>CM070109.1:5383403-5908403 GCA_036178185.1 Liparis tanakae | reverse complement strand
TAAAAAGAGACCATTTAGTTTATAGCGCATATTGAAGCGCACATTTTTCTTTCTACTTTAAAGAGTCTTGCAAGGGACATCCATCCGCTACAGTAATCCTATAGTAATACAAAGTATAGCTGGGAGGTTGTGACTAAACATCTGTGTTAATGATGGTTACTCTCACCTCCCCAAAGGCCCTGCTTTAAAGTGATTTATGGTAGTTACTCCAGTGTTTCAGGTCACAATGAAACACTTAATCACATAACGGAGAATGATAGACAATGCACAGTTAAGATTTCACATTGTCTATTTGTTTGAGCAATTTTCATTCTTCTTATACCACAGCTGCCGCATGTGTGCAATTCCCACTATCGGCAAACTTAATCATGCACATAATCTATTGAAACCCCTCAGTTAGTGTCTTTGTGCTCACTGAAGTTATTTTCTTACATTTTTTTAAGAAAACCACTACGGCAAAGTTCGATGCAAACCAATTTCATCTGAAAATTTGTTTTTGAAAAATAGCAGTAATAATACAAAAAGGCAGGTCAACCGAGACTCATTTGATCAGGACTGCGAGCTGTCAGGACTCTGAATCAGATCAGAATTTGCAAACAAAACACAGAGCACAAAGTATCCTTTGCCCCTGGAATGGCCTCTCAGTGCAGAGGCTGTGCTCACATGATGCATTGAATGTGAAAATGCATGCAGTTTTAAGAGGCTTGACGAGAAAGCAGCTTATTAAGTGTTAATCAAAATATCGGGTTCATCAGTTCAAATAATTTAAAAATACTTCTTTTTTTTTTACATTTCAAGCAAGTCTATTTTGAACTGTAGCTTTGGTGAACAAGCTCAATTAAAAACGTTTTCTGTTAAAAAATAAAGAAAAAAAATACATATATCCAGTCACTTCATTAAATACACATTAATTAAAAAATGTTTTGACTTAAACGTGAGTTAAAATACATGTTTAAAAAAAAGTTGTGATAAAAGTAAATTAAACTATATCTGGTTATATTTATTCTTGTATGGGATGCGTGGGGTGCTGAACATTTAGTTTCCCACCGTGTGGCGGCACTTTCATTGAGAATTTGTATGATAAAATAAATTCATGAACTTGTATAATTGGGTGTTCCTTTATACACAGTTTCTTGCAAGGTGGGAGGATAGTTTAATAGCGAAGAAGCATATGAAATAACTTTCACGATGACTGGTTGCATAAACAGTTTTATGAGAAATGAGTCATAAGTCAAAGTTAAATTAACTTTAGTTTTGTTGAATGGAGGGGACAAATGAGGAAGTGTAGTTAGAAAACATGGTCGACTGCATACTTCGTCTTTGAGTGCTGCAACATGAGAAACTCATCTGTTTACTTCATGATCTGGAATAGAGAAGAAGAAAATAAGGGTTACACTTATGCAACTTAAATGACATAAAACCCATCCAGGCGTTCCTGAGTTATTTTTCTATAACCTATGATATTAGATATGCTAGATATACATATCGGTAATACTGACCGAGTCCATCCAGTCGATGTAGGCGGAGACACGAGTGAAGACCGTGGGCTTCCTGACCGCGTTGCATCCCAAACTAGACACAAAGCTGGCAATACCGTGGACGTGGTATTTTCCATTGACAAGGCAGTTCAGAGGCCCACCGGAGTCACCCTGATAGGAACGAGATCAAACAGAGGATCTTACATTTTGTGGGCATTACATTTCACTGGTCAATATAAATATAGATTACATAGTAGTTATTTCATTGGACTTCTTTATCTTTTTTGTGTTTTTTAATAATTCCATTTGTCAATAAAAATCCTACTTTTACAGTCATATTTACGGTTGCCAGAGGTACATCTTTTCCTAATTTCTTGTTCCCTCAAGAGGAGACTTACATTGCATCCAGCCTCAGCACCGCCACCACCGCACACCATGGTGGTCTTGACTGTGCTGCCCCACCAGCTAGAGCTGGAGCAGGTCTTGTGGTCCACCAGAGGAAGGTAGGCCTGCTTCAGCTGAGCGGAGAGGCTGCCGCCGGCTGGACAGGGCGGCGTTGGAAAGGTACGTTATGCAGAGCTTTACAGAAAAGCATTGACACTGACGGAATAATGCAATCAACTCACTGGAAGTCAGACCCCATCCGGTGACGAAACAGAGGTTGTTGTGGGGTAGAATCTGTCCGGTGGGAGGCAGAGAGCCCAACTGCACTTTGGAGTTCAGGGTGGCCGAAGTAGACAAGCGCAGCAGGGCGATATCGTACCTGAGGTGGGCATCCTGTCAATATACATAACATTCGAAATCTTCACAACCCCCGTCCATCAAAACATGGTTACAAGATATCCTGTTCTTTCTTAAATTGGAAAAAATTAAATTCACCCTTAGAGGGAGCTCTGACAGGTTTTACACGTGCTGGAGACCTCTTCTTCAATATTTTGATGGACTCTCTCCTGATGAGGTGCTGTAGTTGTAAGCCATGACCGGCTGTTACGGACTCTTTCCTTGGTGCCCCCCCCACCGCCCCCCCCCCCCCCCATACTTTTCGAGTCTGTGCTTGACCTCCAGGATGCGAGCAGCTATCGCGAGCAACTATTTGGTATTGTTGTTTTTATATTATTACTTTTATTTTGTATTGTACTTTATTTTATTTTATTTTTATTTTTATTTATTAGATTTAGTTTAGTAGTAGTTTTACTTTAGTTCTGTTGTGTTTTGCTGTGTTTTGTTGTGTTTTGTGTAAAAAAAGAAATAGGTAAATGTATCACAATTGCACTCTCGTTGTATGCTTGCTTATTTACTTAAAATAAAAATATATATATAAAAAAAATATATATATACATAACATTCATTTGTTTCAAGATATTTGTTATATCTATCGATATCAATCATTTTTAAAATAACAGATCAAATTAACAAAAGCAAAGATCCCAAACATTTATCAATGTAGGAAAAAAATACAATCCTTACCCAGCAGACAGTTTGCTGGCGTCCCATCCGGGATGGATGTGAACTTTGCCGACAGTCATGATCTGCTCACTAACGCTGTTCCCGTAGAGGTCATGTTCTCCGAGAACGACACGCCACGTCCGACTGCTGCAATATTTAACCAAAGACAAACACAATCAATTATTAGATATAGTTGTGACTAATTGAGAATGAGTAAAGCCTAATCAGTTCTTATTATAGTAAACTGAGTAAAGGTCACCACGTGCCGTTTAATCACTCCTGTTTTTTCCTCTTCTTTGTATTCCTTCGGAGACTTTTTCTTTCATTCTAATAAAATAAATGAATGTTGTTGGTCTGTGACAGTTATGAATGAGGCTGGAAGAAAATGTCCACATGCTGGTGACATTTTGAAACACTGAAATAAATCAACTCTCCGTATTGTGATACGAGTAGGCTATGGATATAGAAGTCAAAGTAATCTCAAAATGTGCACAAATACAACTGAAACCAATGCAGCCAAAGAATACAACATGTCTGCATGAGTTAATCGGGATGTTACCTGTCCACACAATGAGCAGCGGTCATAACCCAGAGGCTCGCAATCAGGGTTCCTCCACATGTGTGGTGGTAACTGCCGCCAGATAAGTACTGAAGAGAGATCTAAAGGGAAGAAAATAGACCATTTATATGTTTCATTTGTGAATCTGGTATGGTAATCTGATGGTGCAGTCCAAAAAACATAATTTAATTTAACACTGCATCTAGTTTTTGATTTTGTGTTGAAGTACATTACCTGCCAGGGCCAGGAGTTGGGTTTGGCCACCTCACCTCCTACGACTCTTTCAAAGCTGTCCTCCAGATACCTGGGCTGGGGCTCCAGCTCAGCCAGCACTAGATTAAAAAGAAACATAAAAGCAGAAAGAACGATTTATAGTTTCCTGGTAGCCTCATTATACAATTTTTCTTTTAACCTATAAACTGAGGAAAGGAGAAATGAGGGCAAGTGCTGGTGGAGCGACCCTAAAAATGAATGAGTGACTGGATGAATGACAGAGTGTAACTGACTGATAGATCAAGAGAGGGAACGAGACAGAAAGAGATCAACAATAAAACAATATTCATTATTGATCTCTTTCTGTGCAGTGCAGCCAGGATGTGCTGTCATTTTCTTACCCAGGGCTGCGAGACTTGTCAACACTAGAAGCCTAAGCATGTCTGCAGTGTGTCCGAATGTTTTCACAAAAAAACAATGACCCCCTTCTGTCTTTTATACCCCGGCTCGACCTTCAGCTGGTTCTAGAAAAGTGTGGCTGTTTTTTTCCCGTGTGACAAAAAACAGGCCTGCACCTGTGGTCAGTCTCACATGGTGTTATCACAAGTCACCACACACCACCTAAATCACCGGATGAGTCAAGATTTAGAATGGTGTTTATGTAGCCTATTTATCATGTTTGATAAAGTCTACACCTCAATTTGTCATAAATGTGAAAAAAGAGGAGAAGTAATGACTAGCTGACCTTATTGTAGCATTAACCATCTGATATGAAGGCAAATGTCTACTTGACAGTGAGTAAATAGAGATTTAAGGGTCAATTCTACATTACAAGCAGTTTTAAATTACCCATCTGTTTTCAGATTAATAATGTAGATGGTTTTGTCTGTTTCTCTGACTTTTTTCAAGCTATATCTGAATCTAACCATGATAACTGAACACATCATGGAAGCAGAAATATGCAGTGGGCTATGGGTCAGTGGGTAGCAGGCCCGTCTTTCAATCATGGGGTTGGAGGTTCGATCCCCGCCCTAGTCGATGTGTCCTTGAGCAAGACACTTAACCCTGAATTGCTCCCAGTAGCTGCGTCAATGGTGTATGAATGTAACAGGATAGTAAGTCGCTTTGGATAAAAGCGTCAGCTAAATGACATTTATTATTATTGTATTGATTATATATGAACATATTTCTTTGTTGTCCGTTTGTTTTAGCATGTACTTTTTAATGTCAGAAAGTTATTTCTTAAGTTATTTATATTAAAGTACTGTGTATATAAAAGAGGGAATGGTCAGATTCAGTTGCAGTTGATAGAAATTTGCTATGGTTATATTCAGTTGCATATTGGCTAATGACTGTTTATTTATTTGCCCATTAGTTACTATCAGGGTAGAAACTACTCTTCCTGGGCTCTGTACAAAAACACTACATCATAATTAAAAGCAAATGTGTAATTAAAATACGAAGCACAAACAAACAAAAAAACAACCAAGGAACAATCAAAAGAGCAACATATATAGAGAATTTAACCATTCTCAGCAAGACATTTAGTGAGGAGCGAGCCCTTTCCCTGCAACCCCACCGACCCTTCGACTGTGCCCTTGAACTGTTCCCTAGCGCCACACTACCCTCCAGTAGACTATACAACCTTTCCCATCCAGAACGTGTGGCAATGGAGCCCTACTGTATATCATCGACTCCCTCGTCACCAGAATCATCCGCCCGTCATCCTCTTCGATGGGAGCGGACTTCTTCTTTGGGTCCAAGTAGGACAAGAGTCTTCGCTCATGCATCGACTTCCCAGGGTCAAACCAGATCACCACCCGGAACAAGTACCCTCTACCCCATTCGACTCAGCTTTTGAATCCCTACCTGGTGCCATGGTCTTTACCAAACCGGACCTCGGCAACACATACCACCTGGTTCAGATAGACTCCCGACTCGTAGGTCACCCTGGAATAAGACGCACTATTAACTGGCTCTGGCACTCCTTCTGGTGGCCCTCTCTGGACGATGACATCCGAGCTTACGTCCAAGCCTTTACCACTTGGGCGTGTAGCAAGGCCTCGCACAGAGCCCCCGTCGGTCTGTTACGGCCCCTGCCAATCCCCCACAGACTGTGATCACATATGGCGCTGGACTTTGTCACTGACCTTCTCCCCTCCGAGGACAATACTGGCATCCTGACTATCGTGGACCGCTTTATCAAAAGCGGCTCACTTCATTCCCTTTCCAAAGCTCCCTTCTGCCCGCGAGACTGCAGACTTGTTGGTCCAGCATGTTTTTTGGCTTCACGGCATCCCTGTGGACATTGTTTCTGATCGGGGTCCCCAGTTCACTACTCAGGTATGGAGGGCATTCTGCCGCAGCCTTGGCGCAACCACTAGCCTCTCTTCCGGCTTTAATCCTCAAACAAATGGGCAAACTGAAAGGCTTACCCAGGAGCTAGAAGCCATGATCCACTGTTTAACGGCGACCAATCTATCCTACTGGAGTCGTCATCTGACCTGGATTGAATCCTTCGAGGCCTGTATTGGTTACCAAACTCCCCTCCTACCTAGCCAGGAGACCCAGAATGCTGTCCTGTCTGTCCAGAGCTACCATCGGCGATGCAGGAGAGTCTGGTAACAGACTTGCGTTGCTCTACTTTGATCTTCCGAACAGTCCACCGACGAGGGAGAGGCTACCAATACCTCGTTGATTGGGTGGGGGAGGAACGGTGCTGGGTTCCGCGTTCCCGGATGATGGCTCCTGTGAAAGCACCACATCATAACACACAAGGACTGAAGGACCTCTTTATCTCCTATAACTCCTCCTGCGCTGCCGCTCTCCTCGTAGCTGGCATGAAGCTCTGACTCAGCCAGCACTGAGGGCCAGAAGAAAGTTATCAAAACAACATTTCAACATGATTTGTTTGGCTTTTGTAAGTATTTTATCTGAATGATTGTATTTTTTTTCAGCAGTCGATTATTTCCAGGACAGCCTTGATATCTCCTTCTTGTGGCTGTGAGAACGGTGAACAACAAACGGGAGCATGTCTTCGGCTTCCCCACATTTATGAATCCACTTCTCTATATTTTAAACACTGAGCTAACTTTCAGTTGATGTGCACCCTCTGCTGTTCTTGGCAGCGGTCAGAACCACACCTGTGGTTGTCTCAGACTTTATCACAGTCAATGATAGTGTTTGATGGCGTGCTGCAACTTCGCATGATTTAAAGAAACATAAAAACGAGTTTCCAAGGACCTCAAGTGCTGAACATTTATTTTCCCACTGTGTGGCCACACTTTAAGAATTTGTATGCTACATAAAATAAATTCATGAATTTGTATCATTGGGTGTTTCTTAATACAGTTTTCTTGCAAGGTGGGAGGATAGTTTATTGCCAAAGAAGCATAAGAAGTAACCTTCATGATGACATGGTTGCATAAACTGTCTTATGAGAAATGAGTCATCAGTAAAAGTTAAATTAACTTTATTTTTTTGTTGAATATGAGGGGACAAATGAGGAAGTGTAGTTATAAAACGTCGACTTCATGCTTTGTCTTTGAGAGCTGCAACATGGGCAACTCATCTGTTTACTTCATGATCTGGAATAGAGGAGAAGAAAATATGTGTTACACTTATGCAACTTAAATTATATAAAACCCATTCAGGCGTTCCTGAGTTATTTTTCGATAACCTATACAATTAGATATGATAGATGTCGGTAATACTGACCGAGTCCATCCAGTCGATGTAGGCGGAGACACGAGTGAAGACCGTGGGCTTCCTGACCGTGTTGCATCCCAAACTAGACACAAAGCTGGCAATACCGTGGACGTGGTATTTTCCATTGACAAGGCAGTTCAGAGGCCCACCGGAGTCACCCTGATAGGAACGAGATCAAACAGAGGATCTTACATTTTGTGGGCATTACATTTCACTGGTCAATATAAATATAGATTACATAGTAGTTATTTCATTGGACTTCTTTATCTTTTTTGTGTTTTTTAATAATTCCATTCGTCAATAAAAATCCTACTTTTACAGTCATATTTACGGTTGCCAGAGGTACATCTTTTCCTAATTTCTTGTTCCCTCAAGAGGAGACTTACATTGCATCCAGCCTCAGCACCGCCACCACCGCACACCATGGTGGTCTTGACTGTGCTGCCCCACCAGCTAGAGCTGGAGCAGGTCTTGTGGTCCACCAGAGGAAGGTAGGCCTGCTTCAGCTGAGCGGAGAGGCTGCCGCCGGCTGGACAGGGCGGCGTTGGAAAGGTACGTTATGCAGAGCTTTACAGAAAAACATTGACACTGATGGAATAATGCAATCAACTCACTGGAAGTCAGACCCCATCCGGTGACGAAACAGGCGTTGTTATTGGGTAGAATCTGTCCGGTGGGAGGCAGAGAGCCCAGCTGCACTTTGGAGTTCAGGGTGGCCGAAGTAGACAAGCGCAGCAGGGCGATATCGTACCTGAGGTGGGCATCCACGGGTCAAACAGGCAGAAACTAAACATGTGTGTCTCCTGTCATTACAGATGCTGGCAAAGAAATCTTTTTCACCTGCAGTCCTTGAAAAATCTGCAGGCCAATCTTAAACTTGAGACCCTTATCTCTTTAAATTATTTTAAACTTGGAATAAAGGAAGTGCCCCCTGTTAGCTGCAGTTGCTTCGATTAACTAATAAATACATGACCGCAATGCTGCCTTGATGATGCACTTGCTCATCTAGTGTACTCTGCCATATTTATTGTTACTTTACTATTTATTGTTACTTTATTAATTGTTCTCCTCATGAGTGTATATCTACATATCTATATATATATATATTTATATATATATATATATATATATTTTTTTAATATATATATATATATTTATATTATATATTTTTTAAATAACAGATCGAATTAACAAAATCAAAGATCTCAACTATTTCTGAATGTAAGAAAGAAGTACAATCCTCACCCAGCAGACAGTTTGCTGGCGTCCCATCCGGGATGGATGTAAACTTTGCTGACAGTCTTGATCTGCTCACTGGCGCTGTTCGCGTAGAGGTCATGTTCCCCGAGAATGACACGCCACGTCCTAGTCCTGCAATATTAAAACAAAATAAAAAAACGTACCGGGTAAGCAAAGAAACTAAATCTATTACATCTATTATTAGTTATAGTTGTGGCTAATTGGAATCAGTAAATCTTAATCAGTTCTTATTATAGTGAACTGAGTAAAGGTCACCACGTGCCGTTTAATCACTTTTTTCTTTCTTTGTATTCCATTGGAGACTTTTTCTTTCATTCTAATAAAATAAATGAATGTTGTTGGTCTCTGACAGTTACGAATGAGGCTGGAAGAAAATGTCCACATGCTGGTGACATTTTGAAACACTGAAATAAATCAACTCTCCGTATTGTGATACGAGTAGGCTATGGATATAGAAGTCAAAGTAATCTCAAAATGTGCACAAATACAACTGAAACCAATGCAGCCAAAGAATACAACATGTCTGCATGAGTTAATCGGGATGTTACCTGTCCACACAATGAGCAGCGGTCATAACCCAGAGGCTCGCAATCAGGGTTCCTCCACATGTGTGGTGGTAACTGCCGCCAGATAAGTACTGAAGAGAGATCTAAAGGGAAGAAAATAGACCATTTATATGTTTCATTTGTGAATCTGGTATGGTAATCTGATGGTGCAGTCCAAAAAACATAATTTAATTTAACACTTGTTGCTACGGTGCATCTAGTTTTTGATTTTGTGTTGAAGTACATTACCTGCCAGGGCCAGGAGTTGGGTTTGGCCACCTCACCTCCTACGACTCTTTCAACGCTGTCCTCCAGATACCTGGGCTGGGGCTCCAGCTCAGCCAGCACTAGATTAAAAAGAAACATAAAAGCAGAAAGCACGATTTATGGTTTCCTGGTAGCCTCATTATACCGTTTTTCTTTTCAGAGAAATGAGTGCCAGCAAGTACTGGTGGAGCGACCCTAAAAATGAATGAGTGACTGGATGAATGACAGAGTGTAACTGACTGATAGATCAAGAGAGGGAACGAGACAGAAAGAGATCAAAAATGAAAAAAACATTCATTATTGATCTCTTTCTGTGCAGTGCAGCCAGGATGTGCTGTCATTTTCTTACCCAGGGCTGCGAGACTTGTCAACACTAGAAGCCTAAGCATGTCTGCAGTGTGTCAGAACTTTTTCACAAGGAACCAATGACCCCCTTCTGTCTTTTATACCCCGGCTCGACCTTCAGCTGGTTCTGGAAAAGTGTGGCTGTTTTTTTCCGCCTGTGACGGAAAACAGGCCTGCACCTGTGGTCAGTCTCACATGGTGTTATCACAAGTCACCACACACCACCTAAATCACCGGATGAGTCAAGATTTAGAATGGTGTTTATGTAGCCTATTTATCATGTTTGATAAAGTCTACACCTCAATTTGTCATAAATGTAAAAAAAGGGGAAAAGTGATGACTAGCTCACCTTATTGTAGCATTAACCATCTGATATGAAGGCAAACATCAGTTTGAGATTGAGTTAAAATAAATGAATACGGTAAATTCTACATTACAAGCCATTTTAAAAAGAAACTTATGTTAAATTGTCTGTTTCTTTGGCTTTCATCAAGCTCCCAATAATAATATATATCAATCTAACCATGATGACTGAACACATCATGCAAAAATATGATTAGATCCTAAAATATTTCTTTGTTCTTTGTGATTTTACTCATTTTAGCATGCATTTGTTTATGTCAAAAGTTATTTATATTAGTACTATGTGTATAAAAGAGGGAATGGTCGTAAATTGTATAAGGTAATTTGCATTATTGGCTAATGATTATTTATTTATTTGCCCATTAGTTACTATCAGGGTAGAAACTACTCTTTCTGGGCTTTGTACAAAAACACTACATCACAATGAATAAAAAAAGTGTAATTAAAATACTAAGCAAAAAACAAAAGACAAACTACCAAAGTGTCACGGGAGTATTAGGGTGAACCCAAATGCACGACTCAGGAGACAGAACTGGACAATAGATCACTTTACTTAAAGTTCCGGCAGGAACTAAAAAGATGGGAACAGATAAACACACTTTGTAATGCTGGAGGGCTTCAAGAAGAACACAAGACAATCTGGCAGAGGACAAGTGGAAGTGAGGGAGCTAAATAGTGAGGGACTAACGAGGGGATGGGCTGCAGGTGAGAAGGGCGTGAAGACCAGGTGAAGGTAATGAGGGACTAACGAGGTGATCAGAGGCAGGTGAAGGGAGTTGGACTAACGAGATGGGAAGCAGGATCTGGAATGACATGATAGTTAGACAGGATGAAAACAACTAATAAAAAAGGAAGGTATGGAGCTGAACTGTTACACAAAGCACAATCAAAAGAGCAACACATATATCAAATATTACTGACAATAACAACAGACAAGTCAAAGAACTTTACAAAACAAAATAAAAACAACAAAACAACAAAAAGCAATAAATCAACAACACTAAAACAATATGAAAATAAAAGCAAAACAACACGGTGCAAATGCATTCAATTCAAAACGGCTCATAAAAGTTTCTCATCAATCAACATATTTCATAGCTAAATGTGTTTTATTGCATTGTGTTGTTTGCCATTACCTATTTATAAACTCTTGATAAAAAAAAAACAGTTTTAGTTGGTCAATGTGCATCTGATGGAAAACCATGAACACCAACAGTGTTCAGAGGAAAGTTCCAAGACATTTGGTATTTTAGATAACAACATATTTCTCCTAAAATTGCCTCTGATTTCCTATTGCTAAATGTAAAAATAGAAAAAAATAGAAAATCTGTGAGCTTGAACTGAGATGATTTCAGTAAAGTTCAATTTATTTCTTCAATTCAAATCAATTCAGTTTATTTTATATAGCCCAATATCACAAATTACAAATCAGCTTCAGAGGGCTTTACAATCTGAACACATACGACATCCCTGTCCCAGGACCTCACATCGGATCAGGAACAACTCCCAAAATGATGAAACAATGAGCAGAGTGTGATTATAGACGTGTCTTTGGACATATGGACTGTCACAGTCCAACACTAGATGGGGCTGAAGACTAGCAAACACCCAGAGTCTCTACTCAGTCACACAGGAGACGGACACATGATGGTAGTCCACCCAACTCGTCATTATCCATAGCAAATACAGATTTTAGTGTCATACTAAACTGAGATAAAAAGCCATTTGAACACAATGTCAAAATCTACTTTCCCAACAGGAAACATATAAATCCAGTGTGAGAACCAAGTTGAAGAAATTTCTCTGACCTCTTTGACATTACTCTGATTTATTCACAGTCTCTGAGGAAGATATATATATATATATATATACTTTTTAAAACTCATTTACTAGTCATGCTGATATTTCCAACAATAGGTGTCTGGACAATGAGAAAGCCTCCTTTTACAAAACAGCCATTAATTGGACAGAAAGTCATTATAACTGTATGGATTTTGGATTATTGCCTTATCTATTACAGAGATAGCCAGGCTCACTGGTAATTGACCTGGCCCCATGACACTCAGGGAAAAGGTCCTAATGCAGCACCAGTTCCTGATCAACAGGGGCTCCACCATTTAGCTTTTCTTTCTTTCTCACAGAGCGTCTTTGTCTTCTTCCGAACTCCTCGAGCATCCCTCCACCCACCTCCACCATCCCAACCTTCTCCTGCAGAGGCATGAATCAAATAGAGTGGAGATCAAAGACAGGAAGTGCTGGGGAGGTGTTAATTAAAGATGTTTGCTCTTGATACAGCTTCCCCCCCGTTAATGAATAGTCGATTTGGTTCCCATAAAGATGTCTCATGAACACAGGCAGGAAATTGAGGTTCCGAAAAAAGATTTAATGGGAGGCACTGATTGGTCGTGTGATAGAAAGTCGGGCCGGGTTATCAGAGAGTAACTGTTGATTATGCCAATGTGACACTATTTGAAAAGCTGAAACTGGTGAAGCTAAAAGATTGAATGCCTTTTTAGGTTAGAAACTAACTTTGCTTTTATAAAAGTAATTTATTCCAGTGTATTCTGTTGTAGATGATTCTATGAGGCAAGTTAGTGCGCCTTAAAAGCAGATTTAATATATTTCCCTTGTTGGCCATCTAGGGGCAGCAGATCAGGCTGTAAACACATCCGCCCTGATACTTATTAGACATCTTTAAATATGCTTGTTTTATATTTGTAGAGCGATCTTTCTACAGGCTTGAAAACAGTGGCCATGGTTCAACAACGTGGACATTTCCATGAAACCAGCTGTTTTTCTATAAGACCTCAATGTTGTTATTTCAGTCATTTTGAAAGAGTCTTCGAGTTTCTAAGAAAACAAACCAAATTCTGAAGCATTTCGCCCTCTCTTGTCCTTGATGAACAATCGTACTGTTCACCAAACAAACACAGGATGTCTGCAGACAATAAATATGAGACAAAGTTGTGTGACTCAGCCCTTCTTCAAGAATGTCATCATTAGAGAAAGAGGACAAGAACAAAAGGGTCACAAGAACATTTAGAAAATTTGGCAAGAATCTTATAAAAAGCACTTTTCTTAATCTGCATCTCATCTCAAATACCCAAAGTGTCCATCCGTGGTTATTTGTCGGTAAAATATTTGGGGTATATGCAGTGTGTGAGATGCTCCAGAGCGAGAGTACTAAACACCGTGGCTTTAATCGACACTCGGTCCTCAGGGACAGACTGAGCGTTAGAGGAGTGAGGATGCATCAATGCTGCCATGTGTCCTGCTGTGTGACAGCAGTGAAACTGATCCACTCGGCTGTTTGCAACCTTTAATTGCAATTATACCCGAGTGAAAACAATCAATAAATCTTCAGACTACAGCCACCACCACCACACACACACCCCATCCCCACCCTTTCTCTCTCTAAATTGCTTCCTCATCAGCTCATCTTCCTTCTCAAGTTTCCTTCATAGCTCTTTTATTTATTTATTTTAGTATTCCGGTCTGCCTCTATATATATCTGGCAAAATAAGGTGCCATTTGTGCTGTGTGGGTTGATGTTGCTTATGGGGGTCAGGGGCGAGTTAGATTGATCCTGTGGAGTACGGTTCATCCATCTCCGTCCTCCTGCGGCTGCTTCCACCTCCGGCCGCTCGCCTGTCCCCTCTCGGCGCCGGCCTCAGCTGCCACCACGCCGCTGGGTCTTGGCCCTCGGTTGCAGCCGGGACCGGGTCCACTGCAGTGGAAAAGGAGGCTGCTTGCTCCAAGCTTCCCTCACTGAGTGATAGAGGGAAGAGGAATGTGATTAAAAACTGGCAGAGCATGTTGCTTCATCCTTGCCACATCCTTTTGTGTGTGTGTGTGTGTGTGTGTGTGTGTGTGCAGGATCAGATAAGACTTCAACTGGAAAAATCCTCAAATACTCCCAATTAAAATAACTGGAATATATCACACAAGACACATAACAGATGAAAAAAGATTTGCATGAACTGCGTGGGAAATATTAAGAAAGTGATTTTTTTTAAGCAGCTTGTACGGTGATATCAGTGTTAAAAACTAATTATACCATCCTCATACAGTACAGTATTCAGTTCAGTTTTGAAAAACATATTTTATATTGCACTGCGCATTCATACCTGTCGGTGGCTGTCAACATAATTATTCCCTGGGGGAAATACAATGAATACATGTCAATTAACACAGTTTAACAGTCAGTCAGTCTAAATATATGTGTGTTGTGAAAACAATAACTTCTTAATTTGAAGCCTCATGTGACTCTTAACGAATTGTGAAATTATTGTCTCATACTAACAAGTGTTTTTTTCACATTCACAATATAGTACGATACTATGTGAATCAGATATATTGCAGTGGGGGAATAATGGGGTGAAATCTAACTATTTGATGTCTTACGTTTGACAAGAGCTCTAACATTAAATACCCCTCGGATTTCTCAATCTATTGTGTATTCTGACACTGTCGCTTTCTACGAAAGAGAGTGCAGCCTCCGAGCTCCACTGGTCTGTGCAATATTACTGTCATGCATGACTTCTAGCGTTAGAGGAGACAATTAAATTGGCCCTCTAATAACTTGTAATAATGAAAGGAAGGGAAGTTGGAATGGTGAGTGTATGGATGGGCACAATGTTGCTCTTGCTCCTGTATAATGTATATAATGTCCAAACTCAAAATGCATGATCACCCTCTTTAAGATTAAAAAATATTATTTTTTTTAGACTTTAAAGGGGTCATATTATGAAAATTCCACTTTTTCAGTGCTTCTATACGTTCATTTGGGTATCTGGCATGTCTCCCAATACCAAAACGCTGGAAAAAAACAACTCACGCGGCTTGATGTGGTTCCTTTATGTCACAAACGATATGCTTGAGTGCGTCGATTGGGATCACCACCAACGTCTACGTAGATTTTGGCATTGGAACGCCCCCCACCACCACTCGACCCACCCAGTTTAAAGACGGTTCGGTGAGCTGGCGCCATAAGTTAGGGTGACCAGACGTCCGGTTTCCCCCGGACATGTCCTGTTTCTGAGACCTAAACAATGCGCCCGGCAAGGTTTCCAAAAACGTCCGGGATTTTGCTTTGTCGGATATTTGTGTTTCTCTGGGTTTTCACAAACTAGTATTTACCCCTTACATGTTTTGGAAATGGTATCTCCCTTACGTTCCACCTTCTGGCGCGAGCTCTGACGGTATAGAGAGTAGTCATTGGTCAACTGATCTCAGGGTTGCCAGATACTCGATAATTACCCTCCAAATAATACAACCATTTTGAGCCTTTGGTACGATACTTCACCGTTTCCAATCTGGCAACACGGAGCACCTTGCACACTCAAAACAGGTCAATCTGGGGGGAGGTGTTTCTGACAGGGTAAAAAGGCTGTTTGAAATTATTCTTGTGGTATTTTGACCCAAATATGTTACAAACATTACATTAAGACCCCAAGGAACCATATCAACTTGTGAAAAAATGGGCATAATATGTCCCCTTTAAAAGATTTTAATATAGATTTTAATATATATATTGTGATATGAAATTAGCTGCTGCAAGGCAGTGCTAAACGTATTGTACAAAGGCAATGTTGTAAAGCTAACTTGTGATGACCTGTGCATAACCTTGTTGCAGGATGCAAAAGCCTTTTCATCTCCGTCTCTCCTTAACTGTCTTACTCACACTCAAATGTTTCCTGTCTTCCATTATTAAGTGCAGTGGAGGGCTTTACTCGGCTCTTGCCTCTGTATTTCATTCTGTCCTACAGAGCTAACAATATGAGGTAACTCTATTGATTGGGCCCCATGTGGCCAGCCAGCTGCTTGGTAACTCGTGAAAAAAGGGACTCTCAAAGTGTCTTTACCAAGTGTGTTCCCTTTGTCTCTATCTTTGGTTTCCTGGTTTGTTTTATTGGGAAAGTTTCTTGGCATTTCACAATAACTATCCCTATAAACACTCTTAGTGGTCAGCTATAAAATGTAATTGCTAGTGATTTAATTTTCAATTTTCCCGTCAATGAAAACTAATTCCTTCCGTGTCATTACAAACCGGGTGCCCATTCTGCTAAGCGCATATCTCACACATGCAGAGGCACAATACCATTTACATGGGCCTTCAGCAGCAGACCACCAATGAAATAAGAGACAGAGACAAAGAAGGGGTGGGGTGGCATGTGATATTTAATTAGTCGTTCACGAAAAGGAGTCGTTAGGATTATAATTCCTCCTGAAGGCTAAATAAAATGTTCTCATGAGAGTGGAAGTCTGTGGTGGAGTTCCCATGCTGTCCCCGAAATGGGGCTTCAGCTGCGAATCACTCAAAAACCTGTCGCAGTAATGGACTCACAAGTCACCACCGAACACGTAATCGGCAGCGTGTTTTTTGCTCCTGAAAAATACTAAGTAGTGCCTTTTTTCTTTTTTTACCTTCTCAAATCCCAAACGCTAAAGTGCTGTTGCAGACGTTACCGGGGAAAGAGGATCAGCCCGAGAGCCGAAATACTCGCAACATTGCATTAACTGGAATATTTCACTATTTTTCATCCTTTTTCTATTTTTCCTGTCGCCTCAATTTGTTTAAATGTCAACACGGTCAGTGTAAAGGTCTTGCATTACCGGCTCTCCAAATATCTCGTGGAACTCGTCATGGGTTCGAGCTCCGGAGGCTGTTGGTTCACAAAGTTTATTCCCTAACTTTTCTTCTGGCGGCAGGGACCTGATGCTGTATATCGAATTTGGAGACACAGTTAAATGCCCCATGTTGCCACATAATCAACCCCTCAAAGAAGGGTACAAATAGCAGGGGTGACACGCCACCACCTGTTCACACACAAAATTGCAATCCACCACGTCCTTCGCCCGCGTGCCAGCTCAACGCTGATATCAAAGTAGCTTGAGTTGTAATGGCTTGGCCTTTTAGCAACAGCTCCAAAAAATCACCCCT
Organism: Liparis tanakae; assembly: GCA_036178185.1. NCBI lineage: Eukaryota > Metazoa > Chordata > Actinopteri > Perciformes > Liparidae > Liparis > Liparis tanakae. The sequence continues at coordinate 5,891,276 of CM070109.1, read as the reverse complement.
TCAGATTTAGTCACTGAACCGGCGCTGGTCAAACTTGAGAATCAAAGCAAGACTGGCCATTTATTCTTTTACCAAAGCAAGTATCGCTCTAAAATGGTCTGCAGGCGGTTCCTCTGAGAGCCTGACTTGTCGGCTCGAAACACCAATTTGAGGATTGTGAACTTCCTGCCGAGCTGTTGGGAAAACAGCCTTCCAACGTTGCTCATGTGAGTGCACCAACAAGGCATGTTGAGGACAGATTGATGCAATTGTTTCTTCTTTTTTTTGGGGGTGGGGCTTATCGTCAATAGATTCCCCCGATGTCGATAAAGGCGTCCTTGACTGATACTGATTATTCCCCGCTAGCGTGGCATGCATTTGTCTGTGCTGGGAGCTGCAGATAGTGATTATTAGATCTAATGACCATCTGTCCACGAAGACCTTGTCTGTCACCTTCTGATGACGTCATCCTCTGGAGCAGCGCCAAGATGACAGTTGCTCAGAAGCCGGTCCTAGGTGCGGGCTGGAGACGGACTCACGGTCAGGGTCAAGAGCCTCTTGCTCTCTGAGAGTCCTGCTTGCCCAATTATAACTAAAGAGATTTGTCAATGGGACCCCTGAGTGTATTCATATTCCCTGCCAGCTCCCACTGAGTTGCTTTGGCACACGACGTAGCCTTGGCCAATGAAAACCCAATCTGCATGGAGTGAGTTGAGAGGAAAGGAGGACACAAGAGGGAGGAGAGGAGAGATTGTGTAATCTTCCCATGTGTTTAAACCTATACTCTCACCACTAGTGGGATCCTAATTGTAGTGGCACTCCGTCTAGTTCTGGGTCTTCTGTACCACACTTTTGAGATCAGTCTTAAAATATATTAATTGACACGCGAGTGACATGAGTAGTTCTTCATACAAAATGTTGTTTACTTAAAAACGTAGAGTTACATGTTCACACGGTCAAAAAACGATGCCGCTTCCAATCTCTCAAAACACGACTGACAGTCAAACGCACAGCTGATACATTCCGACAAATTATTCAGCTTTTAAATACAATACTAAATTATATATGTTAACATAAACATTCTTTCAAAGCATAATGAAAAGATTTATTTTTAGTTACCACTTTAAATCTTGTTTAACTAAATTATTATAACAAATGAAATCATGCATTTGGCTCTTACACCAATGAAATATTAAAGGAGAGTCAGCCTCACAAAGTGTTAAGGAGTGAGACCTCTTGTTGCCCAACACATTTTCCATACATGTGCTCTGGTATTCTCCTGTACACAGCGAATGCACTGATCTGTGCACATATTTACTAATTACCTTCGCATTGAAAATGCAGAAGGTAATGTTTTGGCCGCCGTGTATTTATTTGTGAATATGTCCGTCCGTTTGTCCGTTTGTCCGTCCGTTATTCGTCTAAATCAGACAAAACTGAGCCGATTCTTATGAAACTTGGTGGGATGATTGGTCATGACCCAAGGAACAATCGATTAGTTTTTGGCAGTGATTGGGTCAAAGGTCAAGGTCAAGGTCACGGAAAGGTGAAAAACGTAAATGTGCGATATCTCGGTTAATTGGCATCCGATTTGCGTGAAACTAGTGCCAAATTGTTCATAATTCAATCTTGTGATATGCGAAGGTATGCGCTCTACCGAGTGCCCATTCTAGTTAATGTATTGCCATTATTTTTAGCACTGCACGTGTATTAACGGTTTGACAGATTTACAATTAATTACTTGGAGTCAATGTAAGCAGGTTTTCAGCAGGAAAGCTCAATTGGTTGAGTGAAGTACAACAATTGAAGATAAGGCCGACATGACTCCTTCATTTACAATGACTACTGATTTAGAGCACTCCTTATGATGTAGTGGCGTTGCAACACTGATAACTCAGATTTAATCGAAGTCTATGTAATTGTATTAGGGGATGTGATCAGTTTGATAGCGACATGTTGCATTTTGATCTTTAAAATATATTTTTCAAACCTCTCGTCACATTTTAATAATGCATTGCACATTTAAACAAGCAAATAATGCACCGTATAAATTTAAATACCTGATGACTGATAGAATATACACTGCAAAGTTACACTTACTGAAGCACTAAGATAACTGCTATATGGACTGATTGCACATGAACCGCGTTTTCTTGTTTACTTTATTTATACGTGATCACCTCTTTGTATAATTGAGTAATCCTCAATCCAGGGAGCAGAAGACACTTTTGAGATCTCTTTAATGTCTTTTGTCAATTAAAGCGTCGCTTTCATGTTGCGAATGGGTGGAAATATATTAATTAGCAGGCCGAGACAGCAGGAGAGTCGACACAAAGCTGAACCAAAGAAAGCCGCACTGAAGAACCGAGGCCTACTCCCCCTGGTTTCTCCGAGCCTCATCACACCATCAAATTCTTTGAAATACATAATATAAATGTATATAAATATCCTATAAGTGAGCGACACCACTAACCAACAACATAATGAAAGCTACATTTAGGTACGCTCACATCACGGCATCTAACATAAAAAAAATGAACGTCAGTCATTTGATATCTGTAGTTTTCAGCCCATCTGTGGCTCAAAACGCCTTCCCAGAATTCCCGTTGCCTCGTTGGAACAGAGCATGGCTCATCTTCCCGGAAACGATGATCGATACGAGATGCCCGGCTTTATAGATGACTGCCACATTGTCACACTCAATACTATGGCAAATGTCAATTATGTGCGCATTATGAACAATTTCATGGGTGAGCTCCCCTCGCCTCCTGGCAATACGGTTTCTATGACAGATTTGGCAATGGCGGTCTCGCGGCACATCTGCCTTATTGCCCGCGTTTGGCTCGCTCGCTCTGCGCTGACATATTTGGATGTTCCATTCAGTCGACTACGGAGAATTGGTCCGGGGAGGAAATAGATTCGTTCAGGGATTTGTGCGAGCCTGCGTACGACTGTGTGTGTACGCGTGCAACCCCTGTGTACAAACATGCGTGTGTGTGTGTGTGTATGTGTGGTATATGTGCATGTGTGTGTGTGTGTACACTAAGCAGATGTGTTTGAGTGCTTGAGGATATGTACAGTGGTGCAGAGTTTCTGTGTACAGTGCTATATGTGCATATGCTTGCAATTGGTGAATGAGTGTAAATACAGGTGTGTGTGTGTGTGTGTGTGTGTGTGTGTGCGTATGTGTGTGTGTGTGTGTATGAGTAGCACTCTTCAAAGGGCTGTATACTCCGGTATGCATTGAACGCGTTTGTGTTTTCTTTTTCTACAAAAAGTAAACATATCTTTTAATTGATCACACATGTATAACGACTCCGATGCATATCTAACGCAAACGTAATGCACTGCTCGACTTGTTTTTATACGTTTTTTTTGTGTGTGTTTTTGTTCCATAAAGAGATCTTTAAGTGCTAGAGTGCCTCTATTTGGACCTTTTATTAAACTAGAAAATGTTTGTGAACCGCTTCAAGCTTGGCCGAGTGCTCCTGTCTGTGGGTTCATGAGCTGCGTCATCGCAGTGTGCCGTAACCTCTTTACATTTCTTTCCTGCACATTAAGATAGACTCAATGTTTTTTCTCTCTTTTGAATTCAAGACACACAAATGTTTTTAGGCCTCTTTAAACAAAATGTAAAAAAAGAAATTCTCATTTTAATCCTGGTCCTCAACATTAGCCCTGAACAAAACACACTTGAAATAAAAAAATAAAAATACTCCGATGGAATTGAAGCATGCTTAACTTTTTGTCAGAAACATCCTATTATTTAGTAATATATTAACATTCTTATTTTAGCCTACTTGTTAATGCTTTTGGGAAATGTTTTGTCTTCTGTTTTGGAAATGTTATTCTTAAATGTTGTGTTTTGCGCGAGATGGGCCAATACATTTGTTATTGACCCTTTTCCATCTTGACCTTCATCAGTTCTTCTCTAGCTGAGCTGACTTACGCTCCCAAGTCGGATAAACCGACTCACTTCACGTTACTGTAAATAATGAGGCAACGTCTTGTCACCGCTTTCAATAAAACAATTATAAAATATATTATCGGGACATTTTGACTCAACGACCCACTAGAAGTGTACATTGACAGAAGTGACAACTAAGATGAATAAGCAAAGATGTTCAATATGGTCTAACTAGAATTGAATAGTATAATATTGTTAATACAACAGCTTGCTTGTGCTTTGGATCAAACAACCTACTTCATATTTGTTATAATTAAATTTACAGGTCCTATAAATGATAAGATAATATGTTGTCACACTTTTGCGTCATACAATTAAAGGAATAACTTTCAGCTGTAGAAAGTAAAACGTGATACTAATTAGTATGTAGAAGCTTAAGCTTTCCTTAGCTCAGAGGACTTTTAGAGGAATATCTGAGAGAATAGAATAGAAACTTTTTATTGTCATATTACATATAGTTATATAGATATATGAAATGTATTCGAGGGAACAGGGCAGTGAAGGTAACACTGAGGGAACAGGGCAGTGAAGGTAACACTGAGGGAACAGGGCAGTGAAGGGAACACTGAGGGAACAGGACAGTGAAGGTAACACTGAGGGAACAGGGCAGTGAAGGGAACACTGAGGGAACAGGGCAGTGAAGGGAACACTGAGGGAACAGGGCAGTGAAGGTAACACTGAGGGAACAGGACAGTGAAGGTAACACTGAGGGAACAGGGCAGTGAAGGGAACACTGAGGGAACAGGGCAGTGAAGGTAACACTGAGGGAACAGGGCAGTGAAGGTAACACTGAGGGAACAAGGCAGTGAAGGGAACACTGAGGGAACAGGACAGTGAAGGTAACACTGAGGGAACAGGGCAGTGAAGGGAACACTGAGGGAACAGGGCAGTGAAGGGAACACTGAGGGAACAGGGCAGTGAAGGTAACACTGAGGGAACAGGGCAGTGAAGGTAACACTGAGGGAACAGGGCAGTGAAGGTAACACTGAGGGAACAGGGCAGTGAAGGTAACACTGAGGGAACAGGGCAGTGAAGGTAACACTGAGGGAACAGGACAGTGAAGGTAACACTGAGAGTGAACAGGACAGTGAAGGTAACACTGAGGGAACAGAGCAGTGAAGGTAACACTGAGGGAACAGGACAGTGAAGGTAACACTGAGGGAACAGAACAGTGAAGGTAGCGTGTCATATACTGTATTGACATGAGCTCAGGAGCATTACTACTTCGCCTCTAAATGAAACACTCGTTGCTGAAGGGACACCGACGCCGGACTTCGTCACCGGGCTCCGTCCTATCCGCGCTCTTCCCGTTCGGGGCAAATTGAATTGATCCCGGTAATCCGCGATCAGCTCTGAGGTGGTTTCCCTTCAATTCGTAACGGGATCGGGTGGTATTATTGATTGATTGTTTTTATTGGCAATGAATACCGCGCTTATCCAAGGAGGAAACCAGCTGGGCATCCCAAAGAAACCGGAGTGATCATCCCCGCATTGTTGTGGAGGAGGCAATGGATGCGAGCGAGCAGAGGCGCACCGAGGCAGCAGCTCCGTGACAGACCCCGCGCCTCCGCGATGCAGCTGTTTAATGCTGGCGGTGGAGAAAACACCCAGGAGACCCCGGACCACTGCTGAACGCGCACCGGGGGGAGAAACCGGCGGCTATTCGGTCATCTGCACGTGTTGGGATCGCATAGGAAGAGCATATAGGGAAAGCTATGTAGCGAGGGGTACTCTGTGACAGAGAGAGAGAGAGAGAGGCAGAGGGAGTATAACGTTACCGCGGCGTTGATTTTCTCAGATGTCCCTGTTTGTCTCGCTGAGGTGATTTTGTCCGTTTGTTTTCATCCACCCGTGATCTGTTTGTTTATTTCCAATCTCACACCTATAGCTATTTGCTTCTTCTTCTTCTTCTTCTTCGTTTTTTTGGGGGGCTTTTTGTTTTGATGCGTGGAAGCCAGATATCAACTCGGTGATATTACAGAAGTGTTGCGAGGAGAGGACGCGGCGGCGTTTGGCATCTTTCCATGCGCGCGCTGCACACCGCGCCGTTTCCTATGGAACTGTGACCCCAGCAGATACTACACCGGCTTTCCTCCCCATCTGTACTTTGCCCCAGCGTTTCCATGTGAAGACCGGCGATTTTGAGGATATATATATATATATATATATATATATCTGAGGAGGAGGGCGGGGGGTCAATCGCTTTGATTTTCGGGGTATCATTTTGTTGCCGGCTGTCAGCTGTGACGCGACATCTCGCACAGACTGCACGAGAAGCACATGCGTATAGAAGGGCGTGAACTTGCAGGTATACCAACCTCACTTCACGTTATTAATAAAACACCTCAGCGTTTATCTCTGCAGCCACTTTCCCCTCCGCCGGCGACCCCCGCACCCTTTCCCGGTCATCTCAACTCATCCCGGCGACACACGATGGATCTCAAAGAGGACGCGGAGGAGGTGGACTACAAGAAGCCGGTGCCCATCGAAGTTTTCGCCGGCAGGTCCACGCTGCACGGCATCTCGCACATGATCACTTATGAGCGGATGTGTATCAAGCGCAGCCTGTGGATCTTGTTCTTCTTGAGCTCCGTGAGCGTGCTGGTGCTGGTGTGCGTGGACCGGGTCCAGTTCTACTTCCAGTACCCACATGTCACCAAGCTGGACGAGGTGTCGGCTCTGATGATGGTGTTCCCCTCTGTCACCTTCTGCAACCTCAACTCCTTCCGCTTCAGCCGGGTGACGCGCAACGACCTGTACCACGCAGGGGAGCTTCTTGCTTTGCTCAACAGCAGGTGTGTGTGTGTGCGTGTGTGTGCGTGTGTGTGTGTGTGTGTGCGCGTGTGTGTGTGTGTGTGTGTGTGTGAGTGTGTGAGTTTGTGTGTGGTTCCCATGCACTTGTACTTGTTATGCCTGTAGCTGACAGTAGCTCAACCTGTTGGTGTTCATGATGTCAAAGCCAAGTTGGAGGCGAGCAGCCATCTCCCATCATGCCATTCAGCTCCCTCCACCACACCTATAGCATCTGGGGTTTCCAGCTTTTTAAACTAACTAGTATTCATCACACAGACTCCTAAATAAACAGAAAACAGCCAGACTGCTTGGATTATATGGTTTTACCTCAGGGAAAACCAACGAGGGTTTAGTAGTACTCGAGTCAGCTGAGACACGAGAATTAAACATTTTGGAAATTGGATGCATTCTAGCGCAGTTATTATGAAAGTGAACTGTTCTTTATTCTAATGAAATGAAATGAGAACCAGTAAATCACAACATTCCTGAACCCACTGACTACCTCATAACTCCCTCTTTACTTGTTGGCCCAGCAGTTTAATCTACACGGCACAAGTGCAATTTGAACTTCATCTCATCTGTGTTTTATAGCCCTGTTGAAATGTAACCCTAGTTTTTCTTTCATGTCTGATTTGTCTCAGGTGAAATCTTACATGTCACATGGAAGTGCAAAGCAGTGTTTTGACAGCTGTCTCACTGGTTGTCTCGGTAAGGCCACCAGGAGATGCACAAACAACATGGACGAAGCATGCAAAACCTTTTAAGGCTCTCTGTGAATATGAACTTGGGCTGACCTCAGCCTGAGAAAATTGAAAAGAAAAGCGGTTAAGAGGAGGGGAGTTTTCTTATCAGCATTATAGTTGATTATTTAGTAATGGAATGACCTTATATGGATCATAGCCATCTGAAAGCCACATTTGCATATGAGCTTTTTGTATTTGTAACTGCCTCTGACAACATGAAATACACCCCTCACATCAATCTGTTGAGATATATAAAAGAAAAAAGAAAAGAAAAAGAAAAAAGGAGCACATTTTTATCACATATCATGTGAATGCCCAAGGTAATGGATGAGCTGTTTCTAATTCTAAGTAGTTAATATAAAGTGATGAATGAGAAGACGCCGTGGGTGCAATTCCTTGCCTCATCATTTCACAGTTCATGTGATATGAATATCTCAATATTGGAAAAAGAGACAAGTAGATTTCTAAATCTCTCGCTGACAGAGTGGAGAGACATGTGTGTGTGATTCACAACTCCCTTTACACTTGTTGCTTCCTGCTCTGCTTTGATCACGCTGTCTTTTTTTCCCGCAGCCATGACAAGCTCACCGTTGACTGTTCAAACTTTATAGGCTTCGAAATTTCTTCACTTTTTCTCTTTTTCTGGGCCACCCAGCTTATTCTGCTCACGTTTACCACACGGATAGCCGTCCTCGACTCTGTATTCACGGCTGCAGCAGTTCGATTCACACAAGCACAGTCACGGGTTACTGCAAGATGAAAGATCTACTACATACAAGCATGTCTAAATACCATCTTGAACGTATTAGTCAGTGTATTTTTAGCGTATTGATCCACGCAGCCCGGCAGCCAAAGGCACAGTTGGAGAGAATACCTCCGTGGTAAATGCTAGAATGACATTAATCCTATTCCCTGTTTTTATTCTGGATATTGCTCCTCGGTGACCTCTATATGTGCCTCTGTGTTACAGGCTAAAAGCTATATATTACATTGCTCGGGGCTGCGGTTCTAATGCTTTGTAGGGTATAGATCTTCAATGGGCCTCCATCTGTAGTTTCCCCGTGTTTGAACTGATTGACCGTTGAAATTTCAACATAAGCTTTCACCTCTTTTTATTAATCAGTGAAGGTTCAGCCAGATTTCCTGTAAGAGGTGAGATGCATTTGGGTGGAAGAACCACCACATGAGGAAGAAAGAGGAAACAAGACACATTTAAAGCAGTGGCACTTTCTCTAAATGACTTTGGAACGACGTGACTATGGATGGAGAGGGGGGGAGGCCAGGAAGAGGCAATTAACTTATGTCTCGTAAGCTATGGGATGAACAAGTCTTTATCCTTGTGTAATTAGTACTGTTTGTTAAGCTACAGCGTTGTCCTGGTGATTAACAGCCTCACATCTCTCTCACTGCTTCTTGCCCCTGCTGCTACAATTTGGCTTTTGCTTTGCGTCCACTCTGAGATTAATTCTTCATGTGGTGTTTTCTTAAATGATGACAATGCCTGATTTGCGAGCAGGTCGGTATGTGATAGTCTCACAGAGGTAGGAAAGTAACTCGTAAAAAGACAAAGGAATTGGGAAAAACTTGAATGCAGAAGAACTTTTTATTGACAAAAACTTCTGAGGGTTGACCGTTGACACTGCTTTTATATTAAACATTAATTGCGTGGAAAACATGTCAGTGGTAAGCTTCTTGATATTACTTTTTTCCTTTTTTTTTAAACAAAAAAAACAGGTGTGAGTCCGTGTCCATCTCGGTCTCAGGAAGAAGCAGCAGGCAATATCCATGAGGGGAGGGATTCTCCTGGGGGGTCAGATCTGTCTCAATGATTGCAAACGCACACAGAGAGACTCTCAACTTCAAACGCAAAGATTCAAAAATGCGCACAGAACAATTCACTAATACAGTATATTCTTTTTTTTCTTTTTTTATATGGTTTATTTAATAAGAGACAGTGCACATTGATAAAAAAAAAAAAACATTTCTGTAAATGTGCCAGAGTTAGCCAAGAGGCTATTTTTCATCTGTAGTCCCAGATTTACAAATACACACAGAAGGATTTACAAATAAATTAGAATCACAAATATGAATTGAATTGAATTGAATTGAAAATGCAAGCAGAACGATTCACAAATACATTCCAATGCACACAAATAAATTACAATGTGTTTGTCAATAGCTACACATTTGTGCATTGGTTTTTCAGACTCCCACACCGTGGCTCGATTCGCAAATGTGTTTCTTCAACATGAACCAACAGTATCTGTAGCCAATCAGATGCCTCCCTCATTTACAACCAATCACATGAGCATCATTCGCTTCATTAGAGGGCCGGGGCTTATCTCTGTGGCTTGACTCAGTGAAACAGTTATCTTTTCCTCTATCCACCATGGAATGAATGACCACTAGGTCGGTTTTATACTTGTTGTGGTTATCCCACAAACGTCAGAACATCTCACGCCCTCGTGTTTGGGTTCCTAACATCACTCGTTGGAATATGTTTGTGAATCGTTCTGCGTGCATTTCTAAATCTTTATGTTTGCATTTGTGAGTCTCTCTGCAATTATTGAGACTGATGTGACCCCATATTCTCCAGGCATCTCACAATTTGATTCATATTTAGAGGTCTACGATGTGATTATAAAACGATTATCTATTCATCTTGATGCATACACGTCTTTTATGTATACTTTACATTTTCTTCTCACTTTGACGATCTTCTATTTTTTTTTTTTAAGGATTCCTTATTCGAAAAAGGATGAATTCACCTGCTTTATCTTTTAATAATTCTATATTAGGGACTAATAGAAGAGAGATGTGTCAGCTGGAGGTTCACATTTCCCAGCATTGCAAAGAGAACCAATGAGCAGCATCCTCGTAGAAAAAACACAGAATTCAGCATCTTCTGTTGAGTCAAGTGACATAACACACTTCACAAATAGATAATATAGAGTTCTATCCTACCTGAGTTCTCCAGTGACTCCATGACTCATAGTCAAGAGAGAAATCACGATGCATCTAAGAATCAATATCCTCCCCCACCCCCACCCCACCCCCCTTAATATCCATACTTGCTGTGACGCCCGACTGATGCCGATTTTTATAACTGAGCTATTAGGAAGCGACTTAACTTACTCCAGCAGGTTCTGCACCGCTCTCTCAACGAAGTCACGCTCGGCGGGGCGCAACATTAAGGCTAAATTGCAGAATTTTTTAGTTTTATTAAGTTCCAAGGGCAATTATATGACAATTACCAACATATAAGCGCATGTTTGCAAAGGTGCTGTGTATGTGGTGTGTGCTCCATAAAAGTGTTGGATCAGCTCACGGAAAGTCAGAGAAGCGAGTCTTTTGCTTACACAGGTCGCAAGCTTCAACATGTTTTCCTGAGCTCGCAAACATGCTCTGGAATACACATGCGTGGCGTGGAAAAGTGCCACGGAATGTGACGCTCGATAACTTTGGTCGAGTTTTTTTGGGGGTCTCAGCAAGATCCAAGGCCCTAATTGGGATGTTATTGGTTTGGGGAGGCCAGATCAGCTCTCTGAAAACTGAAAGAGTTCCTTTAAAACCGTATTATTCAAATGTTGGTCAATTTGCATTTATATTGTGACTGATTAGAAGAGGGAGGATTATCATTTGGGAGACACACGCAGGCTCTTAAGTGTCAGGTCAAGGTTTTTTAAAGACTATTTAATCCATCATTGTGTTGTTTTTATTAGCTTATCCAACAAAACTGATTTGTATGGGTTTGCTTCACCTCCCCGGCGGCCCTAGTTTGCATTTTCATGATCTCGCACCCCAAATTGGCGGCATAGCTGTGTCACAGGTGCACCGTCATTAAGATGTGATTATCAAAACTCCGCTACCGAGAATCGTGGACGTTATTCATCTTTGAGGACGCTGCACAAACAATCCGATCCTCTGTGGTGCGAGAGTTCAATTAGCGCTAATTGGATAATTACCTGCGATCGCATCGAGACGTGATCATTGTCGCGTCACGAATCCTGTGGCATCGACACCAATGCAGGAGGAAGAATTTATAAAAAGAAGGGAAAAAAATCCAAACTCAGGGTTTGAAAGTCCTTTGTGTGACCGCGACCTCACCGTCGACGTTCCCCCTGGAAGTCCCTGTTTGCTCCGGTTTGCTGCTCAGAGGGAGGTTGCAAAGTGATGCAGATGCTCTTTCAATCATTGTAGTCCCCACAAGAAAATTAAAGTGCTCGTGGCCCATAATCCAATTGAGTCATCCCCGCCCTTACGTAGCGAGTTTGCAGTGATTGCTTTAGGGAGCGGTGGCAGGGCAATTTTAAAAAACTACCCATATTATTGTGATTGTATGCGCTTCAACCAAAGCCTCCTGACTCGGGAATCCGAGCACAGCGTCTTAAGTGCTCTCCTGGCAGCTTTGTGTTGCTCATAAGACCGAGGCTGAGCATACAATTCAATTAAGTTCAGAATACACCACAACAGGCTGTGTCTTCTTATTAGAACAACGCGTGACAATGTAGTCACAGTTTGGGACGGAGCACTGAACTTCCTCTTATCAAATATACCGGCCTGCGTGATTTGAACTTTAACTTCTCAGCGCCATCTTCGTCACATTCCTGTCTCTGGGCAATTGGCCCTTTGCTAAGTCCCGCCCCTCGAACGCAACCTGGCCAATCATAGCGTAGCAGTATTGGTCAGCTACGACTTTCGCGCGGTGATGGTTTTTTTTTTACATTACATTACATTACATGACATTTAGCAGACGCTTTTATCCAAAGCGACTTACAATAAGTGCATTTCAAACTAGAGTACAAACTAAGAACAACAAGAATACAGAAAGTAACATTTCCTCAACATAGTTAAACTACAAAAGAACCATAATAAGAGCTGTTTAAGAGCCACTGAAGTGCAAATCTGTGTTTTAATCCAGATATAGTCGGAAACGGTTTTTTAACCTGTTTTCACTGCTGAGTGGGTTTGACATCTTTTTAAACACATGTTGGAGGTCTTCTGTCTGCTTCTATCCGCAATCGCTTTTAGGTTTTTCCCAAATATGAGATAATCAATGCAGGTGGTGCAGTGTGCGTCAGGCTCCATGGCTGCATGGGAGACAGCGGCGAGGGGCTGAGCAAAGGGTCAAATGTGCTGAACTCACTGCAATTATTATTACATCTTTTGATGTATCGAGTTGATTTAAATATAATTAGGTCAAAAGGTGTGTGGAACATTGTGGAAACTGTAAACTAAGCATGTTGTGACTAGTTCCCACTTTCAGTCCACAAGAGCAATAAGGTGAGCTAAAAAACAAGTTCATTCTTTGGAATTCTAATTCATAAAATGATTTTCCCATTAGATGAAATATAGCTAATGTGTGATAAAGTCGAGTCGGTTTGCATCTGTTCATGTAGGATCGTGTTGAGCTTTATTCTGAGCTGTTGTCCCGCCTACCTAAAACCTATGCATCCCTCTAATGAAGTTCTTTAAAAACATTTAAATTAAAACAACAAGAAATCACACATTTACAGCGACATTGATACAGTTTTAAAAGACAGATGTATTACGGACAGCAACTAATGATAAAGTATCCTTATCTATTAACCCATCTTTTGAAGTAGTTTGTATCAAAAGGAACATTTAAAAGAAGACAGCCGTAACTTCTAATGGAAGGGAAAAAATATGACGCTCATAATCAGCCGGAGGGGAATTTAAGTATTAAAAGTTATAAGATTAATTATAATATTAATGAAGTGTTCCATCTCTCATTTTCTCCAAGCATTTGATTAGTCCTGGGTGCCATGCTACACCTGATCTTTGATGTTGCAGTGGTCAATGTGACGACAATATCGCGTGTCATTTAATTTCAACTCTAGGTCCGAACAATAGTCCCGATCTTCTCCATCATAAAACTTCAATGTTATGAGACCAGTAGAGAGAAAATAGTCCTCTTTTCATATTACATCACCTGCTGTCTCACATGGTGAATATTTGTATTTCATTCTGTTCGTAGCAGGTAAACAACACGGTAGCTGCAGTGGAACATATTATTGCATTTCTAGTCATTTGGTTGGGATACAAGTTGTATAACTATATTATTATATATTATATTATTAGTATATCATATTTAGTTATATGCGGCGCTCGCAACATGGCGGAATCTCATTTTTCATTTTCTATTCATGCATCACCTTAAGTTATTCCTATTATCAAGCGACACCATCTTGTTCATTATAACTGACAAAGCTTGACCTTATGGAATAAAAAAGAAAATCAATTATAGATGGAAATAGTGCCCAAGTCCATGAGAAATAACTCCGCTGTCAGCGTCCACAAAGTCAATCACAGATTTATTGTCAGGAGAGACGGGCATGCCTTTGTCTTTCTCGGCCTCATGGTTTCCCACTCGAGCGCTGCTTTGGCTCATTTGAGTTGGCACATGTTAAAGCCCCACTATGTAACAATTCCTACCTTAAAATAACAGCTTGAAAACAATTGTGCCGCTACAATGACTTTTAATATGGCGATTTACGCCACTGCCATCGGACGTCTGTGGGCTAAATACCCGACTATGTAAGATTTTTTAGCCGCCCGGTTGCTTCGACCTGCTTTCTGGCAGTGATTACGTAACGTCACATAGTCCAGTCCACGCTCGCAGGTGACTTTTTATTTGCTCCGCTACGCGTAGAGACAGAGAGACATGCTGCTGTGGAGACGATCAATAACAGACGTTTAGTTTAATAAAAGAACAAAGACGTCTTTAAGAAAGGGACCTGACATTACTGCTGCTGTAATCGGGAGGAGAGAGAAAGTTACAGGGGGTCGGGCGGAGATTTTTTTTTTAAGCTCAAACTCAAAATCAGAATCAGAATCAGAATCCGTTTATTGCCAGGAATGTTTACACAAACAAGGATTTCTTTTGGCGGAAGGTGCAACATTAGACATGACAAACAACAATCAACATAAACTCAAGTACAATACAGGATAAGATAAAGATAAAGTGCAACAGAGAACGTTTAAAGTGTCTAAGTGTATGATTCTAGTGTCATGTGTGTCAAAAGAGCCGTATGCGTCACGGGAAGAGCCATATATGGCTCGAGAGCCAGAGGTTCCCGACACCTGATCTATCGTAACTGGGTATTTACGACACTGAAGTAAACGTTAAATACCTGAAGGGGGCGCTACAAGGAAACATAGTGGGGCTTTAAATGAGTCGCCCAACATCGTTGGAATAACACAATATAAAGCCGATAATAAGCCGACTGCTCACATTACAGGAATGTTTATCACAACCCCTTTACCTTACTTCTTTGCAGCGCTCTCATTTGGCAAATGTGGAAGCAATGAGCGTCTCGTTGCTCGTTTCAAAGCAGACGTCCCATCATGCAGTCTGTTACAGTGCCATCCACTCTGTGTCCCGTCTAATTATTCTCACAAGTGTCTGTCAGTAGTGCTTAATCTTAGCATTTCACAATTTGGAACGCTTGTAGCACTGATGGCCCTTTTGCTCAGCAGGGGTCGTCGGCGGGTCGTCCTTCTCCAAGCAGGGCCACAATAGTTAATTGAGGTTAATTTAAATCTGTGAATGACTGTGAGCAGGTGCCTGGAGGATGATGGTGCTTGTCAGGCAGAGGCATGTCATGAATTACTCTCTGAGTGTTTTTCCTTGTCTAAGTAGGCCTATCGCCATTATGGTTGAGTTTCAGTTTGATGTGTGTTGATGCACGCAAATGAATCATGCTTTGTCCTGTGTTTTATGTGCATCGGTGTGACATACTTAAAGCTCTGTGTCCCAGACGCCATTTGAAGTGTTTTGCTAAATGCTAAATAGTCTCTGCTCTTTTTTCCAGAGGGCTCCCTGTGAACACGGATATGCTTACTATGTTAACCACAGTTCATCCTAATTATTTAGCAGAATAATTAACTTGATTGTGTTGAATAACACACTCCCATCTTTTATATCATGAGCTATTCCCCCCTCACACCCAGCGCCACTTTCAAACAATAATGTGATAATTCATTCAAACTTGAGTTCGCGGCTGGAAGAAAAATTCAAGATCCAATGATTTAAAGTTGAAGAATATTTAATGGAAAAGATGATAGTCGATTAAATGTTCACGATTGTGGAGTCGGAATTTCAAAATAAAGGCCACAGGCTGCCGAAGTTCCGTAAAATCACTCAGATCCCCCCCCCCCCCCCCCCCCCAACTCTGACCTCCAGAACAAAGGTCACGGCATATAGTCAACATGCAAATGTTTTCACACATAATGGTTAGTTCGATTGGCTAGTTTAAATCATGCTGATGAATCTTGTTGGCTTAGTTACTATAAGACGAGGGATGTGACTTCCTGGTTCCGGTCGCTCCTTCAGAATAAAAGTATTGCCTCATGTTACAACAACAGCATCCATATTCACTAAATGTCTCAAAACAATAACATCCCATTAATTTTGATGCATCTTACATTTATTCATTTTACATTTAACATCAACAAACAGTTATCATAATAATACTTTCTCTTATTTATGCTTTACAATACATTCTTCTGAATATTCTTCATAATTCTTATAACCTTTGAATGTATTGTGTCGTACCCGTTTGTAGCCATCTGATTTTATTTTGTATGAATTACTGATGTACTGCACAATATACATCCCATTCCTCGACTGCACTTTATTTATTTTTGTGTTATTCTGTTTGTACTATTCTTAACTGTTTGTTTCACATCATATTTTGCATGTTTTTATGTATTACATGTTGTCCTTTCTGTGGACCCCAGGAAGATTAGCGGCCGCTAAGGCGTCAGCTAACGAGGATCCAGTAAATAAACTAAACTGTAAACATAGACTTCCCTCATGTGCAAATCAAAATAACCTATTATAACTTTACACATGTTATAATCCATCGTGAGAGTGTGCAAGCTGTATCCGTGAGTCTGCTTCCTTTTCCATCCACGTAAAGTAAGTCCGCAACCTTTGTGTCCAGGTATGAGATCCGGGACCCCCACATGGTGGAGGAAAACGTCATGCAGGTCCTGAAGGAGAGGGCCGACTTCGTCAACTACAAGCCCCGCCCCTTCAACATGCGCGAGTTCTACGACCGGACGGGCCACGACATCAAGGACATGCTGCTCTCCTGCTACTACCGGGGCATGGAGTGCAGTGCCGAAAACTTCCAAGTGGTAAGTCGGGCGTGTCAGCAGCTAAATGTCCACCGCGGGGGCAGCTGAGGCCGAGGCGACGGTCAACTAAGCATGTTTTGTAATACAAGGTCAGCGTTATTTTGGGTAAATGACATGGCAGGATGTATAAGATCCCTCTGCCCACCCTCAGCATGGGACTGAGGGCTAATGTGTACATTGGCCAGGGGCCACTGAGTACATCTTGGATGGATACACACCACGCATACTGCAAGGCCTGCAGGCTTCTCTTATTGCTGGAGTCTTTAGTCCCTCAAAGGTTGAGCAATGCTCTCATAAAAGGTATTTTGCTGCATCCCGGGCCAGTGGCACACTTGCTTGTTTTATTTTTTTTAAATCTGTCGCTTTGCGAGATTCTCCGGCAGTGTTTGTTTTTCTCATCTCTCGGATTGTACAGACATCCAGTTATTACTTGGAACCTCTCTGACCTCTAAATCGTTTGTACCGTGTATGGATTCATCAGACACCACAGCAGTAAAAAAAAAAGAAGAGAAAAAGAATAAACACTCAGCTGTCTGAAGCCACAGCACCTGTTTATATTTATAGAGACACTGTATTATTGATTCATGTTGCAGACAATTTAAAAACATTGATTGATATTGATTTGCTGGATCTTTGGCTTTTTTTTTTCCTCCATCTAAATGTGTTTGTCTGCGAATCGCATGCTGTTTGTTTATCTGAGCTTGTTTGCTGAGAACAGCAGCTCACTGCTGCTGGAAATAAGGTTGATGAGTGCGATGACTCTCAACCACACAGCAAATGTTTATCCCGTAATTCAATACGGCGAAAGCTGCAGAGTTGGCTGATATTTGTTTTGTTACTTTCAGAATACTACCTTCTAATTCAGAGGAATCCTTTTTTGGTTCATCCTTTTTCTCTAATGCTCATTGAATTTTATTGCATTGTATTGTCTGTGTAAGTACGCCAGGAGTGACTGTAATCAGGGCATTGTTGTCGTTGTGCCAGTGACCTTTTCTGCAGTCAAAAGCCCTTCACCAGTTGAAGAATGAAAATGATAAATCCATCCATGCTGAAATGGATGAATAAATAAATACAGGGAAAAAAATCCAAAAATAAACAGTCAAAAATGTTATTACTAACCCCCCCCCCAAAAAAAAAACGTATGCCCTTTTTTTCTTTTCTACTTAACAAGGTTGAAGAATGAAAATGATAAATCCATCCATGCTGAAATGGATGAATAAATAAATACAGGAAAAAATAAATAAAATTAAACAGTCAAAAATTGAATTACTAACCCCCCCCCCCCCCCCCCTAAAAAAAGTATTCCCTTTTTTCTTTTCTACTTAACAAGGTTCAAAACACAAATAATTGACTCACAATAAAATGTCACACATTGCAACCGGTGGCGGCAGCATGCCGTGTGCGAGGGAGCGATTCCAGACGGAGCCGCTATCCAGCAGATGCTCGTGCCAGAACAGGTGGCCCGTGATGATGGCCCCGTATTGATAAGGTTGACATCTCCTGAGAATCCTGTGGTAATTGTGACCTCGTACGCATTTGTAAATGTCTCGTAAAAATGTCTCGTGGATCAACGAATATCTTATCTTTTGCATACATTAGTAGGTACATGGCGCTCGATTGTGAGAAAATGCTCCTTTTTTCTTTCCATGTGACTCGGTGCTGCTCCTCTGTACTCCGTTCCCCGTGCTCCCTTTGTGTTGTAAAGAAGGTCATGCATACCAAGAGGGGCGAGCATCTTCTATCATCATCATTTTATATCTTGATAACTATATACATCCCATTACAGCATCTTCTTTATGAAATATCCAAATTGTGTGTAATCTTGCATGAATGACTAATGTAGACAATGTAATTGTGTATTACCATGTTTCGATATATGACGGTACGGTTCTTTGGTCCAAATCACTGCTAAAATATGTTTTAACAAAATCATTATTATAGTATGTCTTTTTATATTTTTATTACACTTACACACACGGGTCAAAATACAAAAAAAAAAAACAATTATTTCATAAATTAAGAAAGGAAAAATTAAAATAATGATTTAATAATAATAATCAAAAATAGTAATCAAAAACAAGATAGTTAATGAAAAATTTGATCATTAAATTATTAAATAAATTGATTAAAAAAAATATAGCAGAGAAACACTCAGACATGCATGAAATAACATGGTAGGTCAATACGGGTCATTTTAGACCCATGTCGTGCTTTAGAAGGGGTTTTCATAGCTTGTGTATCAAAGGGTTAAAAGACAATAAATGCTGGTACTAAATGATCCCCCTGCCCTACACACCACGCACGCGGCCCTCCGTGACAGTCTCTGGATTGGGTCTTTAGACGCGGAGACATTTTACCCACAAATATCACGATATTAAACGCACCAGCGTAAAGAAAGAGGGTAACATTACACGTGCGCTCCACAAGCCAGTTGCTCTCTCGGACCAGTGCACCAGTTTGATGAAGGACACGCATGCAGGCGGAGTGCGTCTGAAAGAAGGGCGAGAAAAGGACGATTAAATGTGTCGGACCCACTCTTGCACTCTGTGAACTTCAATGGTCCTTTTTAGGTATAGCATATCTCATGCTCTGCACACACACACACACACACACACACACACACCTCCCACCCCCCTTATCCCGTGAAAGCGTGTAGTACAGCATCGGTCTGCACGCCGGGCTCACATGCTGCGGCCGCCGTAATGTGCTGATGTGACTACATTTTCCGTAGTTAATTGTACTTCTGGCAGATGGTGCTTTGCAGGGTTTACTGTATTAGTGCAGTAGTGGACCTGGATTGAACAGCGCAGCAGACACTAATGGTGTGGAAAGAATCATCAGCGTGATAGATAAAGAAAGGAAAATGTGTATATACGATGAACGCTCCCACCAGTCTCCGCCCCAGAGCGCGAGGAAAGAGGAAAACAGTCGGACCGCGGCGATATGCAGAGGCTCTCAGACGGGATGGTGAGAACCCGCAATGTAATTACGCTGATCTGACGGATGAGACGGGCTGGTATGCATGGCAGTGATTTGACATTGACGTTGTTTCCAGGTTGACTTTGACTTGTTGAGTCCACCATTATCCAATCAGAGCCACATTCTTTGCCAGAGGTCAATGTTATCATCAAGTAATGGTCACTGCCCTAATACCCAGTGGGACGCGGTGCCATGTAGCACATTTTCAGTCATTACTGCTGGAAGTGTTTCAGATTAGCAACTCATCTATCGCCGCCCCCCCACAAAGAGTTTTGCTAATTAAGAATGCAGAAGGTTTTGACTTGCATCCTTTACCTCAGCTGATACTAAAAAACAGCGGGATGGAGGAATTATCCTCAATTAATATTAACAGGCGACCTACAGTTTCTAAACCATAGCTCCAGGAGATAATAAAAAGACACTAAAAAGTGAATGAAACAAGGCGCGTACATTTCATTTTTGTCGACACACGGAGAGAAATCGCAAACGTACAGAATCCGTTTGAGAAGAAAAGGCAGACAATCGGTTGATGAGTTATTGAAGACTCCCGCTGTCTGACTACAGTCGCCAGGGAAACGTCTGAAAGACTTTGAACTTCGCAAAACTGGAGCTGGAGGGGTTGGCTTGGCGAGAGAGAGAGAGACAGAGAGAGAGAGAGAGAGAGAGAGACAGTAAGAGCAAGAGACAAAGGATAGAGGTCCAGGTAACAACAAAGTCCTTTGGGAGGAACTGAACATCGTGGTCAAGTGCTGCGGAGAGCCTCAAAGACGCAAACCAGCGGCTGTCATGGCAGCGGCAGCCAGAGCAGGACTATCAGCACACACACATGTGTGTTCTCGTTTAACCTCTCCCAGAATGCAGCGCGGGGCTGTATCTCCCTTCTTGCAGCCGCCCAATTGTTTGCCCGAACACAATGAAGGATGGCAGCTCAACAGGTCGCCTCTTTCCACTCTAATATGTTCTGTCGAGAACAAAATGTCAGCTTCTATCCAAATGCTTCGGAAAGGGAATAACGATGTTCCAGGTCGTAGTGGTGTTCAGGCGATATCTCAGCCGGGCTTTGGAGGATCGTTAACGGTGCTGTTTGGTTTTGCCTGCACGTGGTAATTTCACGATGTTTTGTTTGCTTTGGTAACGATGTGATTTGTCCTACTGTATTGTCAAGGATGATGAATTTGAGTAAAGTAGCAACCTTGGGAGGTTTGCGGAGATTCTCTGGTAAAATGTTTTTGAAGAGTCAAATATGTAATTTGAGTTGACATTTTAATACCTGCGAACCTGTGAAGAGCGTGAATTGATATAACTGACTTTTAACACAGTATAATTATTGCAAGATGTTCTGGCTTTATTGAAACATGTTTTGTCCATATTGGATAACCCAGAAGAACATTCCTGCCCACTGCTATTAGACTTTATAATAAATGAACTCTGGCCAAATCCTCCTCAAACTGATCGTCAATAAACCACTGTCACTATACTTTAGAGACAATGTATACACTTTCATTTTTAACATTTTCATTTCCTTTATTTAAATTATTAAATGTATTATGTCCTGGGGATGAATCAAGTATAATCTCATCTAATATTTGTCATAAATATGTATGTATATAAATATGTATATATATATATATATATATATATATATATATATATATATATATATATATATTTATGACAAATATTAGATGTATATATATACACACACATATATTTTGTATATACAACTAATATATATATATATATATATATATATATATATATGTATACACACACACTTAGACTCTCACGTAATGAGCATGGTCATTGCATAGAGCTGTTGGCTCCAGTGCAGCGGGGCATTGACCTTAGAGTACAGCCTCGGGCGTACAGACCAGAGCCGCTAACGAGTTGTGATCAATAGAGGAATCCGTTCTGAGACAACTGCCCATGGATCACATGTCACACCTCACACCTCTGGAATTCATCGAAAGGACAGCTGTTTTGGAGTCTTTCTTAAATATGATTAACGCTTTCGTAAATAAAAAAACAACTAGTTAGTTTAATATTGCCCGTGCACTTGTATGGCGGATGATTCTTTTAGCCTGAAACGGTCTCCTTCATGTTTACAGGTGACTGCATTTCACCGAGCCTCGGCGGAAGCACACTGTGTAGTCGTGTGTAGGCTGGAGGCATGCCATATCTCATCTTCAATCCCAATGCCATCAAATTTAATTATATTAGCCATTAAATCCGTTTCCTCGTCAACTATTTCTCGACACCGCTCACCTTTGTTCCACCCTTTCTTATTCATCGCTCCCCCCCCCCCCCCCCCCGCTCTGTCGTCAGCGCAAAGCCGATGATGCTGCCGTTCTTTTTTTGGCTGAACAATTCCAACCACTTTCCCTCTGGAGGATAAATCAATCAATTTGCTATTACTGTAGAACTCAGAGACGTGGATCAATTAGGTTGTTGCTGAGTAATGGATGCATCCTTAATGAAAACAAAAAAGCTCCCTCTTTGTGTGTAACGACGCCGTCGGCTCGTCCTGACACAGTCCTATCTTTAACTCGCATCTGTCAAATTATATATTTAAGTGTGTCTTAATTATATTTTCAACTAACTAAGACCCCGATTCAGACATGATAGGCCCTCAGACGACCTTAAGGACCTTGCCATCGCCGCCACGTCCATCATGTCTTCTTCTGGATGTTTTCTTATAGCGACTGTGAACCCTTTAAGTCAAAGTGTTAATGCTTTTTCTTTCCCAGTAAGTTACGCTTATCTTTCATTCACGCTACTAGCTCTTGTTCCAACTAATCATTCTGTACTTTTCGCTTGAACTTCTTTTCCTGCTTGATCACGAATGTTCTCACGTTCTCAATCTACATGATGTTAAGGTGACAAAGGTTGGTGCAATCAGCCAACTGTTATTGGTAGTTTATTGGTTATCAGGAAAGGCACGATCAAGAACAGCCTCACACCTACTTATTTTTTATCACATATGCATGTGAGTTTGTGAATGTGTTTTTACTTTTTATGTTTGTGTATTTATAAAATTGGCCAAATGCTTTAATGATAAAAATATACAACACATGTTTAAACTAGAACGGGTACTCGGTAGAGCGCATACCTTCGCCGCAGCTTTTCATGACCTTGACCTTTGACCCGATCGCTCCAAAAATCTAATCAAATGGTCCCTGTATAATAACCAATCATCCCACCACATTTCAAGTGATTTGGTTTAATACTTTTTGACTTATGTGAATAACACACAAACACACACACACACACACACACACACATTCAAATAAATAAATACACAGCGATCAAAACACAACCTTCCGCATTCTCAGAATGCGAAGGTAATTATATATGTTTTAACTTGGATATTGTGATGATTCTGGCAATGATCCATGCATTATCCATACCGCTTTATCCTCATTAGGGTCACGGGGCGCTGGAGCTAATCCCAGCTGACATAGGGTGAAGGCAGGGTCCACCCTGGACAGGTCACCAGTCCATCTCAGGGCTCACATAGAGACAGACAACCACTCACTCTCACATCCACACCTATGGGAAATTTTGAGATCAATTAACCTGACAGCACGTCTTTGGACTGTGGGAGGAAGCCGGAGAACCCAGAGGGAACCCACGCTGCTACGGGGAGAACATGCAAACTCCCCACAGAAGGACCCCCCCAGGACCGAGAATTGAACCCACCGCCCTCTGTCGCCTCTTTTATGTTGAATATTTTAACAGGGATGAGGGGAATGATAATAGGCTGAGAACTGACGGGGCTTTTGGAAAAGCCTTGCACACACACACACACACATACACTAAAGTGCACCTTTTACCTGATTTCTTAGTTTCATTTTTAAATTGCAGAATGATTTGACAGAGATAGTTTCCTGATGTGCGACGTGCAGGGTGGAAGGACGGAGAGGTGTTCACAGATGAAGGCAATTTTTGATCTGAGAATGCATTCATTCCATGTGAGTCACTGCTCCTAGACCCCAAAATGATATGGAACAATGAATTTGGTGGGGAAGAAACACAATGTGGGGGGTGGGGGGAATTAAAGAGTGGGAGATAACTTATCCCTTACATAATCGATTATAAACACTTTGGCAGAGATCAGAGGCAATGGATGGCTGTGTGGAAATTTGGAGAGAGAGAGAGAGAAAGAGAGAGAGAGAGAGAGAGAGCAGGAGAAAGGGGAGGGGGCAGGAAAACTGTCCTGGAAGAAGAATGCCGGTGTGTGCCGGCAGGGGAGTCTCTGTTTGGCTCTGCCAGTCAGCTAGTGGGAACAGGAGGGAGGAAAGAGGAGGGAGGAAAGAGGAGGGGATTGATGGGCACCGAGGGAGACGAGCGGCGCTCTGAATGAGAAGCAGGCCATGAGCGCTCGAGTCCTCCCCGCACAAACATGGTGTGTAAAGCTCTCGGCTCGCTCCCCTCCACCGCACATCCACGGATGTGCGCTTCAGATTCTGCAGTCAGTCTTTGTAACTTTGCACACGGCACTCCTGCATTATCCAGCTAATTAACGTCCGGAGTCACTTTTCGCCTCTCCTCGTATTCCCCTTTCCATCATTTTTGTAATGTAGTAATTTTTACAGCGAATCTGATACATTTGCCTCGGTACATTACATTTTTTTAATTGTATTCTTCCTTCTAGTTCATTAACAGCTCTGAATTCATAACAGATACATTTCTGGCAAATGTGATTAATGGCGTTGGCATTTAAAGTTGGTTTTAATACTAACAGCAGCTGATTGATGAACGCAAGTAAAGAGCGTGCGCTGTTTCCAGACGTTGCATGATGTCGCTTATCGCCTCAGCTGTATTATTCAACGTGATGCACGGGAAGGTGAGTGACACATGGCAGACGTCAGGCTACCGCCACTGTCATCTCCTGCTGCAGCGTCGTTATAGATGGAGCAAAAAAAAGAAGCAGTTGGAGCTCCCCTCGGTGCCCATGGGATGGGGTGTATTCTCCTCACCAGCCGGTGCCTTCATCGTCTCTTGGGTACCGCTACCTTCAAAATACACGACTCATTGGGGCTTCAAAGTAAGAAACTGTTGTTGTATTGTTGTTTCGAAAAACAAATCATTTATTTCATTTTTACAATCTTAATGTTTATTCCGACCACACTGGTGTTTAAGCATGTAGGTAGGCACTAACATGTAGGTAGGCACTAACATGTAGATAGTATTAACATGTCGGTAGGCACTAACATGTAGGTAGGCACTAACATGTAGGTAGGCACTAACATGTAGATAGGCACTAACATGTAGGTAGGCACTAACATGTAGATAGTATTAACATGTCGGTAGGCACTAACATGTAGGTAGGCACTAACATGTAGGTAGGCACTAACATGTAGATAGTATTAACATGTCGGTAGGCACTAACATGTAGGTAGGCACTAACATGTAGATAGGCACTAACATGTAGGTAGGCACTAACATGTAGATAGGCACTAACATGTAGGTAGGCACTAACATGTAGATAGGCACTAACATGTAGATAGGCACTAACATGTAGGTAGGCACTAACATGTAGATAGGCACTAACATGTAGATAGGCACTAACATGTAGGTAGGCACTAACATGTAGATAGGCACTAACATGTAGGTAGGCACTAACATGTAGATAGGCACTAACATGTAGATAGGCACTAACATGTAGGTAGGCACTAACATGTAGATAGGCACTAACATGTAGGTAGGCACTAACATGTAGATAGGCACTAACATGTAGGTAGGCACTAACATGTAGGTAGGCACTAACATGTAGATAGGCACTAACATGTAGGTAGGCACTAACATGTAGATAGGCACTAACATGTAGATAGGCACTAACATGTAGATAGGCACTAACATGTAGGTAGGCACTAACATGTAGATAGGCACTAACATGTAGATAGGCACTAACATGTAGGTCGGGGCTTTGCTGCATCTGCTTAATTCTTGCTCTGCTGCTGATGTTGAGGTAATCTTGGTATTACACCTAAAAGTGGTTGCCATAGCACCTGAATTGTCACGGTGTCTCGAGTGGTGAAGTTTGGAGCTTGTTGTTCTCTCTATTTCTCTCTCTCTCTCTCAGCCTCTTGACTCCTACAGGTGATGAGCAGGAGGGATGCTAATCAATTGATTGTCTCTTCAACTCGTGGCATGTGGAAGTGTCTCGGGTCAAGATGTCTACGGTGCCATATTTCAGAGTAAAACAAATATTTTCTTTGCAAGAAACTGACATGAAAAGAATAAAAAGGTGAGAGGGAAGGTGACGGCGGAGCCACGGATCAGGCCGAGGACAAGTGGTCCACATACTGAGTCCATATCTTACATTGCAAGCACTTGTGTTGAATACATCTGTGAGTTCTCCTCCCACATGGGACGGTCCTGTTTTATTGGGTTTGTAGCACCTGCTCTCACATGTCAGTCAGTCAGTCAACGATTTGAAATGAATAATGTGTCGGAATCCTACCTGATGGCAATACTGTAGAGGCTTGTGAAAGGCTCAATCGACCTCTGCGTGTCCTTGTTATCATCTGTTCCCCCACCAAGGCTCAAAGGCAACAGCTCAGCCATTGTTGATGGCATTTTTTTCTTTTTCAGCATTTTAATAGAAAGTTTTAGAGTTGCAACCTTGTGAAAATGCAGCATAAAGACAGGAATCCAGAACAGATGAGATCCAGACATTCTCTCTAGAAATAGGACACAAGTTGTTGGAAATCTCCAAAGTGATCGGTTAAAAAAATATTGTCAATCATTTTCTTTTGCACTTAAGAAGTCTATTTATATGACGTGAGGAACATTTAAAAAATGTGGTACATTTCATTTAGCTGACGCTTCTATCCAAAGCAACTAACATTACACCGTAGACACAGCTACAGGGAGCAACATAAGGGTTAATTTCTCTCAATTCTTCTTGCTCAAGGACACATTGACTAGGGTTAGGGTTAGCCGGGGGATTGAACCGGAGCTGCTAACCACTGACCCACAGGACACAGAGTGGACTTGCCGATACCCATTCTGTGGCTGCAGGATCCAGCGTTCAAAGAGCCAAACAGATTTCCATAATTGGAGCGGTTAGGAGCCGGCTCAGGGCTGCGGCGAGGAGCGGTGGCCGCGCTGCACTTTAGAACCCAAATGCCTTCCAGCAGTGATTTAATTCAGCCTCCGCCTGCAGGATCTCAAGCGGCGCTCTTTTCTTTCTCTCGCCCTCATCCGTCCCATCTCACTTTTCATCATTTGGTTAACAATATAGTGTAATTGGTGACACATAGATACCAATAAGTTGAACCTCTTTAACACCACGAGTGTTGCATCCCACATTTAACTATCCTAACACTCTACTTTTTTTTTTCTTTCTTCACACCAGCAGTTGTGAGGGAATTTAAAAGCATCAGAAATCATTTACAGATGGCTGAGTGTACAGTCCCCCCGGCCCCGACCTCAGAGCAGGGCAGCGTATTCCTGCAGTCCATCTAATTCAGGGCTCCATTCAGTATCAAATATGTGGTTAGTGTGTGTGTGTGTGTGTGTGTGTGTGTGTGTGTGTGTGTGTGTGTGTGTGTGTGTGTGTGTGTGTGAGAGAGACCAGGTCACACTCAGTAAAAGCTCCATATTAAATATCCAGATTCAAGAGCTTATGCTATTCAGTAACACGCTGACCTGCAACTGTCGGCTCAACCTCCCAAAAGTTCACGGCCTTTTGATCTCTTTCGCCTGACAGTGAGTTTCTTAGCTGGTAATTTGCTCAACTGGAACTGCTGCTGTGTGGTATGTGATGTGTTTGTGTAAGCGTCCAGCCCACGCATCTGTTTTTTAAATTTTGTGTTTGATATTGAACGTTGTATATATTTGTACAATACTTTGTTTTTAGAAACTTTTTTTTTTCAGTTGCTGTTTTACTCAACAAAAGAACGCGAAAAATCACTGTAACATTTATTTAGCCATTCTTTTCCGGTCAGCTGAGAACATTATTCATCTTTTCCCTTACAGTCCATTTCCCCCAGCGGTGTGTACATTTTTCCATAGAGCATATTTCCTCTACATGTCCAGCCACTGTCCAGCTCGCTGTGATGGCCATTTTACTTGTGAGTATCAGGATTTTAATGAGGTAGATATGATATGATATGATATGATATTCCTTTATTCGTCCCACAGTGGGGACATTTCAAAAATCACAGCAACAATGCACATCAGAGCATCAATGAAAATAAATATAAAACACAAAACACAATTTTTTTTTTTTAAAGTCCTTTCTTTTGAATGATGTCGCCAGGTATCAGTCACAGGTACACAACCCGTGGCTCCCTGGGAATCTTGTAGCATTGGATCTCCTCTAGAGTCTAAATAACTCTGTCCAAGGAATGTTTGCACTGGTCCAGAACATGTGTGAGTGGTTGGCTTTCATCTGCCCACTCTCTCTCCAGCACGGCTGCTCTTCACCCAATTGTTTGTGTTTTGTGTGGGGTGGAATGAAAAAGCGGATTAAGTTCGTCCAGCTAAATTCCCTCCATCTTCTGGAGCTGGTGGAAGTTCGTTGCTTTCTACACATGGAATGACAATCACTTTTCAACAGTTTAATGTTCATTTATACTTCCAAATTCACTTTGACATCGTGTTTCTTCCAGATATTTTTTGTCAACTACTCTACAGTTAATCTAATTATTTAATATACTACTATTTAGTCTCCATAATGTACTCTTCGGTCTGTTATTCTAGTTAAATAAATGTCATTGTGATCTGAGACATCTGCAGTCCTTCACCCTGTGTCTGTCTGTAGGGTTTATTTATTGGAAATAGTATAATCTGGAGGCTAATCTCACTTGATAAGTAGATAAAAAGAGGGTTAAATATTTTTCTCGTGCATGGAGGTTCCTCCAAACGTCAAACATCCCTGTCTCTTTAATTAAAATATTGAGGTCTTTTGACCGATGGGATTTATGTCTTTTTGTACTAGAGTAGTTTAGAATTGTGCTCCAATCTCTAGCACCGAATAAAATTCCTTCACTTTCGGAAATTATTGTATCAAATAGTAATTTAAAGAATTGTCCATCACTCTCTGGAGGGGCATACATATCAACGACCGTGACTAAAATGTTATCCATCCTTCCTTTGATAATTATATCTGTACCCTCTTTGTCTCCCTTTTCCTTAATCAGTTAGAATTTAATACGAGAGTCGGAAATCAGAAGAGCCACTCCTCCTCTTCTTCGAGTTTATCCCTCTCTGTGCCACGGCTGGTCCTTTCATCCGGGCGACCCGATGCCTGATGCAATCCCAAAAGTTTACTAATGTCTTAATACATTAATAATCTTGCGTTTTTATTTTTCATACATGCAAAGAAAAGGGGCGTTTATATAATCCTGCAACTTGTGGCCACTGCAGCATTTCCCTCCCGATATGGGAAAGTAACTGTGTCCCGATGCCAGACTGACAGCTGCAATGGATGTGCCAGGCCTGGGTTACAAATCAGGAGATGGGAGGTGGCAGCAGAGTGGACCCAGCAGAAATACAGCCGCCGCACCCTCATTCTGTCACCGGGTTTATGCTCCTGTTTACCGGAGGAGCCAACAGCTGGGCCGATAAGTACTGAGATTATTGTTTATGAAAGGAGGAGTTGTCGCCGAGGCGCGCGATGCATTACCGAAAAAGCGAAGACAAGATGTGACACGCGTCTCAATCCACTCGTGCAACCTGCGAGTCGCTTTCTCCGTCTTCCACTGACCCCGCGCGCTGGTAAAGAAGAATAACCATCTGTTATGGCCTCATCTAATAGTGTGCTCTCTTTTTTTTGGTGTCATCTAAAACCTCACAGATATTCGTTTTAATTATTCATGTCCCCGTTCTTCCTTTGAAACATCTGGATCAACTCGTCATCTTCAAATGTTGTTTGCATTTGTTTGCATATTTCCCAGGAACATCTGGTTGAGAGAGCCGGAGGAGACTCGTGTGTTGCCTACAAGTCCGACGAGCGGCTCCCTTATGAAAAAAGCACTTCTAGATTTAAACGTAATTTACGAGGATGGCAAGATAATGAAAGGTCAAAGGTCAAAGGTCAAAACCTTCAATAGGGAAAGGCCACATTGCTTCTATGGCATGTGATGTTTGATCGCCCCAAACAGAAAACCTTTCTTTTAGACAGCCAAAGCAGCTCTCATAGAATGCAATATTATTGATAATCATAATAATTCAACATATAAATTCCCCATGCATTTTTGTGCTGGAGTGCTGCTTAGATAACTAATGTTTTCAAATGTATAATTATTAATTTTAATAGATTTCCTGACACACTCTGAGCTCAGTTCAATTTCAGCAACACTGCAAACATGAAATATTGGCTCATTCACATTTCAGCGATTTTAATGTAAAACACCTTTTCTCTTTAATAGCGGTAGAATGGAGTTGGATTTTACGGGTAAAAAAATCAGTATAATATCCATAATCATGTTCCAATTAGATACGGAGTGATAGTAGTTTGGCAATATGTGTCATGACCATCCATTCCATCCATTTTCCACCGCTTTATCCGGGGTCGGGTCGCGGGGGCAGCAGACCCAGCAGGTTGACCCAGACTGCCCTCTCGCCCGCAACATTTTCCAGCTCATTCTGGGGGATCCCGAGGCGTTCCCAGGCCAGCCGAGAGATGTAATCCCTCCAGCGTGTCCTGGGTCTTCCCCGGGGTCTCCTCCCAGTTGGACGTGCCTAGAAAACCTCCAATGGGAGGCGACCAGGAGGCATCCAAACTAGATGCCCGAACCACCTCAGCTGACTCCTCTCGATGCGAAGGAGTAGCGGCTCGACTCCGAGCTCCCTCCTGATGTCCGAGCTCCTGACCCCATCTCTAAGGCTGAGCCCGGCCACCCTATGGAGGAAACTCATTTCGGCCGCTTGTATTCGCAACCTCGTTCTTTCGGTCACTACCCAAAGTTTGTGACCATAGGTGAGGATTGGAACGTAGACCGACCAGTAAATTGAGAGCTTCGCCTTTCGGCTCAGCTCTCTCTTCACCAAGACGGACCGGTACAGCGCCTGTTTTACTGCTGCAGCTGCACCGATCCGCCTGTCGATCTCCCGCTCAATCTTACCCTCACTCGTGAACGAGACCCCGAGATACTTGAACTCCTTCACTTGGGGCAGGCGCTCTGTCCCCACCTGGAGGGAGCAATCCACCGGTTTCCGGCAGAGCACCATGGCCTCAGATTTGGCCGTGTCATGACCGATCAATGTATTTGTTTTCCTTGATTCGAACAAATACATAGCTGCTGGTTGCGTAGGATTTGGATTCAACGTGAAAATAGTAGAACTCCTATTAGTAAAAAAATTTAATAAAATTCAATCATATAGCCTAATCTACCAGATCAGTGTAAGTGGTGTAAAACCATTTCAATTTACTGGTCGTTTTGTTTATGCAAAATTTCCTCGATAGTTGTCAGCCCGAGGTTCTCAAAAGCAGCCTGTCTCTTGCCATTAGTCTCAACACTTAGTCTTTACTACACTGAT
The DNA here is from genome assembly GCA_036178185.1 of Liparis tanakae. Classification (NCBI taxonomy): domain Eukaryota; kingdom Metazoa; phylum Chordata; class Actinopteri; order Perciformes; family Liparidae; genus Liparis; species Liparis tanakae. The sequence goes on along the minus strand of CM070109.1, from coordinate 5,860,157 downwards.
ACAAATGCAGATTCAATTCATGTGTCAAAGAAATAAAAAAAGCTTCCACTTAACACTGTTGTGCATGACTTCATCCTGCAGATTACGCTCAACCGACTGTGAGGTTTGGTGTGTCGCAGAGAAGAGGTTGGTCTCCCCACCTGAATGTGTGTGCGTGTGTGTGTGTGTGTGTGTGTCATCCAACAGTTTTAAATCAGAATCAATTGAAATCTTCTTTTGTTGACTGTGAGATTGTATTTAATCCATATGGATTTACAGCTTATTGTACAGTGTGAAGCACCGGATAATGAGGCTTAATGTGTTTATAGCAGTTGGGAACCACCATTTGAAGGCAGGGAAAACAGCTGGGCGAGATGCAATAATAGTTTAAATATGGCGATAACAGACAGACTTTCCTGGAAAGGCATTCTTAGTCCTGTATTACTGTGTGCACAAAACAATTAGCACAATAGTGAGTTACATGGATTATCAGACACAGTTGGGAGGGAGCACACTGACGTCTCAGATGTTCTTTTCTTAACCCCCAGACGGCATCGGCAGGGGAGTCACGCGTCGGCCGCTAAAACGTATTAAACGCAGGTAATACAGTATGTGGAGGCGATATGGATTTTTCTGAGTCAGACACGGCGGCACTCTGCTGCCTTCGCACAGATCGTTGGGCTACCGGCATTACCGCCGTGATGGATGCAACCAGAGTTCATCGTACGTGGAGAGGCTTTAAACCGTAATGAGTCCGACGTGACGTACGAAGAAGCCATGCGGCGTTTGGCTTTGATTTAAAAAAGCTTCTGAAATGAAGAAGAGAAAGAAAAAAAACGGAATCTGCAGGTGAGAGAGCGAGAGGGAGAGTGTTGGTATTAATGTATCAACAAATATAGCTTTCATAAGGAGGATGGCATGAAGAACTATTCAAACATAGTCCAGTCCTATTTCTAACCACTATATTAAAGTCTGTGTTGAAATGTTGCGCTCATGTCGTAACCGTGTGAAACAACTGTTTGTGATATGAAATTGTGTTTTACAAAGTAGTCTGGCCTTTTTATTTCTTCGTCTGTGTTCTCTTTTCAACTTGCATTATAAGATAAGATAAGATAAGATATTCATGTATTAGTCCCACAGTGGGAAAATTCAAGGATCACATCAGTGGGTGTACATAGAGCATTAATAAAATAAAAAAAATGGAATTACTTTGTAACGCGTTACTCCCAACACTGCATGCAGCCGATCGGCAAATGAATAGAATTCAAGTTGTGGCCCATTATGATTCTGGATCCTGGACTGAGGGGCTCGGTTTATTCTAAATAGTGCAAACCTAGTGCTGTAGAAATACGACTTTAGTGCTTCTGTCGAATGACGTGCAGCCAGTGTTGGGCAAGTTACTGCAAAATAGTAATTGGTTACAGTTAATAGTCACTTATATTAAAAATAATTTAATTACTTTACTAGTTACTGTATATCAAAAGTAATTAGTTAGTAGGGAAAGTAACTTTTAAGTTACTTTTATGTCTGCTTTTTTTAATGTAATGAACTGTACTGAACAGTCAAACACAATAAACATATTTTTCATGACTTCTTGTCTTGTGTTCATATTTCACAAAAGAGAGTAACGCGAGTAACAAACTAATTTACATTTCAGTAATCGTAACTGCGTTAGTTGATTAAAAAAACACTTTGTTACATGCTCGTTACCGCTAAAAGTAGTGGAATTACTTTGTAACGCGTTACTCATGCAGCCGATCGGCAAATGAATAGAATTCAAGTTGTGGACCATATCAAGAATGGTCCTACTGCTTGGAAGACATGGATTCGTGACTCGGAACTATCGCCCCCCCTGAGAGTGCACACTTGATCTTCGAGTGAGAGTGCGAACGTGCAATATGTGTGCACTCGTATGCATGATTGTATGCATATCCCAAAAGCTTTCAGAACGAGTGCTTCAGGTCGGCGCACTCTAACCTCAAGTACGCCTCAGATTTTTTCTCGAACCTCACACATTTAGCAGGAGAGCCGAGAGCCGCGGTAAACAGCTATTACTATGCGCCCTCACAGTCTGGACCGCGGTACAATCACTGCACGCCTCTCGGTCCAAGTGGATCTATTTGCACGCCAGCGTCATATCTTTTGAAATGTGGGATCCCATGAAGAGGTGTCATGTTTTTGCAGTTAAACAGGCCTTAATGAACCGTTTGGGCAATGAGGCGGCCGGCTATGAGTCAGAGGACTAATGGCAAACATGGCAGCGCCCAGTGAGTCCACTCTGTCATCAACCTGCCCTTGCCTGTCATTAGGAATCGGCTGCATTTCCTGGTATTATACCAGATGATATTCCCTGCCGCTGTTCTCTCACATCAATATTGCAGAGGGTGACCACAAGCATGATATGTGCATCTTATATTATGTTTCTCTTGCTAAAGGTAAATGTAAATAATCCAGTGTATAGGCGCTCCCAGTACATTGTTCAAACCCATTACTGCACAAAGATACATTAGGATCTCTTTGCGTGATTGGTGCTGTCGTGGTTTAAAGCCCCACTATGTAGTTTTTCCCTTGTAGCGCCCCCTTCAGGTATTTAACGTTTACTTCAGTGTCGTAAATACCCAGTTACGATAGATCAGGTGTCGTGAACCTCTGACTCTCGAGCCATATATGGCTCTTCCGGTGACGCATATGGCCCTTTTGAGTTTGAGTTTTAAAAAAAAATCTCCGCCTGCCCCCCTGTAACTATCTCGATCCTCCAGATTACAGCAGAAGTAATTTAAGGTCCCTCTCTTAAAGACGTCTTTGTTCTTTTATTAAACTAAACTTAGCGGAGCAAATAAAAAGTCACCTGCAGCGTGGACTGGACTATATGACGTTGCTTAATCACTGCCAGAAAGCAGGTCGAAGCGACCGGGCGGCTCAAAATTCTTATATAGTCAAGTTTTCTCCCCACAGACCCCCGATGGCGGAGGCACAAATCGCCATATTAAAAGTAATTGTAGCGGCACCATTTTTTTCAAGCTGTTATTTTAAGGTAGGAGATGTTACATAGTGTCGCTTTAAATACTTAAACTCCCCTCTGGCTGATTATGAGCGTCGTGTTTTTTCCCTTCCATTAGAAGTTACGGTGTTCTGTCATTTTTTGCTGCCTTGTCAAAATGTGCTACCCGCTGCATAAACTGATAGGTGTGTCTATCGATTCATGCTACCCTATCTGATAGGATGTTATTGTACTATCAAAATATGCTTTTCTTTCAAAGTTCAATGTTTCACTTTTCACTGTTGAAGTGTTTATCTTCAACACTAAATACCCTAATAATAAACCAGTGTTTTATTATGATAATTTGAACAAACTCATGTTTACAATAATTTGTTGACACAAAAGAAATAGCAACTGCTTATCACTCATTAATCTACATGTAATTACTACATTATTACTACCTGTACAATATACATGCTGAATGTACTTTTAACTAGGGAAATAATCGGGATTTTGAGGATGTCACTCCCCGTTATCAGACGTGCATCGACAGGGTGGCAAAACATTATGGGCGTGTCAAAAAAAACTCGGAAAATCGACTCGGCGCATGCGCAATATCACAAGGTATCAGTTCTTGTAGCATTAAATGACAGAACAACGGCTGTCTTCTTTTAAATGTTCTTTTTGATACAAACTACTTCAAAAGATTGGTTAAAAGATAAGGACACTTTATCATTAGTTCCTGTCATTAATACATCTGGCTGTCTTTTAAAACTGTATCAATGTCGCTGTAAATGTGTGATCTGGCCTTTCTCTTGTTGTTTTAATTTAAATGTTTTTAAAGAACTTCATTAGAGGGATGCATAGGTTTTAGGTAGGCGGGACAACAGCTCAGAATAAAGCTCAACACGATCCTACATGAACAGATGCAAACCGACTCGACTTTATCACACATTAGCTATATTTCATCTAATGAGAAAAAAAATTCAAGCTGTTGTTTTAATGTACAATTGTTACATAGTGTTGCTTTAAGCCATTAGGAAACACCGGTGGAACTAAACTGCTTCATCATCAACCGTGAAATAAAATCCACGGTGACGTTTTGTTGGATGCATGTTTCAATCACGGGCACCCAAGAGTTTCAGGCTCTATTACTCATCGTCTCACTTGTCATAATTAGCCGAAGGAAAACAGAAGCGTCGCCGTCTCACCGGCGATGCTGCGCTTTACCGTGAACCGCCCTCGTCGCTTCCTGCCGGCCGGTCTGTCATCAGTAAAAAGGGGACGCGGTGGATCGAAGGTTAGAGGAGGAAGAGGGAGGGACGGAGGAAAGAAAGCGTAACAAACACTGCCGGCTTAACATCTATCACTAAAGCGCCCTTCAGCAAGACGGGCCAAAATCATGCTCAGTGGCCCACCGTAGAATACTGCAAGGTCTGTGAGCACAGAGGAAGATGGTAAATGAAAGACAAGTTGATGGATAGAAGATGATGAAACGGTTTTATCATCAGCGATGACAGCGTGGCATCACCCTCGGATCGTTTTAAAGCGCTTATATTTGCCTCAAGGAAGAGTTCAAATTTAAATGTCACTTTTTGTTCTCCTTCTCACTGCAAGAATCGTTCGTTGTTATGGAGATCGACGTGATGGGCAAACAGGAAACTGTTATTCTCAGGGCAGGATTGTTTTCTGGTATTCTGAGACAATACTACCTGTGTTCTATCAGGCGTGGCATTGTAGGGGAAGTCAGAACACAATTTATCAGCAACATTTGGTTCCAGACATTTGGTAATGCGTTTGTGAAATAAATACACTTGTGGACCTGCACACAGGGAGGATTATGTTATATATAATCCCCTATGTGCCTCTGAGCAATGTAGTAAAGAAAATGCACGTGTTGCCAAAAGCAATGTCTTCTCTTTGGTGTTCACAGAGGTTCTGAGCTTATTCAGCATTTAGTGTTCTAGACATCTGCAGATTTAATCTAGCTATTATACTGCATATCATTAGCAATCAAATCCTAATTATGAATGTTTAATACCTGATGAGTATTAATAATGAGAGAGCTATGCACACTCGATGCTCTGTGGAATAGCTAGGTGGAAGTTTGCTTGGACAACGGTGATGTTACTCAAAAATGCAATCTGCAAATGAAGTATTTCCGCTATATATCTATAACACCTTTCAACAACAAGGCCATTCAAAAGGCTTTTCATAAGGGAGAAAGTCGTTAGGAACATATATAACAAGAAGCACAGAGTAACATGGGCGAGTTATCCTGCCCTGTGGTCACATATACTGTGTGAGGGAGGATGTTGGCTCCAGCTGGAGCATCAGCCATTAAAAGCATGCAGGCAGCATCCCTACCTTATTTGATGGATAACATCTGTGTATGTTGGGTCATCTTTCATCTGACTGTGAAGAGGAAGTGAAAAGAGCTATAAAAAAATGACAGAGATGCAAGCTACTTCTCCTCTGAAGAGATGATACAGAGGAGGAAAACAGAAAATATGAAATAAATTTAAAGCATCTGAGAAGCTCTGGTGAAATGAAGAGAGTAGAAGTCCAGAAACGTATAATGTGTAAAACAAACATTGTTCTCTTTTCATTATTTCAAGTGAAATTGTGATCAAATTTCCAACACATGAATGTAAACTGGAAATATATGTTTTAGAGATGTTGTCGATATCTGGATTATGTTCACAAGCGTAGTTTTATTTCAGACCGCGATGTGTTTCACAAGGAGGACGTCTGGGTTGGGGAAGCAAAGGACTTTGACTTATCCCGTGTCCCCAGGAAGGATATTAAATAGCTCATTATGATCAAACTATGCAAAATGATTGTCTTTTGAGATGTGCGTCAGATTACGCCAGAGGAACTCAAAATGTGAACGCAAGGGTAAAAATCAATGGATACCACATGTGAAGATTCTTATATAATGCCCATGTTAACCATACATATCTAAAGAAAGATAAAACGTGAAACATAGGACAAATAACAAAAAAGAAATACAGAACGAAACAGAAACAACAATGACAAAAATGTAAAATTACATTTCAAAAGAAAAAAAGAAAGGAAAGGACAACCACTTAATAAACTAGGGGGTGATCCCTTTTCTATTGTAAATTCACAGTTGGACGCAACTTTTCAACACTTCAATATAGTGGAGCGAGACGAGAGGTGAAGTGAAAGGGCGTTCCCAAAAAGCCACAGGAAGTAACGTTTTGGTAGTTTCCCCGTCCTTCGGGCTCTCTCCTCGCCGCTGTGGGCGGCCGGATGTGCAGCAGCGGGTGTGACACTCAGCTCACGGAGACCATTAAGGTACTTTGAACCCCTCTGTGCTCCATTTGGTGTCAGGACCAACGTCGAAAATAATTCAAACGGTCTAGTCTTGCTGTCTGGTCATTGTGACGTGTCCCAGGTGCTCATTGATTACTCCGCTGGGACAAGTTACACAGGGTGCAATCATCGCACCACACACTCATTTCCGCCCCGATGCGATCGCATCATTAAAAGCTGACGGGACAACAGCACATTGGAACGGTTTCTGACATATTGGGGAAAATGGGTTATATACAGAAAACCTCGTAGACCTGAATTTATTTTCATGAATTGGTGAATTTACAATAGAAAAGGGATCACCCCCTAGTTTATTAAGTTGTTTTCCTTTCCTTTCTTTTCTTTTTTTATATTTTTGTCATTGTTGTTATATCTGTGTCGTTCTGTATTCTTTTTTGTTATTTGTCCTATGTTTCACATTTTTTCTTTCTATTTTCTATAGATATGTATGGTTAAGATGAGCATTATCTAAGAATCTTCACAAGTGGTATCCATTGATTTTCCCCCTGTATATTTAGTATGTACTATTAGAATTTAGTTTTTAGTATTGTTATTGTGTTTCGTGTTTTATATTTATTTTTCATTAATGCTCTGATTTTAGAAATGTCCCCACTGTGGGAAAAATAAAGGAATATCAAATCAAATAGTCTGAAAGACATGTGTAACTATCGATTTGATGCATACTTTTTTTTTTAAAGCTGATCTGATACTATCTGTTTTCAGTATATAACTTGCCTAAACATTATCTTTACAATAAAATAAACAAGTTTTAGTTTTCAGGAACAGATATTGTCAGGAAAACAAGTGAAACATATTTGTATTTAAACATTCCATTGTTATTGGTATAAAACCCTCATCCATCTATCCATCCATTCTCATCCGCTTGGTCCGGAGTCGGGCAGCAGACCCAGCAGGCTGACCCAGACTTCCCTCCCACCCACAACATTTCCCAGCTCATTCTGGGGGATCCCGAGGCGTTCCCAGACCAGCCGGGAGACATAATCCCTCCGGCGTGTCCTGGGTCTTCCCCCTGGTCTCCTCCCAGTTGGACGTGCCTGGAAAAACTCTAATTCAATTGTATTACCGAAACTAAATGAATCAACTTATATAATTATTTTTGTATTTTAATTTTGAGTGGCAGAAGATTTTTGGCATATTGCTCCTCCTAAAATTAGAAACGCCTTGTGAGCACACCGAGCTGTCGGTGGGAAAAAGAAAATGTATCCGTCAGCCAGCAGAGGGAAATGGGATTGAATGTCTCTCTTTGGCCGCTGCTGATATGCAGACTTTATTGAAGTGTGTTCTGTAATTTGTGCACCAACTCTTGAAGCAGATAGTGTTTCCCCTGTTAAGATGTTGGCTGCCCACCACACACACCTTTGAAACACCAGGAGTAGTGGAGTTGTCTTTTACTACTTGGTTTAATTTAAACCTCCTGCCCACACTTCCTCTCATTACTCTGCAACTGATAAACGAGAAAGCCAGAACGTAAAACCACTTTCTGCAATTTCTGCTGCGCCGGGACAGCGGAGGCCACGAGGCCCGGCGTCCCCACCGAGGAGAGCATGTGTCGGACGCCACGGCACACGGGGATGTCATTAATATCTCGGAGTCTGCTGGAACTATCGAGCGCCAGGTAGTGGAAGCGTGATCCGGCACTCTCGCGCCCGCCGCCCACATCAATAGCACTTCACCCAAATACACGAGGGGTTGAATACGAGTCTCTCGTTCGCCGCAAAGACACCATAATGGGCAATTAAACAGCTCATCTGCTCGCGGCGCGCTGCGGTGATGTAAAGGAATGGGCCGTTCAGAGGGTGACTAATTGACATTATCCGAGAATGGAGTGTATAAAATGTTTCTGTTTCCTGTGCAGATGAGTGGTGAGTATACGGATGGCGGATCACAGCGTAGGGAAGGAGAAAAAAAAGTGGCTTGTATTAAATTTCATGGAAATCTCTTCCTCTGTTGTTGTTGTTGTTGTTGTTGTTAATCGCGTTTTGTTTGAGCAGGTAATGAAGTTTCTGGGGCGGACGAGTGCGGTCATCCATCCTAATAATGGTGTGCTTGGTGTGCTTCACATGTTATTGTCTCTCACTTAGCAGAGGGAAATAGGTTTCCCAATAGGTCAGCGCAAAGACGCTGTCCGCCAAACACATTACGGTGTGTGTGTGTGTGTGTGTGTGTGTGTGTGTGTGTGTAGTAAGGGTGTGGAGATATGACATTATGATCAATGGGATGTATTTAATAATATTCATATTTGAAATAATAAGACCTCCCCCATGGGTGTTTCTATAACAAGTACATGATTATTGCCCTGAGCTCCTACAATGGTTACGAAATATGACCGTACACTTGGTTTAACCCACAATTTACACAAGACGTATACAGGCAATAAAGCGGGTAACATAATCCCACAGTATTCATACCCACAAACGGTTGTGCGTGGAATAAAACATCGGACTTCCCTCAAAGGTTGCCTGCTCGGGGGCGGGGCGAATCATTAGCCACCCGGGACCATATTTACCTCCTGGCCCTGTAATTAGAATAAAGCCTCTCCAGCTGCGATATGACCAGGAGCTTTTCTTTATTTGGATATTTGTGTTAGCCTAGCGGCTGCAGCTCCTACTGTAAAGTTATACTCGCTCAGACTCCGGGGCAGACTTTGTGACATCATTCAACGAGCCTTTAAAGCCCCATTATGTAGTTTTTCACTTGTAGCGCCCCCTTCAGGTATTTAACGTTTACTTCAGTGTCGTAAATACCCAGTTACGATAGATCAGGTGTCGTGAACCTCTGGCTCTCGAGCCATATATGGCTCTTCCGGTGACGCATATGGCTCTTTTGAGTTTGAGTAAAGAAATAAATAATCTCCGCCAGCCCCCCTGTAACTTTCTCTATCCTCCAGATTACAGCAGCAGTAATGTCAGGTCCCTTTCTTAAAGACGTCTTTGTTCTTTTACTAAACTAAACGTCTGTTATTGATCGTCTCCACAGCAGCATGTCTCTCTGTCTCTACGCGTAGCGAAGCAAATAAAAAGTCACCTGCGAGCGTGGACTGGACTATGTGACGTTACGTAATCACTGCCAGAAAGCAGGTCGAAGCAACCGGGCGGCTCAAAAATCTAACATAGTGGAGTATTCTACCCACAGACCCCCGCCACTGCCATCGGGGGTCTGTGGTCAGAAAACTGCTGAATGTAAGACTTTTGGGCCGCCCGGTCGCAGACTGTAGTACCCGGATGTACGGCAAACTCTCACTAGCCCCCCTCCGCCCCCGCCACGTTAAATACCTGAAGGGGGCGCTAGCCGCGCTACAAGGGAAAAACTACACAGCGTCGCTTTAAGGTACAATTGTTACATAGTGTTGCTTTAAAATGAACCAACAATATGTTGGATTTTTTGTTTTCGTATTACAAAGAACAGGTGGTTTCAGAAACCTGTATGGACGCACGCCCCTTCCTTATGAACACTCAGATCACATTAAATATGACAAAAGAAAAAGTGTTGCTGGTTGTGTTCCGGGCGTCTGGGTTTTGCAGCGTGATGAAAATGTTTGGTCCCACTTAAAGAAAAATGAAAATCTCCCTCTCTTAACGCCGGTGTAATGTTGGTCCTGAGGACAAATAATATGCTGCAGAGTCATCATAAAGCTGGGAACCTGACGATTAATTGAAAATACAGCTCAGTAGAGTGTGTCAAGTTCTTCTATTCAGAAAGAATCGCAATAAAATGATTGATTCATCCATAAAGATAAATTGTTAAAGTGTTGAAGTCTTAGAACATCATGATGGAAGTAGGTGATGTGTCATACATTGTTGCTCATAAACCTCTTATCGACAATACAGTACATCCTCTGAATGCCCTCAGATTCTAGTTATTCCCGATCTATGCATTTCCGAGACCCCCATATACAGAAATAACAAACACACCACTTTTAGAATATGCAAAAATAACACATTTATACAGCAATTTAAAAAAAAATCATGGCTTTGGCCTCACACTGCATGGGGCGTTAAGGGGAGACTAGTGGGTACCCGTGGGAATTCCCATTTTCCTTCTCGATGAGAGGCCAAGAGACCCTTTCTTAAATATCTCAAGCCGGTTCTGCTTAGTGTGGTATATTTTCATCTACCGTATAATATCAGTTTATACAGAACATACAAAGTCAGAGCTCAACGGTTTACAAATCTATATGACATGCCTCGACTTTGGAAGAACACATGTAATCAGGCCTGGGCGCAGGGACGTTAGTAGATAAGTTCTAGAACATTGCTTGTTTTTTACCTGTCTTTAATTAGGGCCCAAAGGCCTTTAAGATATGAACCTTGGGGTCCAACGGGTCTGGGGTCAAACTTAGTTGATCAGTCTTAGGATGAGGTAATTATGCATGAAGGTGATTGTCCACAAAGGCCGGTAATAATAAACTCCTCCTATTTTGTTGTGTATAAAAGGTATGTTCAAACGCATGTTTATCAGACTTCTCCAATCGGGCCTCCTGAGAGTCTCCAAGCGTTCCCGGGCGTTTGTCTCCTGACTGCTTGATACGAATAAACACAATATTCTTATTAAGTCCTGTTGTCGACCGAACCTCTTTTTCCATCAAACCGTCTTCAAACCACGTCACAATCGGCGGGAGGATAACTAACAACATTAGCCAAAATGTGGCCCAACTTCGGAGCGTTACTCAACCCCATTCCCCAAAAAGCTAGCACGCCAGCTGGTACCAATGGAATCGTTTGGATGGTGGACTTTAATACGACTCCATCCCTCCAGCTTGGAGACTGAGCCGGCTCCAGCCTCTAAATGACAGTAATGTCGCTTGCAATTCCCCGGGCGACAAAGACCATGAGAAGAATATTCAAACCCACCCGGATGAACACTGCCCTGCCTTCTCATCCATTCTAGTACAAACGTACGTGCCTTCACTCTTTCCTGAACCGTTTTGAAAATGCATATTATTAGAGAAATCACTTTCCTCTTCCAAAAGGCGACATCATGTGGCATTTTAGCAGCGACAAATCTTTCTTTAATGGCGCCACGAAGAACGTTTGCAAATACTAACAACTCCTCGCTTCTACACAGCTGTATTATCTGCCCTTTGAATGTGTCCTAATTGCTAATGTACATCTCTTTCCTGCCTCATTCATTCCTCAATTATTTTCTCTTTCCAAATTTTGTTTAACCTTTCATTCCTACGTCACATCTTGTATCCATTCCCTCCCTTTTCTCTTCCTTCTGCTCCCTCTCCTTACTCCCTTTCCTTCTTTCTCACTCTTCTTCTCTCTCAACGTATTTGTTTGGTACTGTTTTCTATTTCCCGTCCCTCTCTCTTACGTGCTTGTAACACTCTCTGGTTCATTCTCCTTCAGCTCCTCCTCATGACCTGCAGCCTCTCAGGCAGTCACTCAGCAATCGTGACGCATTTCGTCATGCACTTTCCATTTCGTCACATTATTTGTGTCGAATATATTTTCCCTTTTATTTTCTCTCTTTCTTTTTTTGGCCCTTGTTGCAAACATACAGTGCCTTATTCTCGGATTATTATAGTTGTTTGTATCCTGGTGTTGTATTTACAGTGTTTTCAAATAGTGGGGGGAAAATAAAATGAGAGGGAATATTGATTGAGCAGTAATTTACAGCGCTATTAGTGAGTTGAGGGTAGCTGGTTCTGAAAGAAAAATGTTATAGGGTGTAGTGCTGTGCCAGTAATATGAAGTTGTTTTCTTGGATTATTTTGTGTGGGAATATAAAAGCATTGTTTGGTTTTGGAACCAAAACAAATCATAATTTCCATCACACTGACAGAAAGAATAGGAAAGACATGAATCACAATCCCTCGAAAGAAAGAAGGGATTGTGATTCTCATTTGGAGAGAAATAGCATTATAAATAGCTTTTCTCCTGTTTTCCTCAGTGTGTTACAGTTAATCCACTGTGATGGAAATGAACAAATAATAAACACACGCCAAACAATGAACCCATTGTGGGACGATGTTAATTCTCTGCTCCGAGGTCACATGTCTGTGCCTCATCATCTCGCAATTTATTCCCCATTTTGTTGTTTTTACGATTAACATTTGACCAATTTGAAGCCTATATGCATTTAAACTTTGTGATTACATCACTATATCCGAGTATGGATTAGAGAGCAGGAGACATATACTTTACACTGAAACAGTGACTTGCAACCATTCTATATGTATGGCGATGCAAATCTGTGTCGGAAAAAAAAAAGCAATCTAAGATTATATCAAAAAAGACCAAAGAAAAAAGAAAAGAAAAAACAATATTCTCACAGCAGGGCATATACTGTATATACATACTGGGGTTTATGGTAATGTAGTTGGCTTGCCCAAAGCCGTGGCTGGGATGATGATGATGATGATGATGATGATGATGATGATGATGATGATGATGATGATGATGATGATGATGATGATGATGATGATGACGAGGTGCAAATCTAAAAGCCATTACACCTCCCTATGAGTTCTATTATCAGCGCTGACTAATAATTGCATTGGGCTGTGGCGCTATGACAGCGACCGCTCGGTGCTGGTGCTTTTCTTTATGGCGCGATAAGATCTTCGGGCGCACTGGTGCGAACACTTTGGACTTTTTACGGTGTCCCTTTGTGTCCCACGGGCCAGACGGAGCTGAGACGGAGAGATAGGGAGAAGAAGAAAAGGGAGAAGGAGTTCATGTTAATTAACAGAGAAGAATGGAGGAGGGAAGAGGAAAATCAAATCTCATTTCTGGGAATATGTACTGGTCCTCTGCTCTCATTTGAATTCATCCTTTTCTTTCAAAAAAAAAGAAGGAAAAAGAGAATAATGAGGCCGTTTTTTTTACTTTTAAAGTGGCCGCGGGTCATGCAAGGACGGGTGAGTGGAGAAAGGTGAACTGAAATGACATCTCCCCAACACCTTTGCTAATTTACGGCTGTTATTACTGCTGTAAGTGGATTTTATCATCTCTCTATTTGCAATCCAACATTCAGTCATTGATATTTAACTCTAAATGAGCTTCACTAAAAAGGCTCCCCGAGGAGAAGTCTGTTGGTTTCAATGGGCAATTGTATTCGCTAATAAAAAAGAATGAGACAGCGGTAGCCGAGAGGTGGATGTGAGGCTAATAAGCTCGAGATCTTTTTTCCGTCTCACGAAACTCACGGCTGGAGAGGTAAGACAACGCGCTCATCTTGATGTATCCATATGAGGAAGCTTCAAAGCGTGCCTCTAAGTGAAGGGATCATATCGGTGCTATAGCGAGACGTTGGAAAAATGCTATAGCGAGACGTTGGAAAAATGAGCGTGCGATTGATCAAAAGTCCTCCCGTCTGGCGTCGGCCGTGCTCTCGTTTCTGCGTGGCGAGAGTGTTCTGAAAGCGGCGCCCGTTCGGAGTCGTGTGTGTCCAGATGGCAGCAAATTGGACGCTGCACTGCCGTTGGGTCGCCAGAAATACAGCTGCCAAGTGTGAAGTAGATCTAATGACTGATTCTCGAGATATTGAAAACAAACACACACACACACACCCACACACACACACCTGGCTCTATAGTGCGGTCGTATGTCACTACCTCTGTTTTCCGTATCGCCCTTTGCTCTGCAAATGAAAAGATCAAAAGTGTATTTGCATGTGCCTGTTGGGCTCTCGGAGCGCTCAGCAGCGTCATCAGTCACATTTAATGGATCCGGGGAAGCGGTGAGGAGCTCAGCTCCCTCTCCTTTGAGCTTTGGGAGAGAAAAAAAAAGATGCATCTGCAATTATTTCCCATCTCTTGAGCCTCATCATTATCTCAAAGACCTCCCTCTGTCTCCCTGTGGTTTCGTCACGGTTGTCCATCAAGAGCTTCGCTTTGATATTCATGCGGCGGCGTGATTAAGATGCAGAAGACGTAGCTGCAAGGTCCGAGGTCAATTCCTTCACCTTTTCATCCGTATCTCCTCTCCTCTCGTCTCCGGCGTCAAGTTCATCCTCTCGGCTGCTTTCTTTGAGGTTGTAGAACTAAAATTGTGCCTGCGTGGCAAAAAAAAATAATGTGATACACATAATAATCAACAGTTGTTTTAACCGCGTAACACGGCGTGACATGCTTTCAGATAAGCCTGAGCTTAGGCGAAGGAAGGGAAGGAAGCGAAGACCGTCTTTTTCTTTTGCTCTTACTCACTTTTTACATTCGGTTGCGCCAGTTAGCCGGCAGCCGGCACTATTCCGGACTAAAGAGTTTGGAAATTGCCCTGCGGGATGATTTAAACTTGCTTCAAATTGTTTGTACTGGTGTAAGACGGAGAACGTTTTTGAACCTCTAAGAAAAGACGACGTTTGAGAAAGAATTTGGGCAAATCCACTTGATCCGGATTTACTGGGGATTTGTGAATTCTTCCTGCAAACTAAACTAAACTGAACCTTTTTACTCCTTGTGTAGCATCATAATGTCTCTCAGGAGGTTCCTTAATACACCTATTGTTCATTTTGTCACATGTTTTTCTGTACCTCTTTATCGTCGTGTTTGTGTTTCTGAAAAAAATCTGCTTCTTTAAATCCTGTCTCGAAAAACTGTTAGCTTCCACCCTCGCTGCTGGGAATGCAGCTCAGACACACACGGATGCCCATTCATCTATTCACACACACACACACACACACACACACACACACACACACACAGATACTCACACCATGCAGTGCTAGTAAACTGTGATGCACCCACGACCTTTTTATGCCTAGGTCGTCAGAGTTTTAGGAGGACAACTTGTTGCATGCCCCCGGAAAAAACGTCCCCCCCCCCCCCCCCACCGGCCACAGCATTTGCTGACCTTCTTCAGACAGACACTCTTGTGCTCAGCCTCGGCCACGTCCGTAAAAGCCAAAGCCAATATTCAGTGATTTATTTCATGCGGCTGCTCGAGTATATCCACTCGGCTGAGGCACGGATAAAGCTGCAGCCCGAGCCCATATATGTGTGTGTGTGTGTGTGTGTGGGGGGGGGGATGTCCCCCCTCATCAGCTTCTAGCCACATGTCACGTCCCCAACCCGACATAGAGAAACTGCACAGGGACAGGGATCGGCATTGAGAGGTCACATGTCCTGTCTGCGCTTCGCGTCGGGGTTCTGGAGCGCGGCCAGAGACGATGACTCAGCGGCCATTAAGAGAAACAGCCCAGTGGTCAGCTGGGCGGCCGTGTCACAACCAGGCTGTATCTCAGGAGCTACGTCCCCCTTCTCCATCTGTGCGTTACAGCGAACAGGAGCATGTGGGCGGGGGGTGTAAAGGGAGCTCGAAATGGGCTCCGGAGGACGTGTTCTGTAGAGCTTCGCCTGCTGCGGAAAGCGTTTGGTATTCAGCCCCTGAGGATTGTGTCAGCAAAGTCTCAGAGGTCAGCGTGAGAAAACTAGCGCACACGCCACCTCTCTGAAACTGGAGAAATAGCTCAAGATTGTTTTTTGGGAGCGTCATCTTGGAGCGTCATCTCACATCGAGCCTCGTAAATGTCATCCGCTGTTCCCTGATTGATCGAGGCTTCGCGCACATTTTTCTATCAGCATCAAGTTTTTAAGTTTTTGAAGAAACAAACAAACAGCAAACACCCAGAATGATAATTTGGGATAATGGGGGTTTTCTTTCCTCGTTGGGCCATAACTTATAGCTATAACCCACAATAATAATTGCTGTAGACATTTTGCAAGTGCATGCATTTAGAGGCTAAAAGTTGTGGGCCAATAAAGCGACATGGTAGGGCGATTACTGCGTCTGTGCTGCGAAAGTGCTCAGCCATTACATTTATGTATTGCATGGCGAACAAGATACTCGGAGAGCGATTATACGTCTCTGTTACGCAGTAATTTAGAGCAATAATTGGTTTCATCTGTCATGAGGCAGATATGTTTGAAATTAGGAATCCGGTATCAAGGGAAGGTGTTCCCAAGCTCCGATTGTTCCCACTGATCTGGAACACATCTTGGCGCCTCCAGAGATTTGAGCACTGTTGCTAAAGCTTTGCTGTGATTAGATATGTAAATATGAAAGAATATATTATAGTTTTTCTATTTTCTTTATTCCTGACTTCTGAGTTTCGCCTCTCGGATAAAGGAGCATCTTATCATCGGTAACAAAAGTATCCAGAAGAAGGTGAAGGAAGATGATGGGAGCCCTCGTTACCTCAAATGTCTTTACAACACGTGTCGGTCCGTCTTGTGCATCTTTTTTTGAGAAGTGTGTGAACAGGGGCGTTTTTTCCTACAGGCGGTATGGGTGGCCTAGGGCCATTCAGAGGGGGACGCAAAAAAATGCGCACAGCAAAAAAATAAATAATATTTTTTCAACTATTTTTGTTGTTGTTGCTGGGGCTTGAACCCATGACCTTGTGTTTACTAAACACGCACTTCTACCCACCAAGTCACAGCGCCTACATAGCAAAACAAAATTTCACACTGCATCAAGTTCTCTTCTCTACCAAAAGTACAAAACCATAATTTTTTTTAAAAATTATTATTATTGGGGGTGGGGGAATTGTGTGTGTGTGTGGGGAGGGGGGGCTGGGGGGGCGCCACGAGTGAAGCTCGCCTAGAGCGCCAAATGTGCTAAGGGCCGCCCCTGTGTGTGAATGTTAAAATGAACTTTCAGCCACTTTCTTCTTTTGCAGAATTTTGATTTTTGTATAATTTGCCGATCAAAATAAACTAAACTAAAATAAACTAAACTAAACTGTTCAGAAACACGTTCTTCTGTTTTGCAACTTTTACCTGTACCTGGTGGACACAAGCATACCGGTGCCTTGTTCTGTCTTCAGCCTGCTTACTGCAGCTGCCCTTCACACGCCCCTCTCTTAAAGAGACAGCGCTCTCCTCCAAAGGGACAACGAGCGTTTTCCTCCCTTCACAACTAGTATGTGCACTCTCAAATATAGGAACACCACATGAAGTACCTTAAACACACATCCAAAGTAAAGTATAAGAAATGGACACAGTGCTATTAAATTGGTGAGATATATGACGTAAAATATTTCAGGGTGCTCCATGAATCCTCACTCAATCTCTGAAAAAAAGCTTGTCTCTGTCCTTTATTTGCCGGATGGTTACGTGGCATTCGAGACTCCATAAGGAGACTGATGATGGGAAACACTCCTGTGATGATGGATGCCTCCGAGTGGAGAAGAAGACGTCTCTAACTAGGCACGGACGTGTTTGTCTCCAAATCGTAATTCTATAGATATCGCCAAGAATGGATATTGCCAAGAATTCACGTTGTGTTCTTTTGGCAAAGAATCATCACTTCAATAAGAAATATAACGCATGCAACTAATCACCATCGTTTTGTTCTCCGCCATTGTGTTAAACGTATACACTTTGTTGTCGTTATCCACGATACGATGGTGCAACGGTGACCTCTGACCCCGACGGCTTTTTGAAACGTCCACTCCGTTGCAAATTCAATATTATTACAGTTAATTTGCGTCACGCAATTTTGTTCAAAAACAGATATCTTCGGAAGGGACAGGGGCCACTGCTCCCTCCAGCTGAGTGCGAGGGACAGATTCCTCCTTCCTTTTCAGAGCCCTAGGCAGCCGAGTGGAGACTCCAGAAATGCCAAGGAGGTTTGCTGTTCTCCTCTACTCTGCTGCGCCTCCACTGTTGTCACCCCTCTTTTCTCTCGACCTGACATTAGGTATTGTCTTTTTCTTCTCTCTCTCTCTCTCTCTCTCTCTCTCTCTCTTTGTTCATCTTTCACAGGCAGAAGGGCATTACTTCAAATCTCACATGCTTTCACATCTTTTTTTTGTTCTCATGCATTGACAGTGCTATGGGAGTTCGGCCGGAGCGAAAGAGGAGAGGGGGAAGAAGTGAGTGGAGGGGGGGGGGGGGGGGTAAGTGAATCTGGAGAAGTACCAAAGACAAGACATAATAAAAAAAGCAAGGTTTTTGACTTGTCCGTTCCTCCGAGTGGTAACCTGTCTGCCGAGCGAGGCGTGTCGTCTTGTGTTGAACGAGAGACACAGAGGAGCGCCTTCAGAGGAGAGCGGCGGCGCACGCCGCACGCCGCACGCCGCACGCCGCACGCCGCACGCCGCACGCCGCAGCACATTCCTGGTTTGATGTCCGGGCCTATATATCCCGTTTTCTCTTTTTCCCATTCCTACACTGTCCTCTGGCAAATTAGGCAGACGATGCCCAAAAAAATAAAAAATAAAAAAAAGGTTCTAGATTTAAAGGTTTCAGTCCATCAAGACAGAAAACAAAAGCCCATTACATCTTTACTGTATTATCTCAAAAATAATCTTTATAAAATATACCATGCATGATACTGCATGAATGGATGCTTGCAGGCATATCTCCAGATGGGGTGCGTGCGTGCGTGCGTGTGTGTGTGCGTGCGTGCGTGCGTGTGTGTGTTTGTCCATCTCTAGGTTAGGGCACTTATAAGCTAGATGGCTTCAGCCTTAACCTTTTCTGTCAACCACATTTATCTTTCTTCTTTTTTTTAAATTACTGGTGGTTGTAGATGTTGCTGATAAAAATAAATAAACTCAATTATTCATTCTATCTCTCATATTATGATTAGATCACACAGTGGATTCCTACAGTACTAAATCTGAATATGCATCCAGACTTTCAGCTTATGTACACACACACACACACACGCACGGTTCTTACCTATACACATTTCTCCAACTGTATGTACTAGTGAGGCCTTTACCCTTGACTTCCACTGATAATCTTGTGCACACACAGACATCGCAGCTCCCGTGCAAACCCGCCTGTGTGTACACTCATGCTTATGTCTACTTCATTTAAAATATGTCAATGCACAGCAAATATTGACCCCTCTCCCTCAACAAATGGAAAATACTGACAGCATCTATTCTGGTGCCTTGTATGTGTGTTTTTAGTGGAGAATCTATGTCAGCTGTCAGTAGATTTTTGTATTATATGGCGAAAGAAGAAAGAAGAAGAAATGTACAGTTTTATTGATCCACTCGGGGAAATTATGTGTTATGTGTATTTGACCCATCCTTAGATATTAGGGAGCAGTGGGCTGCAGTGAAGCGGCCGGGGAGCAACTGGGGGTTCAGTGTCTTGCTCAAGGGCACTGAACCGGGTACCTCGTGGTTACGGGGCGACCACTCTCCCCGTATGAGCTACAGCCGACACAAAGGCATCGTTTTTTTGTGTGTAAATGTTGATTAAAAAAAATATTTAATTTTTTTTCAAGTTGATTGACTGGTGTTATTTGTCCGTTGACACAGTTCAACACATTTTTACTGTCTCTTAAGTATATATGTATTCTTTTATATATTTTTTGCAAGATCACACTCATAATCTTATGACAATCCATCCAAGAGTTGTAGAGCTAGCTACCCATGAGAGCTGCTCGGTGAGGTTGCACCAAGAAGTATTTTATGACAATCCATCCAATAGTTGTAGAGCTAGTCTGGGTGGAACGAGTGGACCGGCTGGCTCTGCATCTTTCCATCGACGTTCGACATAACACAGACGCATCTTTTAATTTAAAAGGTTGCAATGCGACATTCATTTTCCTGCCATTTGTCTACCAGCTTGTTTTGGGGATTTTTGACAGATCTCTTGACGGAAAGAGAGCACTAGATCTTTGTAGATGGCGTCTCTCCGTCCTCCCCTTTTTTTAAAGGCATCGTGGGCAGAAGTAGTAACTACAATGTTTTTTTTGGAATGTACAACGAGAAAGGTCCAGTGCATGACTTCTTCACAAAGTCTCAGTGCATTGATATTGCTTTAATCAGAAGGACACAGTGTGTTGTTTGGTTTCCACACCGACACGTTGACCTTTTTTACCCTTCCTCCAATCTTAATGTCGAGGATCTGAGACAAATCCACACGTTGGCGGACTAAGTGACGATCATAATAGCAGAAGCGTTCAGGTGTCTTCAGAGATTGATGGCTACATGTGCAGGCGATGGGAAAAAGAATTATGAAATGTCCTCGCTTACAGGAACTTTTTATGTATTTGGCACAAGCGGTACATTGGTATCTTTTGATTAAGTTCTGAAGACTTTGACGAGAGCCGAGCCCCAATTAGTCAGTCAAGGTTTGAAGGATGGCGGTAATTACCCCATATCGTTGTTTCTTTGCACACTCATCTTGAAAATGTGTTCATATATTCAACAGACGTCCTGCAACGTCAGCTCCTCCGTGTACTTGCATCAAAGGTCATTAGTTGAATTTTAGTAACTGAAAATACTTATCTCTCATATGCTGTTAGTATTTCTTGCACATCAAATGCATTAATTAGTGTAGCATATACAAAAACTGATATTACCCCTTTTATATATATATATATATATATATATATATATATATATATATATATATCCTAAAGAAAAAGAAAAAAAAGTTCAATCAGATATTTAACATTAACTTAATTAACACCTGCTTTGTCTTGATGGCGGTAAGAAAGCAAATAAAAAGCCAGAACTTGAGCTGCTTATAATACATTTTATTAAATATGATGACACATTAAAAGTTCATTAGTTGAATTGTAGTAACTGAAAATATTTATCTCTAATATGCTGTTAGTATTTTTTGCACATCAAATGCATTAATTAGTGTAGCATATAAAAAGATATTACCCCTTTTTTTATACATATATCAATTCTAAAGGTAAAAAAAAGAAGTCCAATCAGATATGTAACATTAACTTGATTAACGCCTGCGTTGTCTTGATGGTGGTAAGAAAGCAAATAAAATGTAAGAACTGTAGCTGGTTATAATAACTTTATTTGAGTAAATACGCCGCAAGGATCTTTTAAAGCTCCCGCAAAATGCTCCTGGTTATCAGTGAGGGGGACATTTCTGTGAAACAGATAATAAGATCCGACATTGAAGTGATACCTATCTGAAATAGTCCGCTCCAGTATCCCGATGACTGATGATGATAACGATGAAGATGAAAGGCTTGAGTATTTTCACACGCAGGTGAGTGATGAAATCCATTTTCTGTGCAGTCAAATCATCATAATTTGTTCTCACAGTAGCAACGCTACAAATGAATCATAATGGCCCGTACAGATCTATCAAAGATACTGAAGCCTGAGATGAGCTTGTTTTCGGTGAGAGGCTCCAGCTGCAGAGAGCCGGGGGTCACCGCGTTGCGTAGCCGGCCTTTTGTGAGTCGCGAAATATGTTATATGATTTTGTCCGATGGGAAGAAAAAAAACTTGTTGGCAGTGGTGAAGTCAGTCGGCTCGAGCCGGCGAACCTTGAGAATGTGATTAACTGCCCATCTTTTGCGTTGCCACCTTTAAAAGACGTACGGTGTTTGATCACACAGAAGAAAATGAAACAAGCGCACTCTCTTTCATATCTTTGCTGTGGGAATGTTTCAAAGGCATTAGACTCTCTCTATTCATCCACCAGTGGAGCTATCCGCGTATTATGTGTTCCTCTGCGTCGCAGACAGGCGATGATCGCCTCAGGGTGCCCGACCACAGCGTGTTCACAGATTGGACTTCATTAAAGCACAGAAGATTGCACCGGACAGGGATCACTGAGCCCCGCTCGCTGGCTCCTTCTCTCTTTTTGTCTCTTTCGCTGCAGCTCACTTGACAGACTGAACTAGTGTTCCAACAGCGGGGATTAGATATAAAAGAAGAACAATAAATGCATAATGGAAGCGGGGGAAATGGTGAAAGTTATCTTCTTAAAAAATGGGAAAATTTTGAAGAGAAAAAAAAAAAAGAGGAAAGAAAAAAATTTTTCAAAATGAAAAAAAAACAAAAAAAAAATTAGAAAAATCAGTTTTACATTAAATATGTGATAAATGACTTACAATTATTTGAAATTAAAAATCAACTAATTAAATGACTAAAATTAAGTTTTAAAAAACGAAAAAAAGTGAAAATAAAAAGAAAGCAGCTGAAGCTGGAGAAAAACTGGACGACAAGTTTGAAGACCAACAAAAACTCCTCCAATGAAAATCATTTGTTGTCACCTTATTGTATTAATCTGTAATATTTTGTATATATTTGATAAATGTGAGATAATTTTCATGGAATGAAAAAAATGTTCTTTTAAAAAAAAAAAAAAAAAGTGTGTGATAAGTTATAAAATTTTGTAGAAAAACTACCGGTTGGCCAGATGGCCACTAAGTGTGTGTGTGTGTGTGTGTGTGTGTGTGTTGTGTGTGTGTGTGTGTGTGTGTGCTGTGTGTGTAAACCTTCCTGCAAGCATAAATATTCTTAAAGTTACCACCTAGTTGTAAACACATACAGCTCCAGTTATTCTTGACATCACACCCTGCCTGCCAAATTACAGGAGCATGGTTGAATCTTCTCTTCTAAAAAAGTGAGGACAAGGATAAAAAATAAAAAAATTCAACAAAACATCAATTTATATTATTTTTGTGTTTTATTTTTTTTTTTTTTGGTGGTATTTCTAGAGATTTTTTTTTACTAAAAAAGTTTTTACCAATAAACAAAAAACAATCATTAAAAATGAAATTTTTTGAAAATGAAATGACCTCATCAAAATCCTCATCAACAATCAATTATCATTTTCATTTTGTTATGTTTGTTTTTTTGATTTTGTCTGTTTTTTATTTTTTTTATTTTATTAATTATTATTTTCATTTATATTATTTATATATATATGTTATTTATATTATATATATATTTATGTTTATTAATTTAAAAATGTGTCACCTGTCCCTGTCCCCAATGTTGTCTGTCTATTATAATTAATTATTTATTGTATAATTTAGGACTGTGACTAGGAGAGGTAGGGAGGAGGAAAAGAAAAAAGCAATAACTTCTATTCCAAGTTCATTCCTTTTTCCATTTTTTTTTTTATTTTTTTTTTTATTTATTTATTTTTATAACCCCAGAGATTGTTTCTATTATTCTCTTTCTCTGAAATTGGCTTGGTTTGTTTTTTGCTGGAGTGTTTTTTGTGTGTGGTGTGTGTGTGTGTGTGTGGATGTGTGTGTGTGTGGCCTAAACAATAGGGAAAACAAACAGCAAAAGATAGACCAAGTTTCTTCCTTTATGTGAGAGGGGATCCAATCAGGGCTGATTGGATTGGATTTTGAAAGAAAGTAGAGATGATGATGGACATGATGTTGTCACTCACTTGAGGACAACCACCCAAAAACTCTAATGTTGAATAGCCACAACAAGTCTAGTGTGATCATCATCATCATTAAAAAAAAAAAAAAAAAATAAAGGGTGAATATAAGATAAATAGCACCCCTGATTTATTTATTTTATTTTTTAAAGGAGAACACATGATAACACACACGATTTTTATTGGTATTTTTGAAGCTGGGAAAATTGAACTTTTACACTTATATTATATCGGATAAAAAAAAAAAAAAAAAAAAAGTAAGCAGAGAATCACTTGAAATGAGTGTTGTGTAATTTCCACTACACAAGATATCATGTATTGTAGGCTGTAGGCACAAAGTTTCCAGCCCAGAGCAGGGCTCAGTTGGTTTGTGTGGGGAGGGTGTGTGAGAATGAGATCAGGTGGGGTGGGGGCTAGAAGCCCAATCGAAACCCTCCCAACTGATATGGCCGGCCTATACATTCCAACATTAAAGCCTCTTTTCTTTGTCGATATAACATGAAAGTCTCCAGTCGTTCTAGGCGTCTGTTTTTTACCTGTATCTTGTAGAATAAACATTGTATTCTTATCAAGTGCTGAGTCGCTCAAACTTTTCTCCTCCATCATCATCTCATCACTACTTGCCGGTCAACAAAGAAGAGACAACATGAGCCAGAATGAAGAGGAGACCCAACACCTGGACAGAGCCTAGAGGATCTGTCACGGGAGCATTAGGGTGAACTCAAATGCACGACTCAGCAGACAGAACTGGAAAGTAATTTACTTTACTGAAAGTTCCAGCAGGAACAAAACAGATAGGAACAGATAAACACACTTGGTAACACTGGAGGGCTTCAAGAAGAACACAAGACAATCTGGCAGAGGACAAGTGGAAGTGAGGGAGCTAAATAGTGAGGGACTAACGAGGGGATGGGCTGCAGGTGAGAAGGGCGTGAGGACCAGGTGAAGGTAATGAGGGACTAACGAGGTGATCAGAGGCAGGTGAAGGGAGTTGGACTGACGAGATGGGAAGCAGGATCTGGAATGACATGATAGTGAGACAGGATGAAAACAACTAATACAAAAAGGAAGGTGTGGAGCTGAACTGTTACAGGATCCCTTATGAGAGCTGAGATGTGGATGGACTTTAGAAAACAGGAGATAGGAGAGATTGACGGAATCAAATTCATTTCAATATCTGTTTTGCTTGTGTGTCAGGTCCATGTCGAAGTGATCCATCGACGAGTCACAAAACAGATGTGTGTGTGTGTGTGGATGCTAGAATGTAGTGATGGCGAGAATGAAGCCTCATGAGGCATCGAACCACTTCAGCCAATTGGTTCGAGAAAGGGTTCATTACTCGAAGCTTCATGTGCTCACGACACCACCCACTGGCCAAGTGTATATTCACAGGCAGCTGTATCTGAGCCACATAATGTGACGCATTTAATTGTTTGTCTGTTATGGCTGTTGAGTATGACTATGAATTACAAAAATGTATGACCAAATAATTTCTGTACATAAATTATCACATATGTGCATAATAAAATATTTTTTAATGTATTCTGTGTGTGTAAATGTTCCTAAATTGGTAGTATTATATGATATGGCAGGTTGTGTAATAATGTTATTATGTCACTTTAGGAAAATGGCATGGGCTTAAGCAGGCATAGGACACTGAATATGCGTGTGGAACTTGGACAGTGATGTACAGGACGGGACATTTTATTTATTTGTATTCAGAAATAACAGTTTCTTAACAGTTCCATATTAACACCTATCCTTCTCTCCTCACTCTCCTAACTCTCCAGACTATCTCTCTCTCTAAACTCTCAACCAACAACCCACATGTTGAATGGAGCCTGAGGCGTTTATATTGCTGTCAAACCTCCCGGCAAAATCTGAACCGCTTGCCGAAGCAGTCACGTGGTACAGCCGGGCAGCGAGGCTTCGGACGTCATCATTTTTGGCTCCTCCCCTAAATGAAGCAAGCCTCGATACGCGCTTCGAGGAAACGCCCTCGCCATTACTCGACACACGCTTCGAAGCGTCGGCACATCTCGTAACAACACTACTAGAATGGAATAACTTGAAAGGAAACGGCTGAGATGAAATGAATATATTTTTTTACTTTTGCTACGTCAACAAACTCTGGCCATGATCCCCTGAAGAGCAATCTGGGGAATAATTACAAGCCAAATACAGGGTCACCCATACAGAAATGTCCTCCGGCACCTCTAATAATTGAATGGAAACTGGAATTAAACAGAAAAATTGATAATGACTTGAAGGTTTGATTTGGACTGAATGAAGTCCTTATAGTCCTCTCTTAAAGGGACAGCGACTACCATTTAGCAGAGTTTATTGGCAGATATTGAATATAATATTCATAACTATATTTTAATCGGTGTATGATCACCCGAAACTAAGAGTTGTTCTTGTTTTTTTACCGTAGAAAAAGCCTTTTATATTTACGAAGGTCTTCCATCTTGCCATTTTCCTCCAGCAGCCCAGAACAATCAATGGTTCTGGCGAACTGATTCTTGCATAAGCAAAAGCTGTAACCGTATGGACTGGCCAAGCAGACAAAAACATCTGTAGCTGTTTTGGAAGGCACTAACACACATGTTGCTCTTATGATATGAACATCGTATCAGAAAATGCTCACATGTGTCATATAGGTCAGAGAAGACTTGTTGGTATCTCCATATACAGTATTGTGTTCTCAAACAGTAAGACCACAAGTACCAGAGGGAAGTAGAGGCTTTGATGACAGTCATACTCTCTTCTTCCCCGGTACTCTTGTTAGCATGCATAAGACATGCAAAGAGCTTTCTGGTCTGGAGAGAACGTTTAAGCGGGACAAGAGACATCAGAGAAGAGTGAAATGAAGTAATGCCTAATATATTTGAAGAAGTGGGTTTAGATGAAACGCTGCCTGCTTTGGTTTCTTTCAGCGGACGACCCGACCACTCAGACAGAGTTATCAGTCTAACGTGCCCATTTTACTTTCCCCTTGAAAGTCTCACAATAAGCAGACAGACTACCTTGCTTAACCTCAAGCATGATAAATTGATGCTTGGAAAAGGCAGAAGGACATCGTCCCACCAAATGTGACTGTTGACCCTTCTCTGTTAGAGAACAGAGGATGTGGTGCGATAGATGCATCTCAATGAGGAAACAATGGTCCTCTATATTTTACTGCAGGGAGTTTTATTTTAATGTTCGCTTGGTGTGTAGAGCCGCCTTCGTTATCCCGGGAGGTGTCTTTCCATCAACCCTAGACATAACGGTTTGGTTAGTGGAAATCCTGTATGTCCCAGTTAAGTTTGTGTCAGTTTAATTCATGAATAATTTCCAAAATGTTTTCCTTGTGCTTTTTACTCAGACAGACCCTCTCTGTCCTCCCCCGTTTGGATATGTGTGTATGTGTGAGTGTGTATATGTGTGTGTGTGTGTGTGTGTGTCCGTCTCTTCCTCAGTAATTTTAAGTTCATTTAAAAACGACCCCTTCTCCCTTTTTCTCTCTCTTTCTTCTTTCTCCAATGCAAACTAAATCTTCCTGTTTCCTCTGATCCCCTGAATCCTTCTTTGTGTTATCAATAGCTTCCAGGTGTGTGTTGCCTTGTGCAAGTTGTGTTTCCCTTGGAAAGACTTGCTTATCCGAAGCCCGTCTCTTTGAACCAACAGCCAAACCTCTTGAGCTTTCCTCGGAACCTGAATCCTTCTTTGTCATAAACAGCTTCCAGATGTTGACTTGCTCAACTCGTTTCTTTCCCTGGGTAAAGACTCGCTTCTGGCTTTACCCCAACGATCAAACCTATTACAAAACAAACTTCACCAGATATTTCCTAGAGAAGGGGGGGGGGGACTCAGATAAAGAGATAAACAATCTGGATACATTGCCTCTGTCCCAGTATGCCCTTCGGAAGTGACTCGATTGTTTATGACCGTTTCTGACTTGTCGGCCGTCTGCGCAGTGTTAACTGTTGTTCCCACTACAGAGGGGTCTCCTCAGCGGGGTTGCTCAATCAGTCACACTGACAGGTTAATAAAGCATCTCTGTAGTAAGGATGGAATCGTGACCTCGAGGTGGCCGGTCTTCCATTTACTCCACCTTATCGCACCTCACTTCCTTAAGCAGTTGTCTTATTAGGGTCAGTTGCCGGGAACCGATTGTATTCGAGTCTTATTATGTTTCTGATTTTTATTTTAGAACATTGGCCACATATTGGGGATACTTACCAAAAGTCACCAAATTTAGCAAACTTGGTGAAAATAGACATTTGATAAAGTCGTCAAATTTGTGTTGCTCTCTAGCGCCCCCTCTCCAAGTTGGGCCGGCGACGCCCCTCACCCAGAATGTCCGATTGACTTGAAATTGTTCTTTACATTTACAAACTCCTCCCACAAAACATATCCGATCGACTTCAATCTTGTTAACTCATCCAATCCTTCCAAAAATAATCGGGCATGATACCAGTCACGGCTTGAACACGTGTACAAATCTCTATATTTCATGGAGAAAAAATATGAATAAATAGTTCTGTATATTTGCATATATATTGTCGAACGGAAAGAAGTCAAAAAAAGATGAGCGAGGACCTGTACATCGCTGCTCGCAGCTTTAATTATGGTTGGGTTCTGTGTCCAATGTAATCTCTGCTCACCTGCCCAGTACATGTTTGCCTTTTTCACGCCTGCTGCAGTGACCACCAGCTTTTATCAGGAGAGAGAGAGAGAGAGAGAGAGGTTGATGCCAAAGCAAAACAAAGTGTGAAGAACAGTGAGCGGTATAAACTCAATGGGCCATTGGCTCAGCAGTACTGATAATAGACAACATATCTCGATCAAGCCTAAATGAAAAGAAATGATCTTCCGTGTGTGTGTGCCGGCCTTTATGTTCACGTGTGCTAGCAAGTGTGAGATGCTGAAAATGTATTCTTTTTCTGTTTCCCTCAAACTCTCTTCCTTTTATTCCCTTCCTTCCCTTCTTATCTATCCATATCCCTCATTCTATCATGCTCTTCCTTTCTTCGTTACTTCTTCTCCCTGTCATGCTCTCTCTCTCTCTCTCTCTCTCTCTCTCTCCCTCTCGCTCTGGAGTCTCAAGGCCATCCTGCACCGTTGCCGGACCCAACAGTGATTCAGCCGCTCAGGTGGCTCCAGCTGGCGAAATTGGAGCCATGCATCACCCTTCTGTAGATTGATGATAGAAAAATTCCATTACAGTCTGTCGAATGTCTCCAGAGAAATGTCCAAACGAGAGGAGAGAGAGAGAGAGAAGCTGGAAAGCAAAAGAGAGACAGCGGGAATGTTTAAAGAGAGATAGAGAACAAGGGAGTATTTTGATAAAGAATGTGCAGCTGGGGGACGGACAGGATAAAAGGCCAATGGCTAGGAAGTATCACCATTACAATGCATCACTGTCATAACAGCGGGGCCGGAGCAGCAGCGGGACCATTTGAACACGTTCAGCTCGGCTCCCCGAGGAGCCGTGATGCTGTAACTGCCAGCCACATCCGGAGATCAACTTTATCCATATTTAATAGAGGTCCTCAAAGTAAACAACAGGGTTGCGTAGCATCGAGTTGAACCTTCGATGGCATGCGTTATGATTTTATCCTTTGCAAGACACGGGGTCCTTTAAAGCTCCGCGGATGATATCTTGACATTTGACCTCCCCCGGAGGGGTGGACAAGAAAAAATATATTTAGAATATCCACTTTTTGAAAATCAATTATTTACACTCGGAAGTCACTTTATGAGGCGCCCCTTTACACCTGCTCCTTAATAGAATACTAGCTAATCATGTGACAGCATGCTCCATGTCTTTTATCTCAAATCCATGCTCACACGCTTGAAAACTGTCAACCGTCAACCGTCAACTCTGATGCACGTCACACATGGCGTGAAAATAAAATGAAAAATACTCAGGATTTTTTTAATGGCAGATATCTAATTTAAATATATAGATGCACTCATAAGTGCTTCTGCTCTGGGTCATTTGACAAAAAAGCGATGTATTCATTCCTACAATGTCGTCTGGTATCCATGGTGACGGCTATTATTTCTTAGCTCATCCATTTTGAGGGAGGAAAAGCATTTTAATAGCAGGTGTGTGTCTGTGTGCTACTCCGTGTATCTAGCAGTTCCTCATTACACAACACAGTGTCTTTAGCCACATGATGCAACACTATGGGATGGTACCCTTCGGTTTGTACCTGTCCATCTCTGGATGCGATCCCGTTGCAATCTGTCATACTTTGCCTCAGGAGGTTATCAAAGATAAACACCTCAGGTTCAGTTAAGTTAAGTGCTGCCTGACCTCCATCAGGGATGATACAGGATGACAATCACCAAAGCTTCTCCCTCCGTCCGTGACATGCTATTCTTTTTTAACAAACCATTGTGAAGCGTAAAGGAAACAATGTTTTTCCGCTTCTGTCCTTTTTTGTTTACATTTCTGTCTGGACCCAACACAACACAGTTACTCAAAGAACATCATGCCTCACTGCAGCGGAACTTCTGGAGACCACCAGCCTGCTGCTGCTGGTGTGTGAAGTATTCCCCTGGCGCACAATACAACTAGGCGTTGTTTCTATGCCACATGCTACACAGTATTTCTTCTGCATGGATGCACAGCGACTGCAAGAGGCTATCATGTTATCATGGACCAGAATTTATAAGCGTTGTTTCCAGCAGCTAGTTTAACTCAGGCTTTTACCCCGTCGTGCTATAACGGGGTCCTGTTTCATCCTGGGAAAGGTACACTGTAACGAATACAGTAGAAAATGAATACTGCATACAAATTGAAATACAAGATGGTGTTAAAAGTTCCGTGGGGGATGAAATGCGCCGGTGGAACACTTTCAAT
Organism: Liparis tanakae; assembly: GCA_036178185.1. Classification (NCBI taxonomy): domain Eukaryota; kingdom Metazoa; phylum Chordata; class Actinopteri; order Perciformes; family Liparidae; genus Liparis; species Liparis tanakae. The sequence continues at coordinate 5,829,905 of CM070109.1, read as the reverse complement.
CACACAACACGCAGTAATTGCTGTCTTTAAATGTGTTGCTGCTGTTGGAGTCGTCAGATGAAGCGCACTCCTACGCACAACAAGGACGTAAGGGGGAGGGGGGGGGGGGATCTTCGGGCATTATAGGTAATCATCAGTCGTAACAGTGTTTCTGAACAGCAGCGGGACTGTGTTCTTTCCTCTCGCACAGAAAATCTTTGGTTCTTCAGTCGCACATTTGTAGTGATTTCCCATAAGGCCTTTACTGTACTTTGATCCACTGCTGCGAGACACTCTGAAAGCCTCATCTCCATATATACCGGGAGAGCTGAGCTGAAGCCTTGCTCCTCTTTTCTGGTGTCATATTAGACGTTGTGTAACGAAAGAGTCTGGTGAAGCCTGGCATATCCAGGAGGACCGGTATTATGAGATAGATGTCGGGTATACGTTTACCCTTCACCTTCTCTTACTGCATGTGTGGTTGCCAGTTGTAGCCTTGAGAGGAGCGGAGAGCAAATATTACAGGTGTTCCTGCAGCATCTTCTGATTCCTAAGCTGCATTGAGCCGATAATATTTTACCGACATCAGCATCAACAAGCTGAGGGAGAGAGAGAGAGAGAGAGAGAGAGAGAGAGAGAGAGAGAGGGCTGTAATGAAATGAAATGACAAGGCAAGGATGGAAGAAAAAAGGAGAGGAGGGAAGACAGCGAGATAGCTGCAAATGAGGGAAAGACATCATCGCGGTAAAGAAGAAAGAGCTGTCAGGTTTTGTAGGAATCAATTCTTTGAATGTTGCTTACCATCGAAGGATGAACAACCTGACATGCCTCTTTAGGGTTGGCCAATGTCGCCTAAAGTTCCTCCCTACAAGCCACGGGTCCATGCGTGTATCGTTGCTGTTGATGGGCTCGAGGAAGTTAGGAGGGAATTATTTCGCCATTGTGGCACATTTATTTTTTACAGATTCTTGCAAAATATCCAGTTTTAGTTTGATTTAATCAATTCATCTTCAGGCTCTTCAGGCAAATTTGTTGTGGACCATATCCGTGGACATTTATTTAGTTTAATAATCTGAATATTAATCTTCAATAAATGAAGTTGTTACGCAGACGTTTTATTTCTGTAGCCTAGGCTATACTACTTTTGCGTTCCCTCACATGAATTGGCATTAAGTTAGGGTGACCAGACGTCCGGTTTTCCCCGGACATGTCCTCTTTTTGAGACCAACATTTTTTAGGGAGCACCATCCCAACCACGATGAGTGGGAAGAACACATGTGTGTGAGTACACATTGTGATCAGTAGTGTTGCATTCTCGGTGATGAGTACACATTGATAGCATTAGTATAACAATTAATGTATGTAAAGATAAATATTAATTTAATTTTAAATGTGTTGTATTAAGTAACATTCTTCCAAGTTATTAGTTGATGTAACTTATTTTATTTATTGAATCCAAATCATTCTTATCCAGATATTTAGAAAAACAGCATTATTTCCACCCATAAAATTAGTAAATATAAATCAGTATTATCCAGTTATTTAGTGAATAGAAATCAATTTCAGCCACATAATTGGTAAATCTAAATCACTTTATTTTGAATACCTAGTCAATATTAATCATTTCCCCTGTATAATTGATTTGGATTTACTCAACATTTGCCATATTATTAGTAAATCCCAAATATTAGTATTTCATATTTTGTTTGAATTTGCTTAAATAAATCAATGGTTTTTAATCAAAGTTGAAGTAGTAAAATCTATTCAATTATATTAATTGTCACTTCATTGCCATCATTTTATTGAGTAGATACTGGTCAAACTTTTCTGAGTGTGTCTTCAAAACTTGAGAGCCCTGTTAAGATGTTAAATTCCCTGGCAATATGATTTGATTCCTTCCTATCCACAGATCTAAGCCGAGCTGTGTGATGATGTTGTCGTGTTCATTATCTAATCGACCACCGCTGGGTGTGACCACAGTGCGAGTGGGCGCAGGCTGGTGGCTGACTGAGCTAGCTAGCGTATAGCCATAGCTCTCTGCAGTGAGCTGTGACTTACTCACAGGCGGGTTGAGATTGTTATGGCTGTTATAGTCATGGCTGTGACACTTTGTCAATTACGGGTGTAACGCTCTTTGTTGTTGAGGCTAATTCGGTCCTGGACCGCTGCGGTGTACCGGTCACACATCAATCATATCCGAAAAAAGCACCGCAGGTTCCCAACCGTGTTTGGCCTAATGATGCTTTCCCGGCCCAACGGATGGAGGAGCAGTAAAGAGTATCGCCATGGTAGCACAAACGCAGCCGCAGTCGGAGCAATAACCACAGCCAGGCAGAGCAGCAGATGTGCTCACAGCCAGTGGCTGTAAACTGTCACTCCAGCTTTGGGAAGGTGTAACAAGGCAATAAATGTACGATGTAAAGCGTCACATCATCTCTTTTTTTTCTGTCGTATCTGCACAGCATTTCCATAACTGGGCTGGAGCGATGTAACTAGGGTTCAGGAGGAATGCATAAGTTGTTGAGAAATTCCCTGGTGACCCTTAAGGGGCTAAATAAGTTTCATTTCCAACTAGGAGGATTTCATTTCAGTCTAACTTCTGCAATCACCTGCAGGTTAGAATCTACTCAAGCTAAATTATTAGGATGGATTTCTTGGCTTTGCGGAGGCTGTTTTCTTGCTCTGAGGGTGTCTTGTCTGCTGTGAAAGCAATCACGAATATTAAAGAAATACATAGAGAAAGAAAACCTTCTCTCATTAGCTGGTTTTTAGATGAAACATTACTCTACGCAGGCCCACCGAGCACAAACGCATGTTTTAAGACTTATTTCCAGTAAAAAAAAAGAAAAATGAATTGCATCTAGCATCGCCAATTGTCTACAGCAACCACATATTTATAAATGATTTTGTTAAATAGAAGATTTTTAATAAACCGCAGTGTATTTATCAATTCCGATCAGTAGATAATCTCCCTCAAAACTATAACCAGATTTATCATTTTCAAACTGCTGTTGTTTTTGGCTCTTCAGTGCCGACCACAGCGACTCTGTCTTTGTTATCAGTTTGTGTCTCTGAGGCAAGGGACATTTTCTTGCTCTATTGTTTCAAAATAAAGGATCGTGGGACGTTTATCAGCCAGGCTACAGTCAGGCAGGCCCTCTTTGGGAGTTTATAGACACCAATCAAGCCGGCAAACTTGTTTGACAGGAGCTTCAATGCCTTTTATTTGACGTGTGTGTGTGTATCTGGGGGGGGGGGGGGGGGGGGCGGTCTGTAGGCAAGACAAAAATATCACTCTTCTCCCAGACTGTGTTTGTGTGTGCATCTTTCCGTCTCTCTCTATAATACATGCAGCCTTCTAGAAACAACTAACACATGCAATGACTGAATGAGTCACACACAGTCAATCTGTCGTCTTGTGGAATCTTTTGTCACGGATCTTAATGAGGCTCAACTTCCCCAACAATTGCTTAAACGTCCCAGTTCTCCCAATGTATACCTTCCCGTGTAGTTGGGATACACCAGCCTGGTTTCCAAATTAATGGGATCGTGTCAGCTGTCAAATACAGTAAGGCGCGGGGACCTATTCTTCCCCCGAACATTGACTGTGTGCATATAGGGCTCGGAGGAACGCAAGCAGACGGGTGCGTGGACAGATTTAGACATAGACGGCGAAGAGGGAGAAGGGAGACGAGGAGGCGAGATACAGAGAGTTTGAAAGACATCAGACAAGAAAGAAGGAAGACAGACTCAGGGGCAGACAGAGGAAATCGGATGGCTCTGGGACCAGACAGGATACGGCAGATGGACTGGGGGGCGTTCCTCCTGCTGTGGTCCTACGTGAAGGACATCTCCTCTCTGTGTGTGTGTGTGTGTGTGTGTGTGTGTGTGTGTGTGTGTGTGTGTGTGTGTGTGTGTGTGTGTGTGTGTGTGTGTGTGCTAGTATTGATGTACTGTATCTTGTTTGGCTGTGCCCCCTGTTTGTGTTGATGTTTGTTTATCTGTACATCTGTACATACAAATTGTTGATCTGAGTAGTGTGTGTGTGTGTGTGTGTGTGTGTGTGTGTGTGTGTGTGTGTGTGTGTGTGTGTGTGTGTGTGTGTGTGTGTGTGAGAGGCACTGTCTATATGTGTGTAGCTGATCATCTGTGCAGTGTGAACTGAGTACTGAGTCTACCCCAAAATGAGCTGCACACCAGGTGCCAAACATTATATGTGTGAAGAAAACAGCTTTACTAACTAATCTGTTACGACTCATTCACTGTATCCACTTTCTCACAGCAATGCCAGTGTTGATTCAATGATGTTAGTCTTGCATTCTTTTTATTTTCAAAATCTCCCATCTGTATATAAACAATTTTAAAATAACGATAACGTGCAATAATGCTCTGTGCCACAATATGAGACATTGATTAAGTCCTAATATGATTGGCAGATGTGGTTGACATAGTTTACTATACTTAATTTCTTTGGTGATTTAAGTGTTTGGAAATTATTATTTTGTTAGATTTTTGAATGGACATTAGTCATCATGACATCACTCATCGGTTTGTTGACTTCCATTTTGAAGCCTTGAGTTCTTCTGGACTTTCTGCAACAAGATACAACAGTGTCCATATCTGGACTGCAGGGGAGTGACGTAGAGACACCAAATACGGTTCTGGTAGCGGTAGCAACCTGTCAATCACAAAGTAGCCACGCCCTAAAGCATACCATGCTTTATATTTTGTTTTACTCAAAATGGTACTATCATTTACTAAATGAACATTGTGCTGTATAGCAGAAAACTTGAAACTTGATTGACACTATGATCTCATGTTTACAATGTTTACTAAGGTAATAAATCAACTGAGAAGTAGGCTCAGTTTCTCATAGACGTCCATACAATCTGACTTCTATAACCGGAGGAGTCGCCCCCTACTGGTCAGTAGAGAGAATGTTTTTCAGCTCATGTGTTGCACCTCTTTTTCTCTCCTCATGGGTTGTTTAGCTGCATTTAACCAAAGCCTGAAAGAATGGGATTGGTCATTACTCCTCGACACAAACGGAAACCAGAAAGTCTATGGCTATGATAAATATGGGAAATATAGAATGTATTTATTATATTTAAGCAATTAACAAATTACAATTGTGAAGTCTGTCAGTCGTAAACATCAGTAAAGTAAACGTGAATGCGTGAGCATGGCAAAGTGTCCATTAGATCCGGAGAGAGACCAGAGCAATACTGGAGTAGTTTATTCCCTAGATCAGGGTTCGCCAACCTTTTTGAGTCCAAGGGCTACTCCAGAGGAGCAGCCTCCCCCTAGGTCCCCCTAGGTCCCCCTGGGCAGCACGGTGGCTCAGTGGTTGGCACTGTCGCCTCACAGCAAGATGGTCCTAGGTTCGAATCCCGGTCGTCCCAGGTCCGTTCTGTGTGGAGTGTGCATGTTCTCCTCGTGCCTGCGTGGGTTACCTCAGGTTTCCCCCATCATCATAAAGACATGCACACAGCTTTGACCCCGGTTCGTATGGATGTGAATGGATGTTGGTGGTGGGAGGGGCCGTGAATGAATGTTGGTGGTGGGAGGGGCCGTAGGTGCTGATCAGCTGCCACGCTTCTGTCAGTCTGCCCCAGGACAGCTGTGGCTACAGATGTAGCTCACCACCACTGGGAAGACTGTGTGTGTGGATGACTGGACTCTGTAAGTGACTTTGGGTACTCAGAATAGCGCTATTGAAATCAGTATTAGGTTCTAGTGCCCGGGTATTATGGCCTTTTTTTTTTTTTTTTTACGGAGCTCAATGTTGATTATTATTAGAACATGCCGTGTGGGCGACTCACCTGGTCCCTGCGGGCGACCGGGTGCCCGTGGGCACCGTGTTAGCGACCCCTGCCCTAGATGCTTCAGGACCAGGTGCTCTGCATCCAGGAATTTGACAAACCCACATTCCTGTGACACCTTCAGGGACACAGGGACAAATGGCTGGCAAAACCGCTCTTGTACGGCGTGGTAGGCAGGGGGATTGCGAGAATAAAGTGAAGCATAAAAATCTAAAAGTTTACCGGGAGCTTTTTAAAGTCACAAAAGATAAAACCGTCAATTAGCGGAATAATTAACGCTGCATACGAAAAGACGTTGACTAAAATAAGAATAAGTGAGGAAGCAGGCTACAATTAAATTCCAGAAACACGCTGAAGTAAATCACTAGGAACAAACGCTTGGGAGCAAGTACAGGTCGTCACAGTGTGCATCATGTGCATGTATTTGCATTGTGACAGTGTGTAACCAGTTTCCAGAAGCTATACCACTTTTATTCCATGACTGGTTCAAGTCAGAAAAAGAAATAAAGAAACAATGAGAAATTGCACTAGTGGAATATAAAGCCAGTTCCCTGTAAGCCTGCCGTAAGTCTATTGATAATCCACTCCTGTGTTATTGTGAAACACCAATCTTGTCCCCAGACTCTGTTAGCTGTGGAGTAATATGTCAGCATGACAGTAGCTCTGCTTAGTCAAAGCTCTAAGGAGGATCTTTATTGACTCAACAGGAAGAACATTTTGACTTTACCCCACATGCCCACACACATGCTCGGAGTTATTTTTGGCTGATTACACCTCGGGTTGAAGTTGTGTGGATTTTTTTCCAGAAAATTACTTCAGGCCGTGAAAATCCATGAAATATAAAGAATGCTAAAGGTTAGAGTTGTCTCGCCCTGACAGGGGCAGAGAGCCGGGAAGATGTCAGCCAAGTGAAGAATGTTTTTTACTGGATTTGTCATTCGATAGGTCAAATTCACATGTGTGAGAGTGACTGGAGGAGGAGGAGTATCACCTCCTCTTCAGAGGTAGGTTTCCTCTTTTTTCACTTGAAGATCAGTGATCATCACATTCCAGCTGCCATCATCGAATCACTCTGGGGACATCTATAACTTAGTTTGAACACTGCAAGCTTCCCGGCAAAATGTCTTTCTTTCATAGTGTTGGCTTCAACGTGATGTCTTGGCTCACGGTTACCTGAAATCACAACTGCACGAAGATTGTACATTATGTACACTAATTATATACACTAAGCATCAAGAGAATATTCACATTTGTGTGAAACACTCAGGAGGATTCAAATTCATATTTACATCCCCAGTCCATGACAACGTCAACCTTGATGGATCCATAACCAGGGTAAACAGTTCAAGGTAAATTGTATTTTTCCTCAACACGGTGTGGGATCTTGAGATTTAATTTATTGTCTCATCTTGTTATTTATGAAGCTGTTATATTGTAGCTGAACAAGGGCTATGCATAGAAAACACCTGAATTAACTGAGCAGGCATGTTATCTGCCAGGAGTGCCTTGTTAGACATCCATGGAGTTAGATATAGTATCATGTTGGATCTTCCGGTACACGGGCAGTTGCTCTGCATAATAACGGTTTTCCCTGTCCATCACTTTCTGCGAAAAAAATAAACACAATGCATTATACAAACACTCCTGGGAATATCATAGCATGCTCAACGACACATGTCCAAATCTAGACATTCTAATGGATGTGTTGTAGTTTGCATGAGAAGCCCTCTCCTCGAAAGCTTGTGTCTAATGTATTCCTTGCTCACCAACCTGAGATCATACATTAAGCCCACTCACCATTAGGTTGCTGTATCCATGTCTGTTTTTCTGTTTCATCTTGCCACCAATACTGTGAAACATCCACATAAACAACACATGAAGTCAATGGCTCCTTTACTGGCTGGCCCGTATTCCTCCAGCCACAGCATCCTGGGTATTATCCCCATCGCTGCCGTATGCCTCAATGGCTCCACACTCACACATACAAACAAAGCCTGGGGACAACACACTCAGCAGTTATCTGTCCGTCTGTCTGTTCCCATTGGAGCAGGAAAAAGACGTTAGCCGATTAATCGACCGATACCTATAAAGAGCTGATCGCGTTGGGTCATATATTCAAGAGATGACTTTTCCGGTCGACCTTGACAACAATCCTCGCGAGAAGATCAAAGCCAAACATAACATTATCCTACCGACCTGTAATTTTTTAGACAAAACCTATTATATCGTATTCTTACATGTCATGTGCTTTAAACAATCCCCAGTACACGGAATGTGTATTAAGTCACCGATACAGAAAGAAGACAGTTTCCATCGTCTCCCTGTGCTTTTGTGAGTGCTACATTACCCATGTGTGTACGATAGATGACTGTCGGACAGGCAGTCACTCACCGCCCGGGCTTTTTGTCTGCCTGCTGTTCTGTTCTTAGAAACCTCCTTGGAGTGTGTGTGTGTGTGTGTGTGTGTGTGTGTGTGTGTGTGTGTGTGTGTGTGTGTGTCCGTGTTTCTGCGTGCGTGTGTGTGTGTGTCTGTGAGGAAGCCTATGTGTTTCTTCCGATGACCATGTCACACACAGCGGTGATTGATGTGCTACCCAACTAGCCTGATTAATTACACTTCAGGCCGATGTCACGATACATACTCCAGCAGAATACATATTAGCCACACACACACACACACAGGTCAAAATAAATATGCGTCAATGTTATGACCCTTATGAGGCTTTTATGCTGAGGTGCAACTTTCTGCAGGTTTAGTTAAAATCCTATTTGAATGTTGAATAATCACATAGCAAACAAACATGCAACGTAGAGTACCATTCATTCTCATGGATGGAAACCATTGAAGTCAACAGAAAGAAGAAGAAGAAGAAGAAGAAGAAGAAGAAGAAGAAGAAGAAGAAGAAGAAGAAGAAGAAGAAGAAGAAGAAGAAATATACTTTATTAATCCCCAAGGGGACAACATATATGTAAATACAGCAATGTAAAATTAAATAATATATATATATATATATATATATATATATATATATATAGAAGCTGGTAATCACAGCCGTTATTATTATAGCAGCCATCCATGTTTCATACAGATGTGCCTGTGCCTCAGTTTGGTGGTCTGCTTCTTACCCCCACCACCGGCTGCACAGCTATCCTGAGTGATAAATAGGCTTCAATTAAGGCCCTGCTTTGTAGACCGCAATGTGTCATCTGTGCCCTGGTCGCCTGAACATATATTCAATAAGGATTCGGCAGTGAGCAAGAGAGACGGAGGAAAGACAAATGGATCCCAAAGATTCCAGGTCATGTTCGTCTGCTATCTGGGAAAACGCTCCCCGATGATTATTGCATCGGCGTCGCCACGGCGCTCTAGAGTCGCAGTTATATTCATCAAAACGGGCTTGAAGGCAGCTCAGTGTGATTAGGTTATTTCTTGGCTAACTAATGACTATTATTCTTCATGACAGGAGATTCACTGTGTGTCTGTGTTTGCGCGGTAAACAACCTCAGGCTGGTGTCTATGTGAGAGATTTTGGTGCTTTTCCTGTCAGCCGTTTATGAACGGGAACATTTTGGAAATGTTCTTTGAGATTAGAGGCGTTTATTTTACACTGATGTGTGTCAGAGGGGAATTTGTTGATTGGGAATTTGTTGAACATTCACAAAGATTGGTTGGTTTGTTTGTTTAGAGTTTAAGATGAAGGTTGTGTTTGTGATGGAGACAGAGTGGAGGAGAAGGATACCTGTCTCTGCTTTGGTTTTAAAACGCTCATTACTGGGACGAGCTGCAAAGTAACACAGGTCACCTTGGAAAGAATTGCTTTTCTGTAACAGTTGATTAAGGACCCACTATGTCTTGTGCCATTTTGAATAGCATAAAACTCTTTATCCACCGAGCACAAACTGACATTTCAGGAAAAATGTGCTGTCATTCATTCATGTTGTAAATCTAGAAAGAAAATAATGGGGAGGGGGGGGGGGGCAGGAGGTGGCAGTTACTTGTTCCCTAAGTTTTATGACAGACTCAGTGACTGTGAAATGGTCTCATATTTTAATTGGAAAAGGCGTGGAGACTGTTGTTTTAATCAACAAGAATGTTATTTTGATTTCATTCCCCATGATTTTTGTTTGGTTTGTGTATGTAAATATGTTTCTTTACGAGTTTGACTATATTTTACATCTATATAACTATATATATATATATATATATATATATATATATATATATATATATATATATATGTGTGTTTGATTCATTATATGAGGACTTTGGTAGCTATAGTCCTGCCAAAGTAGTAAATCATCTGTTCTCTGTAGAGAACCTGAGGAGAGGAGGATGAGCAGGATCAGGCAGTGTTGAGAGGATAGGAAACGGGTTAGAGAGGATACTCGCTGGCGAACTAAACGAGGACCGTCACCAAGAAACTCTTCGATTGCCCAAAGTTGCATCCTCACTTTTACCGTCAACACTCCTTGTCCTCAAATGTTGAGGGAGAGATCTGCAACATTTATACAGATGGATAGAAGCAGTGTTGCGGTGTTGGATGTATTTGTGTGTGTTTGTAAATCCGCACACTTCATATATTATGCATCCTGAGTTTCCCCTGTCCATCTGTTCTCCGCGTGTTCCACTTGCATCTCAGCTTGGCTTGTTTTTGGTTTCATATCCCCCCCCCCGCAGGCAGCCATTTAAAGACATGCATCCGTGTGTCTCTGGCTCACCTCTGCCCGGTCCGCTCAGGGTGGTTCATCCCTTTAAGTGAATTGACCTATGAGCCCCCTCTGAGTGGGCGTTTTTCCCAGAATGCTAGGTTTTCGAAGCTGTGTTCTCCGGACGCCTCATTATGTTGGAAGAAGGGACTCAAGGGAGGAAGACAGGTTTTTGGGAGCAACATCCCTTCTGGCTGTGCATCATAGAATTGTCTTGGCGGACACATTTGTGTTTCTTTACCCGTCGTGTTTGTTTTTCCTCTCCTCTCACTCTTGATTGCGTTATTCCATTACATTAAATGAATCTGTTATGCCGAATGCAAATGTAGCATTTAATGACCAGGTCCGTGCCTCAAAGGTACGATTCACTCCATTTGTGAGGCGACCCATGAGGTCCGGGCTCGGTGTTAACTATCTGAAGTTCAACAAACAATTAAAGGGTATGCATGTCATTATGTTGCATGTGTAGAAGAGGGCAAGATTATGACAAGGCTTGCAAGAAGTTGACCATTTTGGGGAACCTTAGTTTCCACCTTACCGTCGTGTGAAAGGACATATTTTTACAGAATTATTAAGTTGGGAATCAGACTTTGTCATCGGTGACAGAGAAACGAGAAATTGTGAGTGATGTTTTAGTAGCTCTGATAATTTAGATGTATTTTAGACCATTGTAGCTTGATGTATATTCAAGCTTGTATGGCTAAGGTGTGTTTTAGGGTCACTTAATATTGTGTTTAATGGTTGATTATGTATTTATCTCACTAGTTAGTTATATACTATACACTATATAAACCCAAGGCCAACATCTCGTTAGATGAGTTTATGATACGCCATGTTGAATACTGCAAAGACCACATACTATTAGGTAATACAAGGATTTTCTGGCTGCAAAAGACTCACCATTTCACAGAAACAGTAGTTTAATTAGAGCAAACCACTTCAATCTGTTCATCTCCTCCAAATTGACACTGTTTATGAGTTCTTCAGAGAGAGAGTTGGACGACTCTCGAGATCTTATTCGCCGTATATCTAGTCCTGCTCCAATATTAAATTGAAAAAAATCACAGACATCGCAATAAAAAACGGCGAAACGCTCTGAATGCCTGTCTTACCTGTTGCCAGTCTTTTGCCACCTGTTTTCACTGCTGCTCCTCATTTGCTACAAATTACTGGTGAAATAAAATCAATCTGTTTGGATAGCACATTCTTTTCCAAGCTCTTGGGATGTTATCTCAGCAATCATAGCTATCTATTTGTTTGCTGGCAGAGATAAGGTTACATCTCAATAATATTAAGATGGCATCAAAATGTGCCTCGGAGATGCAAAACAAAAACATAAGCTGGTAAGATGCTTGATAATAACCAAGAAACAGACAGCGTGGTAAGTCCATCGGGATGTATGGTTGGTAGTTTCATCATACAACCATTGCTATTGGCCAGTGTAATGAGCAGTGACAGAGGCCAGAGAGGCCCATCCTGCTCAGACTATGATTCATCACAACCTTTACAGACAATCCGCAGTCTGCTAGTGAGCAGGTGGCATGCCAAGTGTCTGATGATGCTGGGCACAAACCAAAGATAAAATAAAGATAAAAAAGGGACAACAGGCAATATGCAATATATGTCTTCTTCTCTCATGGGTCTTTTTTTGTTTGTTAAATATCTTATTTTCCCTGCAGAGAGTTTAGTTTTGGCTTCATTGAAGCACAACTGAAAGCCCCACTATGTAGTTTTTGTTCCCTTGTAGCACCCCCTTCAGGTATTTAACGTGGGGGGCTAGTGAGAGTTTGCCCGTACATACGGGTACTACAGCCTGGGAGCGGGTGGCTAAAAAATCTTACATTCAGCAGTTTTCTGGCCACAGACCCCGATGGCAGTGGCGGAGGCGCAAATCGCCATTTTAAAAGTCATTGTAGCGACACCATTTTTTTCAAGCTGTTATTTTAAGGTAGGAAAAGTTACATAGTGTCGCTTTAAGTTTCAATTTTTAAAAAGTTTCCCAAACTGAAGCAAATCTGCAATTACTAGAAACGTCTAACTATAATTACAGATACCGTGGGTTTTTCTCAGCATCGAAGAATTCTTGGAGCCCGCGGAGAGGTTTACACTCACGCCAAAGGAAAAACACCAGCACTGAAATGATAAGAATTGAGAATGAAAATAGCAATTCAAATCCTGTCTGAATGTGGAGTAGTAATTCATCAAACAGCTGTTTGAAAAAGCAGAACATAAACCTAAAAAAGACGTCTTCGACTTCCAGCAGTCAGCTCCCCTCTTATCAAAGCCGCTATATTTTACACTGCCAGCTAAGCTGCATCGTTTTAACTGAATTATTTTTGTTTCATTTCATTTACCTAAATATTATAGACATCTACATGTTCTCAAATAGTCAGAAATATCAGGAACATTTCTATATTTCTGTCAAACGATCCAGCACAGCCTCATTGCCTCGAAGGATCGATCATTTTAACTGACCATAAAGTCTCATCTGAGCCGGGGAAAAAACCCTGGATTCCTACGAGTGGTATAAATTGTGTGTGTGAGTGTAGTTGCACGCTCTATTGAGCTCGGCAGTGTGCTGCTGTTGAGGACGTACGGCGCTTATTCTACGAGGCTGCGTTGGTGACCTTTCTAAACTTACGAGCATCCTTCAAGCGTTCTGTCACGGCCGCGAGAACCGAGTCGGCCTTTCAGCACACACACCGAGCTGTGAGGGGCTTTCGGGTAAACAAGAGATGATACTGCTTCTGTAAAGGCAAAGTCAATGATGCCTCCTGTGCTTGTAAGTGAAGGTTGTTTTCAAGGTATCGACTGCATTTTGTTAAGGTCGAGAACGTGGTAACCACGGTGTCTTTGTATTTCCTGAAGTTTGAGTTGACACTTAAAACATCAGATTTTTTGGAAATTTGCCTGATAGTTCAACTGAAATCCGACTATATCTGGATTAAAACACAAATTAGCACTTCAGTGGCGCTTAAATGGCTCTTACTTATGGTACTTTTGTAGTTTGGTTGTTCTTAGTTCGTCCTTTAGGTTGAATGCACTTATTGTAAGTCGCTTTGGATAAAAGCGTCCACTAAATGACATGTAATGGAATGTAATGTAATTAATTTCAACCGGTTTATTCAATCAGATATGAGTCATCATTAATATTTTTTTACGTTGCATATAGGTGGTGAAAATGGCATTCTGTTGACATCCTACTATTCGACACACAGCAGTTAGCAATAGCAATTCCAAGGAGCTGTTCACCAATCAAAGACCTATGATAGGGTGACTGTGGCTCGGGTGTTGGAGAGGCTCCTCTACTGGGTTGATACCCTCCTCCTCCGTCACACATCTCAAAGTGTCCTTGGGCTCTGCCGTCGGCGAGTGAGAGTGTGTAAATGGTTAGACTGGAATGAAGATGTTGACATATAGTGAAATATAGAGAGTGGCCTGAAGACAGGAAAGGTGCTGTATGAATGCGAGTCCAATTACCGTTCCCTTTACAACCACCCGTATTACTGTGATGGCTTCAGCCACTCGTCTCGCCTTTTGCATTTGGGAAGAAAGCTCGCTCTGGCACGGGATGATGTTGTCCCCGTTCTTATTTACACCTTCAAAAGGTTTGATTGGCTCTGGGTTCTGTGTTTGACCAACTGGGGGCAAACAGCTGCCAGTGAGTACGAGGACAGACCTGTTGTCTGGAACCAGGCTGGACTGGAATGGGAAACATTATCATTTTCTGTGGTGAATGTGCTCATCAAGTGCGAGGTTTCAGTTCCCCCACAAGAAGGAGGAAGCAACCATATTAAACAGACTGTGGAGAAACAAGTTAGTAACACTGAAACGTGTCTGTTGGAGCTATTTATATTGACATTTAGATTTGTTGTAAAGTAATGTTTAATCATTGCTTATTTCGGTTATATTTTGATATGTTAGAAGAGTGTTTTCTAATGATAGTTTTAGTTTAGTTTAATACATTGTGATTGTTGTTTGAATATATTTAGTTTTAGGACTGGTTCTCTGATTGGGTAACACTGGGCACCTGTGGTTGTATAGCTTCAGGACCAACATGCACCGGGGTCACTGATGGTTTTTTACCAGCACACGAGAGGCAGTGTCAACATTTTGTTTGTTCTTTTTGTTTGTTTAGGAAATAAATGATCAGAATAATAACATATGGAAATGGACATTACTTTCTTTTGGCTGCGACAACTCAAAAAAAACACGATCTGATTTATAGTTGTATTTGACTTCTAAAGACAAATGTCTGAAAGTGTGTCTAACCATTGGTTGAGGTTGATAAAAATACTGTCAGAGAGGCATATGTTGTCTTTGTTTTCCTCTCTCTCGTCTTCAATCTGTTTTCATATGGTACGAAAACATAATTCTAGAAATTTTTAAAGTATAAATGAAGATGAAGTGGATGTAATATTATTATTATTTTGGAGACTGAGAATGTCCAGCCGTGCGCTGGGGATGTGCGTCCAGATCAAATCGACCAATGGATGGAGTCAATGGCATTCTGTGGAGAGATCCATGGTCCCCAGAGGATGAATGCCATCAAAAGGTTGAAGTTTGTCATTTAATGTCAAATATCTTGACGACTACATTTTAGGCACTTCAAGGATAGATTTCAAGAAAGTTGATGATCTCCGTACTTTTCTTTAAGCTGACATCAGGACAGCATAAAGTCTCTACATCTTCCGCCGGAAACTGAAAACGCACCTTTTTCGACTATATCTGGATTAAAACACAGATTCACACTTTAGTAGCACTTGAATGCCTCTTATTATGGTACTTTTGTAGTTTGACTATGTTGAGGAAATGTTACTTTCTGTATTCTTGTTGTTCTTAGTTTGTACTCTAGGTTGAAATGCACTTATTGTAAGTCGCTTTGGATAAAAGCGTCTGCTAAATGACATGTAATGTAATGTAATGTAAAAAGCGACACTAGTTTCACAACTACCGAACAAAAACCATCACGAGACATCCCGGAGACTACTTCCACGTGTAATACAATCTCTGTGTACGTATTACAATATTTATGGTGATCCCTCGACTTGACTTCTAACACACAACAAGGTTGACATTTTGTTTTGGTGATTTTTATCTTTTCCGTTCACATTTACAGTCATTGATATGTCTATTTATCGCCAAATCTTTTTGAACAGTCTGAATGTGCACCGAAGGTAACCTCCATTTGTAAGCAAACAAGCAGTTTCCCGTATAGCAGAGTCTTACCATCAAAGAGAAGAAACACTCTCTTTATTGTAATAAGCTCTTTGAAAGCCTGTGTTGGCAAAAGTCTGGACTCAGCAAAGCTGTCCGATGCTTTCACATGGGCTGATTGCCCTACTTGTTCCTGAAGCGCCCGTTGAATGTAAAAAAGGCTCAGAAGCGAACGTAACGTATGTTCAGGCACGTATTAGATTAAGTGTGCAGGTATGTACAAAGATATATATATGATTCACCTGGAAACACTCCCTGACTCCCAGTCAGTAAGGCTAAACATCACTTATAGCCATTGAGCTGTATTTATGACTGTATTTAGTAGTCTCTCCATTCATGTTATACCACTCATTCTCTCATCCACCTTCACTCACTGCACTCATTCTAATTGAAATGCCATCGTGAACAATGCCAAATGGCCGTGGGACATTTGGCTCAACTCACATATGAATGTACTCAAATTAATGGCAGCTATGGGCATCAGGTGGTTATTTAATTATTGAGGACATTGGCAAATGTTTTTTTTTTTTGCTATGAAAAAAGCAGTGCTGGTAACGGCTTTGGAAGAAGGCGCTGATGCATGTTTGGAGCAGGGATGACGATGGGGAGGAGAGGATAGTGCTGCCGGACAGCTCCCACTTCAGACTGGTTCTTCACCCAATTTATTTCTAAGTTTGATTCAGTCAAGCGACATCCAGGAAGGCCATTGAGCCCAAAACACATTCCCTTAGCCTTCAGTCTGACCATTAATTTGTATTTCTCTTGAATGTAATTTTCTTGCCATGGTTGGAAATTCCAGAGACATTTTCCATGTCAGGAAACAAATAAAGAATGCACAGATGTAGCTTACAAACACAAATGCATGCAGACTCTTATGAAGGAGTTTCACATTTTGGCGCTTGGTCACAGATCAGCCCAGATTAGCACGGCATTTATATGACTCTGATTCCATCTTTAATGCAGGGACTCTGGCCAACAACCAAAGAGGGCTGTACGATAAGGTCATACAGCCATTAGAGTGCCAGTAAAACAGAAGTCAAAGCATCTTTATCTGCTTTAGTCTGCCGTTTTTCACCGGTAAATGGAATATTTGAGCAGTGTACAGTTACAGAAAGGATTTAAATCCAATCTTTGAGTTTGATGTGCTCTCTCAAAAGTGGGTCATCCGATGGACGTCCATCTGCTTTGTACTGCCCATGCAGAGTGACACAGAGTCGGTGGAAAATTGACAAAGGTCCCTGAGAATTCATTTGACATCAGACATGTTATTTGGAAATGAAAACGGTTTTGCCCACTTATATTCATTTCAAACACATAACTCTTCTTATTGGTGGATATCGGTGTAGCGGACATGCACCAAGACATTATAAACTGAAACCTCTATGACACAATCTGAACTAATAAACTTCTTTCAGGAACTGGTCTCACGACACTGGACTCACAATTGACCGTGTGCCTGGACAAACTCTAGAAAAGAAATTGGGGTCACGTGCGACACTTAGACCGTTAAAACTGAGTCCATCATGGTTTATCACCCCTTCTTGGCACTGTGTTTCAGACACATTCCTGAGGACAGAGAGGACACAGCCAATCGTAATAAATAACATAAAGAGACTTTTCATTGATACTCTAGTCCTAGTCTTAGTAAGTACCTGTCTTTATATATAAGCGTCTTTGAGCACCTGGAAAAGCGCTATATAAATCGTATGTATTATTATTATTATTACATATACTTTTTGTATTTTTTGTATTTTATATTTTACTTTGTATACTTGCACAGTCATTGTATTATATTTGTTTATGTATATATATATATATATATGTATATATAAATATATATATGTGTATATATATATGCATATATATATATATATTTCATTTTGTATACATATATACTTTATTTTGTATTTTATATTTTACTTGTATACATCTATTTCTTTCATCCCTGTTTTTTATATTTTATATTTTATTCTTGTGTGTTTAGTTTATTGGTGCTGCTACTCTGTCAACAAATTTCCCCTTGGGGATTAATAAAGTATCTATCTATCGATCGATCGATCGATCTATCTATCTATCTATCTATCTATCTATCTATCTATCTATCTATCTATCTATCTATCTATCTATCTTAGGCATAGTTATAACAAACTGTCTGTGCAACTGTGATACATCCACATCTCTCAAACCAACAGAAGGGGGGGAGGGGCCTTTAATTAATCTGGTTTTATTCAGTGATTCATATCAAACTATTTGGTATAATTTTGCAGCTGAAATAGCCAAGAGTTCAAATAAGAATGAATTAAAACATAAGTTGTAAGGACCTAGAAGTTATTATGTAAAGTGAGGTTACATTAAATAATTTAATTAGTTTTAATCGTTACATATCTTGATATTAATTAAATATTACATCAGTCTGTTAGCTACTACAATTCACAAACATAGAAGTGCAGTTTTATATCATATGTCTAGTTCGCCGACATCTTTTATATGGATTAATAACATATATTTGGCTTTTAACAAGAGAGAAATGAGGAAACAGTGTTACAGAATCAAAGTTTACCAGGTAACTCAACCAGCCACACAAGCCTGCCGACACATGGCTGTAAAATGTTGCTGATTTACTAAAATGAGAAGTTTTACAATGCGTAATAATGTCCGTCACCTTTTCAATGAAAACATTGTTAATTGAATTCCAATTCAAGTGCATATGCGAAAATAATTCATAAATAATTCTTGTTCCATTCATTCACGATGCCGTCCGTTATTCCACTCGCTACTTCTCATAAGTCATGATTGACCATACGGCGCGGCTCTCCCTCCATTTTACATTAGCAAAGATAACAGTAATTGTTGTTGCTTCGTTAACTGACAGGGCAACAGTGCGCGCTAATAATTAGAGTCAGACAGTTTATTTTACAATCTACCGAGCTGGAGTACAAAGCCGTACCTGCTGTGAATGTATAATGTATAGACATTATTACAGGTTAGATTTCATGCATGAACAATTTTTTTGTTATTCCACGAATGCTGCTTCAAATAATTGAAGAACACGTCCAATAATATATCAGGTATTTCATAAATAATGTAGATGTTCTCAACTGGCAAGTTAAAGTGGCATAAAGATTTTCATTTAAATACATGTCTGTTAAGTCATGATCTATCACTGAAGGAGGTAACCCAATGGTGATTGAGCCCAGGGCCGGCTGCTGGAACTATTTCATTATTCATGTGTTAGCGGTGTAACAAATTGGGTGTCTGTGAACATACCCTGCAAAGAAATGCTGTATTACCATGTTTCTCTATTATATACACATAATAATAATGTGAAAACAAGAAGCAAATGTATCAACCAATAGGCTCCAGATGGCTAAACTCTGAGCACAATTCTATTGTTTTCACTTGAATTGAGACTCTAAATCAAGCAGGACAGACATCTTTAGGATTGTCACTTCAATGTATCCATAAAATGTGGATAGAAAATTACATACTGTAATAGAGGATTTGTTTTTCCCCACATCCCAGTGACTATTAATGAAAGTGGGTGAATGGGAGAAGGGAGGGAGGGAATTTTGGCAGTGAAAAATGAAAGATCACGTCGAGCAATGCAAGGAAATAAATATACAGACGTCCAGATGGTAAAGAAATGCGGTAAGGGTGGTTGCTGTGGCTCTACCATCCCCCACACATGCATATTCTCACCCATGTGATCATGCATGGACTTTCATGTATGCAATGCATTAGACACTGCTATTACACGCACACACACCTACACACACACACGCAGAAGCAGACACATCCACACACAAGCGTTCATTAGCTGTTCTCACATTGTTTATCCTGTGCAGAGGCTGGGATGCTCTACTGCTTTTCACATCAATCTGCCACAGCAGTAGCAGTACCATTATACTCCCTGCCTCTTCTCCTACTCACACACACACACACACACACACACACACACACACACACACACACACACACACACACACACACACACACACACACACACACAGCAACAGACTATTAAGAAATCCTGTCTCTGCGTGTTGCATCTTCCCAAGCGCCCTCTCATACCAGCTGGAAAGCGCATACAGTACATAAATACAAACAAGTTAGTGAAGCAACACTTTGTATCCGTTTCATTACTCACAGCAGAGGTGGCCTTGCACACTGACACACACACACACACACACTCGAGCAAAATGCCCTTAGTCTTTGCAGCTTGCGTGTGACAGATGGTGGTGGACCCACAGCTTCTGGCAGCGGTCTGATCGAGCCGGGAGGAAAGAAACAGATAAATGAACAGGTGAAACTGTGTGGACAAGGAACTACTTTACATACAAGGTGGGATTTAACGGGCAACAGAGGCCTGGTAGATGGAAGAAAGTGGTAAAGAGACCAAAAGAACCTCGCCTGTGTCTTTTCTTCTTTTTTTTATATAATAATTATATATATATATATATATATATATATATATATATATATATGCTTTAAGGAAAATAAATAGGAAAAACACCTAATTAAAAAAACAGTAAATGGCATGTTACTGGATAGGGTACAAGAGACAAAACTAAAAAAGTCCTTCCAGTTGCTCAGCCATGCGCCGACACCCCTCCTGTCATATACAGCGGCACACTCAAGAAAACAATTAACAAAGTGTTGGCACAAAATGAAGAGCGCATTGTCAGAGATGTTAATTGTCCACCATTTTGTATGAATGTATAATAGACTCAGTGGGTGCTTCCCCCACATAGCTGCCGCGCTAGCATTAGCAAGTTCTCACGGCCGCTGGCGTAGAAACAAAGCGGTTAACATCTCTCTTATTCTGCCGGACGCTTTTTTTGGGTCTCAAAAAGAGGACATGTCCGGGGAAAACCGGACGTCTGGTCACCCTAATGAACTATACGATGAACAGCATGGCTACTGTGGTGGCAGCGGTTAGGCTCAGCTGTTGAGGGGGTGTGGTGGAGGGGCTCAGGGAACGGGTGCTGGGAAGAGGCCTAATTGGCCTCAGCTGCAGGGGATCAGCTAACGAGTGTCTCCACCCTAGACGAGGTGGCATAGGGACAGAGGCACGAGAGAGGAGGGCAGAGGCACAGTCTGGAGGCAAATAAAGGAGATTACAAAATATCCCTGAGTGTGCTCATCCTCTGGTGCTGGGTGTGTGTGTGTGTGTGTGTGTGTGGGGGGGGGTGAAACCTGCATGTTACAGCTACATATTCAGAGGGCTCTCAAGTTTTGAAGACGGGCAAAAGTGGCATATCTATCAGTCTCGCGCAATTACAGGATGCTTTATTTTCATTGGTTGCTGGATTAAATCTTACCCAGATACAACAGATATTTTTTTTTCTAATTGGCTATTGTGTAGCCCATTTCTTTTTTTTTGATTGGCTGATAAGTGGCGCTTCACAGCAGACCTCCAGGGCATTCGGGAAGACGTGCTTGACTCCTCCATCGGTGAGGGCAGCGCGGCCAGGTCATGTTTGCGCGCTGCGGCACATTAAAACATTAAATAGCGTGAGAAATACGATGTGTGGCGGGAGTGCGTGACTAAAGACCGAAAAGAGTGACTGTCACTCTCAATGCGTGACACTTGAGAGCCCTCGTGTATTCATAGTGACACACACTCGCTTCTCGTAGGAGCTGCTAGCCTACAACATAGCTACCCACACAATGCTCTCTTAAAGGGACATGCATAAACTTGGAGTGACTGTGAAAGCACAAGATTTCAGCTAAATGTTATGTATACATAATATTTTTTCAGAGTATTTGCATTTTGTAAAATGTCCTTTTCTTTCTCAAGCACAATAACCCAACAGCAAAAAAATATTTACATTTTTGAATTGAAGCAGGGACCTGTTTTGAATAGCCTTTGATCCTCAGTTTTAATATATTTCATCAAAACCTTTGATGGACTATATATACATATATGGTCTAAGTCTCTGTGAAGTTCAGATATAGTACATTACTTTGTGTTGAGGGGGATACACACATTTGAATTTAGAGTGCATTAATATGAAGCGGCAAACATTTCAACGCCAAGCCAAGGTTGACCTTATGAAATGGAGTTGTTGATGGCGATAGATGATCTGTATTTGTTTGTGAAAAGGCCACATAGTGAGCAGCAATAATAGTGCTTCTGTATTTTTATTAAGGATACAACAACACAGCATTCAGCCAGTCACCAGCCAGCTGAGAAGTAAGTTAGATAAACAGTTCATTAGATATACGACAGACACACAGACAGACAGAGATGTCTTGCTTTGTTGTTAAATAGATCTCCATCATACTTTAGTCAGTTTAAGATACGATATGTGGTTGTAGTTCCAGAAGAAGTTCAGAGTAGCTAAGTTCTAAGATGAATTGGACGGGAGACATAATGTTCTCTCCGTCCATTATCTGTGACCCTATTCAGGGTCGAGGTGGGTGGAGCCCATCCCAGATGCCTTTGAGTGAAGGTGGGGTAAACCCTGGAGCTGACACACACGTTGACAGCCGACCATCCATCCACATTCACACCTACGGGAAATTTAGAGCCAACCATTGTGCCAACCTGCATGTCTTGGTACTGTGGGAGGATGCTGGGCATGGGGTCAGATCATAATGAGTGCACACAGAAGGCTTCACAAATGCCTTTTGTGACGTGTATATAAATAACTCTCTTCATAACAAACATATTTCAGTGCACAGAAACATATAATATATATATATATATATAATATATATATATATATATATAAATTAATTGTGCACTAAACATATTTTAGTGCACAGAAACATATAATATAATATATATATATATATATTAATTGGGTCAACTGTGTTTGGGTTATTTAAAAAAAAGTTAGGCTAGCGGGTTTGAACCCAGAAAAGTT
The DNA here is from genome assembly GCA_036178185.1 of Liparis tanakae. Classification (NCBI taxonomy): domain Eukaryota; kingdom Metazoa; phylum Chordata; class Actinopteri; order Perciformes; family Liparidae; genus Liparis; species Liparis tanakae. The sequence continues at coordinate 5,807,309 of CM070109.1, read as the reverse complement.
TTTTTCTTTGCGATGACATTGCTAACCACTGCGCCACCCTCATGCTCTCTCCTCCCAAAGCAATTACTGCATAGTTGCCCTTGAGCAAGGCAATTAGCTCTAAATTACCTCTGTGGAGATATTTGCTAGCCAACAACAGAACATTGCAGTTCATAGTGAGACGGTAGATGTTTATACATGGAATATGGCGTATGTGGAGTAAGCACTGAAAAGAAAATAAGCAGGTTCGCTTTATATATAGAATAACTTTTCAACACAGTAGTTATTAAGTGTTTCACAGAAAGGTAGGTGAAAATCAAGAGAAAAAGACAGAATGTATAAAAAGAAAAACCTGTAAAATATAAATGTAGAGCATAAACAGGAGAAAAAGGAAAAGTGGCTTTAATGGTACCCTCTAAAACTATCCACTGATTTGTGTGTGTTTTTTATACATTTCTGGCAACCATTCAAGGAGAAAAAGCAGACAAAGTGAATCAAAAGCACTCAGTTCTACTTTTAACATACATGCAATGCACTATACCAATTAGTTATGGTGTGCCCAGCATCATTAATTAAGGTATAAAGAAATGTTTATATATATTTATCCAGGGAAGTGTCCGTAGTCACTGTACTCATTATTCCAAGAAGCTCTGTGCATTAACAAGTTATTCAGTGTGGATTTTGGAATTTTGCCAAAAAGTAATTAGTAGAAGAAGCTGTGTTTTTTTTCTTCCCTTTTTAAAATCTACAATATGCAACCTACATTTGAGAAATAACACCATTAATGATGCTGTTGGAAGCTAAATGAGGCTCCTCTGCGAGATGATACATTCATGCATTCGAAGCAATAAAAAGGTGGATAATTTCTACCTTTGAGGATAGAGAGTAAAACCAAAGAATGTAAGGAACGCAACAAATCCGACGTTGTCGCCATCGGACGGCGGCTGCGTGTGTCCATGTGCCATTCGTATGGATGCTGTCGTTCCTCTCGCCTTTGCAGTATGATTTACTCAGCTTATCTTATATTTCAACCCAGGAGTCCCATTGTCGTCGTGGCGACCTGTCACTCCACGCTGCTGTCAGTGTGATGTCTGTACCGGTGCTTAGTGCGGTCGGCGCTGTCAGGCAGCAATCAGTCAGAGAGCTCTGCTGTTACGGCCGTGTTCTGACATGTTGTTCTCTGACCCCTCCACTCTAGGTGCTCCAGCTTAGCCCTCGTATATCACTGATACTGCACTAATACTGCTGGATACGGGGACCCCGCAGTAGATCATGCTGGGTTTAGACTCTGACGGATGTCGAGTATACGGCTTAAAGGGATGGCATCTTGACACGCTGCACCGGCGATAACAGTTTGCTGGCCGCAGCACGCGGTGTGATCCGGGAGGCGGGTTCGGTTGTTCTTCAACATTCACACACTGCTTTTAACAGGCGACGTCCTCTATCGGGGCTCTGTGTGTGTGTGTGTGTGTGTGTGTGTGTGTGTGTGTGTGTGTGTGTGTGTGTGTGTGTGTGTGTGTGTGCGTGTGTGACCCTGCTTTTGCTGTTAGATAAGGCTCACAGAATCAGTAACTTCTTTTAAATCACTTCTTAAAACCCATTTTTATAGAACAGCTTTTAAGTGATCTAGTCTTCTTATGCAGAACTTTAGTTTCCCTAATTTAGTTTCTCTGTTTTTAATTTATTTGTAATTTATTTGTAATTTATTTATTTTTTAATTTATTTATTTTAATTTTTAATTTTAATATATACTTTAACATGTAATATTGGTTTCTTACTATTCCACTTGTTTTGCTTTGACTCTCTGTGGAGCACTTTGTAAACATTGGTTTTAAAGGTGCTATATAATTAAAATTATTATTATTATTATTATTATTATTATTATTATGTGTGTGTCTATTGTGTAACTGTATGCTGCATTCACTTGATATGGGAATCGTTGCTATTGAGGTCTCGACTTCAAGCTGAGTTTCTTTCAATACTTTTGTTGATGTATTTTATTATTCTTTACCATGTTTATGTGCGAGGACGAGTCCTGTGTCTTTTCTGCTTCCTGATTGGTCAGAAGTGTAACACTGCCGAGAGCCTCCAACATTTGGCCCTGCTATCTGTATACAAACCTTGTTTATTTATTTTTGTGTGTAACATTTGGCATGTTTTGTCGGCCTGCTGCTAAAGTAACACGACCCTGTTGATAGTGTGTTCCTTCTGCTGCGTTCACACCACCACGACAAAGCAACAGGCTACAAGTCGTGTTCAAAGGCGAAGTAACGTGAAGCTACAAACAGGCGGCGCACACTTGTGTGAACGCGGCTTTGGTGTCGCGAGACTGAATCGCGGTTCTGAAGGAGTGTATCATGTACCCGCCGCCTCCGCCAAGGTCGGACGGAGTTAGTGTTGAGCCTCTGCTTTATTGTACATCATAGTGTACGTTTTGAATATCTCCATTCTGCACAATGTGATATGTTGAGGACTTTATTACAATGCCAAAAGCTCTCCTCCTTTCTGAAGTCTTTCTGAAATAAATTACGGCGCTTTTTCCTTTTTCATTGTGTGAAAGCACTCGTAACGTGACACGATACAGGCTTCCTCGTCTCGGTACGAAAACAATAAACAGAAGCAATCAGTAATTGATCATTAAATGTTTCATGAGATAATGAACACATGCACATTGTGGTGCGTTTTTACATAAATTAATATCTAGATATGTGTTTTTATGATAGTCTTGACATTTGTGCCATGATCTGAGATGTAAAAAAAGTGCATTTTATTTTGTTCTGTATCGCTTTACAGTTATAATAAGGCTCTTTCTTCTTCAATGCTATATACAAGAGCATGCAGTGGTGGTAAGACTAGCCCTCACATAACAGTAGTCTCTGGAAAGCTGCCTAGAACTCCCACTCTCAAATGCTGCGTCTTTCATTTCACAAGTCCGAAGAAAATCTTATTAAGAGATGAGAAGCCGCGTAATCCCTCTCTCCGTATCGCTCCCTCTGTTATGCATGTACTGTACACATAGTGGTGGGGACTTCAGTGAGAGTGTGCTGCAGGTACCGGTGTGCGGCTGACAGTGTTGCATACTGCAGCTTTGAACTAAAACCATATCTGTCACACACCTTGGAGCTGCAGCGGTGAGACAGACGCCAGATGACTTATCACACTCACAGTCGGTTAGCTCGCTTCACTTTGGTTTTCCCTTCTGTCTCTGCTCTTGATGATGAGGCGAGACGCCAGCTATTGTTCCCCGTTGGGATGCAGCATTATTGAATTTTCTTATTTTACGCCGCAGACTCTGAGGTTATGTGTATTTCACAGGAGTATGTATGCAGATTTATTGTACTTTTTCAGCAGGCCAAAGAACTTAATTTTTTTTCTAATACGGGTAGATGAAATCAAGCATTCTGATTGGTTGAGAGTGAGTCACAGGGTGTGGTTTAATGAGCCATAAAGTACTGTACGGCCTGTTTACGTTTACCTTAAAGGGGAGCGTTCCATATCAATGCGCATTAAAAATAACGGTTAGCTTTTGCGCGACCGTTAGTTGTCATTTCAAGCTTGATAACTAGCAAACATGTTTCGGGTAAACTTTGATCTAACAACACCCTTGAACACGTACTTTATTGATGATACAGTACTACCTCTCCTACCTTATTGCTTAAACATAATATTGCATAATCAATTATTTTACTACAAAGACGACTGAGAAAAAACATTTTCTTTTTTAGCACATTAAAAGAAGGTCAATTACCAATTTGCTCTTCATGGTCCCTCATGGATAAACTCTATTGACTCGTCATCTAGTGCCCTCAACCGTTTCCACGTATCCAATAAAACACGTAGAAGATGGATCTATTGGCTTATTTTTACAGTAATTATTTTTTTCTTGAGGATGACCACTGATGAACTCAAGACTCTCCTTTCTGTCTTTTGTTAACTCCCGTCTTCTTTAATAAAGTGCGTGCAAATCATTAGATCTCTTGGCGTAGGTTTGCATTATAGGTTATCCATACTTCAACCTGCCATGGTGATTTGTCTTTGCATTGGAAAGGTCATCGTGGGGTCAGTGCAATGATTTACAGTTGGAGCAATGAAGTGAACAGATGAGCTGCGTCTTAGTTCGGCAGTTAAAGCCTCCCGACTGCTCCATGAAAAAACGTTTTGTCATTCCTCACAGAGCAGCGATATGATTAATAGTGTCACCTCTGCTAATGAATGAGACATTCTGTTTTTTAAGGTAATTGGAAATTGAAGAGAGACACACAGGTGTTGATACCATGCATGGATACGATTTAATGTAATACTTAATTTCGGTTTAATAGCCAATGGGTAATGCAGTTTGATTTGTCGCTCCAGCATATCTTGAGATGCATTGAGGGACTCCACTTGAGAAAGTCCTGTCATTGTAAAGTTTTTTTGGGTTTGACTCAATTCAAAAGTTATTTTTTCACCATTCTGGAAATGTTGAGTACTTTTGGCTCAAAGGCCTGCATTCATTTTGCTTGATGGTTGGGGAATTTATTGAAAAGCAAGTACTTTAGTCTGCTGTAAAGATTAAAGTCATAGACTAATGACAAGTGGCACTTAACTGGCACTTACTTATGGTACTTTTTTAGTTTGACTTTCTTGAAGAAATGCTACTTTCTGGATTCTTGTTGTTCCGAGTTTGTATTCGTGGTTGATGCACTTATTTGAAGTCGCTTTGGATAAAAGCGTCTGCTAAATGACATGTGATGTGATGTGATGACAATACTCAAGGTAAAAATGAAGAAGGGAATGTAATTGTACGCTAAAAGGTTGCTGACACCTAAAATCCATGAATCCATCATTGAAAAGTGAATATATTTATTCTCTTTAACAGAAAACTGATCTGCCATTTTCACAGCCACCAAATGGGCTCTGTTGCAACAACTAACAGCCGAGCTGTAATGAACACAAAAAGTCAATTCACCTATGTAGCAGGATCTTTTATTTATTTATTTACGATTTATCGATCACTTTTAAATGCTTAAATTGATATAATTACTTTGTTTAGGTCAATAGGGAGATGTAGGAAAGTTACACCTTTTTATTGTTGTTGCCTGAGTAGCGAGATGTCATTTCCGATACGACTTGCAGCCTCACATTTTATATCCCAAATAAAGTACACACTACACGCCAAAAGGAAATAGAAACACCTCACTAAAGCTGCAAAGAAACTGATGTAATGGTATTTTTGTAATTTGGCTTTCTTAAAGAAATGTTACTTTGTTGATTCTTCTTCTGAGTTTAAATGGCATAATGCACGTATTGTAAGTCGCTTTGGATAAAAGCGTCTGCTAAATGACATGTAATGCAATGTAATATTATTATCATATTGCAAACTAAATCAAAATATCAAATTGCAATACTTGTAGAATGGCAACACTTAAAATTTGCAACACGTTTCAAATCAAGTATTGTGAAGATTTCACACCAGGAGGTAAGCATTTCATCCCCGATACACTTTGATGTCACGGCAGCGAGAGCATAACTTAAAGCCCCACTGTGTAACAATTCCTACCTTAAAATAACAGCTTGAAAAAAATTGTGCGGCTACAATGACTTTTAATATGGCGATCGGGGGTCTGTGGGCTAAAACCCCGACTATGTAACATTTTGTAGCCGCCCGGTAATTCGACCTGCTATCTGGCAGTGATGACCAACGTCACATAGTCCAGTCCACCTCACAGGTGACTTTTTATTTGCTCCGCTATGCGTAGAGACAGAGAGACATGCTGCTGTGGAGACGATCAATAACAGATGTTTAGTTTAATAACAGAACAAAGACGTCTTTAAGAAAGAGAACTGACATTACTTCTGCTGTAATCTGGAGGATTACTCAAACTCAAAGGAGCCATATGCGTTAAATACCTGAAGGGGGTGCTACAAGGGAAAAACTACATAGTGGGGCTTTAAACAACTAGAAGCAAGCGGGACTAATTTGGCTTTTGTCCGAGGCGGCTTGACCCTCTGTTGTGCCAATTTACTGTACTCTATTAATGAGCAGTGGGTTCACCCCCCTGACCTCTTCCCGCCACCCATCAGCTCATTTGCCAGCTTCATACCGAGAGTAGGAAGTGGACAAGACACATTATTTATGTTGTAATTGTGGAGAAATGTGATCCTAATGGGCCGTCTAGACAGTATGAATGGACCGGTAACACTTTGGTTACTGCCGGTAACAACTCCGAGTGCGAGGATAATTAACATCAGCTTCCACCCATTGTTTAACTTCTTCATTTAGCCGAGTGTTACGCGGTACAGCCACGGCCCAAACAATTTGTTTCGTTTGATGAATTCCTAAATGACATCCAGGAAACAAATCAAGAAGCACATTTTAATTGGAAATCAAATGCCCGAGATTCTTATTGATATAAACTCAAATGGAAATAGACAGCTGGTGTCCCACTGACCCGCTGTGATGAAGCAACTACAGATGAAGAAGACGTACCGTCGTCCAAATTCAAGCTGATGACATGGCTAATGTGGTAACGTGACTAATGTGGAACTGATAGATGCAGCTGAAAGTGTGCAACAGATAAATTCGGGGATTGGATTTCTCCTTTAATGAACTCGTCATGTACATAAATTCATGGGACGGCGTCGCTACGCCATTAAATCCCTTTCATCTGACATAGTTAACTAATATTTCCCGGATTGGGATGGTGTCTTACTGCATCCATTTGACTCCCATCACAATTACCCTCAACGATGTGCTAACATTGCATTTATTTTGCTGTATATTACCGGGCGTCTTGGTGGGCAATTGCTTTGACATTTGAAAAATATCTATGACTTTATGAGATTACATGGACATGTAGCCTCAGTGATGGTCTGTAGAACATTTCTACTTAATAGCATCCGTCCTCCCGACACAACCTCTCAAATGCATTTCAATTCACGTCTCCTTTTCCCCTCTTCAGTGTTGTGAGTGTACTGGACATGCTCCATAATGTAAACAGAAGCCACGGCAGTTCATCCTGCCAACGTGATAACGTGTTTCATGCAATATAATGGACCACTTAACCTCCATTCAGTCACCTGCCGTGGCTTTAAGATGTAGCCTAATATCTGTGTGAATGTTCTATATGTTTATATATGTGACAACAAGACAAATCCTCCACTGACGTAGTAAAGTGGCCACTATAGTGACGGCCCCGAGTGCTGGCTTGTTGATCGTGAGTGTTTATAGAAAAGTCAAAAGGATCTTATTGATGGAGCTGAGCTACCGTTTTCTCTGCTGCTCGCTCGGCTTGTAAGAGCCACTGTGTATCATCAAATAGACATTGGACAATACCAACTTATTTATATATATATATATATATATATATATATATATATATATATATATATATATATATATATATATACGATTACCCAGCAATCATCAGTGCAGATGTATATGACAAAATAAACTTCAGAAATTTAATTGAATTGAGAATATTTTGTCCTCATTTATCTTTTAAGTAGAATAAGCATATCATTATTTATGTACTGCTATTTGACTATTTACTATTTGAAGAAGAAGAACAAGAAGAAAAATAAAAAGAAGAATAAGAAGACCCTGGAATGAGTTATTTACGATACCATATGAAGATAGTTTGGCGAGCAGCTGGCTCTAACAGCTGTTTCAAAGTCCGACGTCGGTGTACATTGCCCAGATGTGGGCGTCCACAGCGCTCACTTCCAGAATCATTATTTTTCAAACTCACAACGAACATTAAGATCGTTGTTATTCTAGAGAAACTGCATAAAGAGGAGAGATTGGCCCGGTCTCGCTCTGTCTTTTCTTTATCTGGCATTTTTACTTTCTCCTCTTGTCGTTTTAGTTTCTTTTGTTTGCTAGGTAGATTTTTACGTGTATTTCATTACAGTAAATAGTAAATATGGCAGTGCTTCGACTTGTCACATCTCCCATTGCAATATTGTCTGTTATGCTCATCTCATTATCTAAGAAGTCGTCATTATTGAGACATTTCCTCGCTTTGCCTGGTGTGAAATAAAAACATAATTTGTCCCAATTGCCATTAGGAACAGTTGCTCCATCACGCAGTAATGACAATAATAACAGAAGAGCAAACACACAATTAGACTGTCTGCCGGGAGAAGCCTCGACATTCACTTAGTTCAGCGTTTTTTTTTTTACTTTGTCTCCGGCACACAGACGTCACCAGAAACCACCGGAGACCTTTGGGGTATTTTATTGTACATTTACACATCCACAGATCTTTATTCATGCGGCAATCACCAAGCCAAATACGTTTTTTGTGTGTGCGCGCATGTGTGTGTGTGTGACTCCTCAAAGGGTGTAGCGATCAATAGAAGGGCAGAGGACCAAAGGGCAAGGAGTCATCTCCCGACTCTAATCACAGTCTTAACCTTCAGCATGTCTGCGGGCCTGACAGGCCCACCTGGATGCCTGACAGGCCACTATCTCCATCTTGTATGCGTCTCTCGGTGCTGTGAGGGCGTTCGCACACACACCTGCAGAGATGTTGGAAACGATTCAAGCGGTTGTAAAGCATTGTATCGGAAAAGAAATCTGAAGATCTCTTGGGCGAACTTTAAAAAATCTGTTCGCCGGATTGGGAATTCGTACGCCGATTTTTGCATCATGTTAGGTTGTAATAGTTTATTTTGATAACATCTGCAGAGGTCTTATGTTTTAAATGAATACATATAGAAAGATATTATAATAGAAAATATTAAGGAGAATATTGATATTGTTATTAATGTATTATGAAGCATGAGAGCAATGTTTACTCTATGTAAATGGCAAGAATTAATGTATGTTCATGAGAGTGACTATATGTTAGTATTATAGATCGACGAAGCTGGTTGAAATCCGTGACGTGACTTACAATAACAAGGGACTTTTATTGTGAAGGTGACTTTAATGCAGACCATAATAGACGGGACTTTTATTGTGAAAATACTTGCCCCGAGTGATAAAACTTCCGGAAAAGGAGGAATCGCCCTCTCTGTTTTTGTACAGGTAACGTGGAGGTCGTAAGGTTGGGGCGGATGGAGCCGCCTCAAGGAAGATCACGATCGTGAACTTTGATCGTTTGTTTTACACTACTTGCCATTAAATGTTGATAACTTAATTCATGCGCGTCCGGAAGCCTGTTTTCCACCATCTGCGGAGTGCCCTGTTTCAGAATACCTTACAATCACTTGGACTGGCTCACAACTGTTGGGATCTAATTATTACTTGTTCTTTTAGGGTTGTGTTTGTAGCCCCGTGAGATGTTTCACGGAGGAAAACCTTTTCACGATTATCTTCGATTCAGATTTCTCAATGCATTCTTTCATCCAGCCTATAAAAAGACCGCGGGAGAAAAGAGCAGCTGCAGATGTTGTCGCTGCCTCGCTGCCGTACACGAGGCTAAATCTATCAGCGCACATCCCCCGTAGTCCTCTGGTGTCGAGACCGAATCCGAACAAAGAAACTCACTCATCCACACGTGTGGTCACACTGATTCACATCTTCCAGGGACACGCAATGACAACGTTTCTCAGATGGATTTCCCCCGCTTCCTGGAAGGACATTGCATTTCTCCTATCGGTGTTTCCTTCCGCCTTTGTGTCACCGCTGCTCCACTTCTCAATTTGTCTTTCACTGTTGTTGTTGTGCTTTTGTCTATTTTTCTTACTACCCTTCTTCCTCACATGACAAAAAAACCCCAGTGCAATTGGGTTTCTCTGGCTCCGTATTGTCCTCCTACTCAGAAAAAGGCAGTGGTCTGTTTTTAATGAGCTCCGCATCTGTGGCTCTCAGCCTGAGGCTGTCCACTACTGACCTGCTGGCATTTACTTCTCTGCCTTCTCCTGTCCCCCCCTCCTCCTCCTCCTCCTCCTCCTCCTCCTCCTCCTCCTCCTCCTCCTCCTCCTCCTCCTCCTCCTCCTTCTCCTCATCCTCCTCCTCCTCCATTTTTATCTCTTCCTGCAAAGCTCTTTAGTCTCTTAGATTACAAATGCTTTGGTGTTCGGTCCACCAAAGCATCGACTGCTCGACACAAGTTTAACTGGAAGCAATTGCTAATCAATCGTCCCCGGTATAGCAACGGTCTAACACACATCACCTTTTTCTACCCGCGGACAGACCATTTACCTTTTACCTTTTACCTCAGACACGTCGACACGTTTCATCTCATCTGAATTCAGTGTTTTCAGAATTTCACTTCAATATTTATAGCGAAACAGACATATTTCCATCGCCTCATGTCTGGATAACAGCAAATAACTCAGAGTCTACCAGTGTCTAGAAAAGCGCTATATCAATTTGAAGTATTATTAGTAGTACTTAGCCTGACAATGTCATGCTCATAATTCTAGTCAGAATGTGAGTCTGATCCGCTCCGTTGGGCTGTGATTACGGGGCGTGTTTCAACCCAACCAGGAAAGAAAATGCCTCTTCGCTCCATTGGATAGAGCTACAGCCAATCAGAGCAATGGAGTATGTGACGTATTTTAAGCGACGCATAGTTGTTGAACTCAACTGTACGCACGCTGGAAGAAGTAGAAAAAGAAGATGAGTATAAACGATTTTTGCCGGTGTTGTAAAAAGAATTTAAGAATACACAGACAACTTTCCAGCACGATCAATATTTTTGAGAAAAAAAGTAAATGTGAATGCCCATACGAACAAGCCATTTTTGTTGTAAACAAATTCAAACCAAGCGCTATTTTACGACGTGGTTGGTTACGTTACTGTTGATCATCTGTCCGTCATCATATAAAGCCCGCCTTGACAATTTGATTGGTCCGGCGATTTCTGTCCGCAGATAATTTCTCCCCAATGGAGCAATGCCAGAAGGAACTTCCCTACTTCAAATGTTGAGGGCGGGGCTAAGTTCGGTCTGTAGTAGTATGTTTTCCAGCATAATGAGATCCACGAGGATGGAGGCAGGTGGAAAAGCTTGCCCAGCGGCCAGACATTTGATCTTTAGACCGACTCAAACTGGGAAGCAGTGGGCAGTTGACCTATTGCAGTATATGTGCCACAGCGGCCTTCGGTCAGGGCCGACTGGGAGACACGGCTCGGTCAACGGCCCGACCGGAGGCGGTGAACCGCTGCATGACTGGATACTACGACTGCTCATTTCATCGATCTTCTCCGCGGAGCTTTACGCATTTTCCACGCACACCTTTAGCGGAGCACGCAGTCATCCGCGTGAACCCGACTGTTACTCCTATTGCTTCTCTTCTCTTCTTTTCCTGCTTTGTTTTCTCCCCGTCGCACAAACACACGCAGCTACCCTTTAAGAACACTGGAACGCCTGACCTTTGAGTCCCGCTTAGCTTTTAGCTTCCAGCCTTTGTCTCCGTGAGGCGTTTAAGAGAAGGATTTTTATCCTTTCTGCTCCTTGATGTGCCAAGAACATACGAAAGAGCGACAATAAAGGCTGACAGACGCAGAAGCTCCTCGGAGTGTTTTACATAAGATACACTGCTACGCCCTAAGGGAACCTAGATGAATACACACACTATGCACCACGGCACTGTGGATACCATTCATTTACAATAACCCCCACCTTTTGTTCCCCCCCCGTGTGAGTTGATGTGTGTCTTTGATTGGGTATAAGAGGAAATGTCACAGCAGCATGTTGTTGTAAACTTACGTGTTTCTATTGCCGTCTCATTCTGACAGGGTGACAGCACCGCATGCTGGAGCCGGTGTCAGCCTCCATCGGAGCCTGTGTGCCGCTGCCTCTGTATCTCTGTGCAACACCCCACACACACACGCACACACACACACACACAGAATCAGCCACCATCTCTGCTCCTCCTCTTTTCATATCGCCGACTCTCTTTTATCCCGTGTCACACCAGCTCCCACTCCCTGGTCGCTTCACATGCTTTGAAAGGAGCAACACACACACACACACACACACACACACACACACACACACACACACATACAGACAAACACACACATGCCTAGTGCAGTCATGTACACACTGATTGGTGCAAAGAAACACACAGACGGGCCATGGAGATGGTGTGCACAATTAGCAGGGAGTCGGGGTGCATGCGTTACGACCGTCGAGTTAAGGATACATTATTGGTGATTTATCAAATATACAGATCGGGATGAAATCACAACATCGTTTTTATTTTGGGCTATTTTCTTTCCGAAACATCCAAAATACACATTTAGGTGTTTATTTTTCGACACTTCTGTCTATTTGCATCTTTAGATTCATCCTAAATTCAACAAAAGTTAGATGTGATCACGTCTAATTCGAACATAGAAAACGTAATTATTGTCGTCATCCACCGGGGAGGTTTCATGGTGATATGTTAATAGTTAAAGTTTCACAGAAATAGTTGATGGAGAGGAGAGTGGAGCAGCTTGTTGGACCTGTTTGGTTGTTCAAGCTTATGAAGCTGATTACATCAAATTGGTGGCAATTTGTTCTCCTCTCTCAGATGATTGTAGTTGTTTGTTTAAATGGCCCAGCAGGGATGGACAATCTATGAGCACAAAATACTTCATTTTAACATTTTAGATTGAAGTGTTGTGTCAACTATTATATAAGTAACTGATGGTTTCTTTGCTCTGTGATATACTCAAATATCTGAAGAGACTTATTCACACGTAGTGTCCTGCTGAATATATAGAAGTTTGCAATGTTATTGTTTATCCCTTTAGTCACACTTACATGGACCTCCATTCCTATTTTGATTACTATCAATATTCTGAAGGTTTTTCTTGAGGAGTTGTGTTTGTATATTATCCACAGCCTGATTTGTTTAACACTGTATTCCTAAAAAGGTGGCAACATTTTTTATTTAATTTAATTCATGGCTGTGATAAAATGAGATATCCTAAATCCCCTCAATGAAAACCGTTGACTCTCATAAGACAACAAAATAAATTTGCTTTATTTAATGTTTAGTTTTTTGTTCGGGAAATATATACAAACTAGAACATGTGTGATAAGATAATGCCTCATTTGCATATTTAAACATCCAATTTCAAAAAATTTGTAACACTAAAAAAAGTAATGTAACTGGTGGAGGTTACTAGTAGTGTCTATTATTTACAAAGTTTCCCCTATTGACATACAACAATAAGCAGGTTATAAAAACAATCAGCTTAAAGCTTTCTTTTAAAAACAATGCTGACTGTCTGTTGCAAACACAATACAAAAAGCTGCCTCTTAGATTTCTCATATTTTGTTGATCCCCTCTGACCTCCGCCCTGTGGATGTTGGCGCTCTATATTAACGTCACCTGACTTCCTCCTTTGCTCCCATTTAATATTTTAATATTTATACTGAAACACAAGGGGCTTCGTCATGGAAACTGATTTCTTTTCTTTGAAACAACTGGTGCTGTCGGTTTCCTCGTGGACCATTCTCACAGGGCCATTGACATTTATATGAACTATAATATATTATCAATTATATATAATTTAATAATATTTCAATATATTTAATAATAAAACCATTATTCTGGCAACAGCTATTGAGATTAATTTTCTTACCAATACACAGCCTCAATCGGCATCAGTTAGAATAAACCGGAAAATATAAATGTATATATGTCTCCTTTCTGTTGTTAGACACATGCATAACTAAATACATATTGAATTGACAGTAATAAACAGTGATCAATGCTAAAGTAAAATTGACTGTGAGCGAGTCAGAGGTGGAGGTATAAAGTAATGTGTCATGTGTGTAACTGGCCATGACTGAGAGAAGATTATCATTTCACATGCTAATCCTTCCTTAGTGTGACCATGGTCTCCAGAGATAATGCTTTTATTTCTTTTCTGTTAAGACACATATTATTACTGACATTTTTCTATCGTCTCCGTCCCTGCTCCCATGAGGTTTCTTATTTAAATCACAGCACTTTCTCACCATTGTACTCTTCAATTGAGTTGTGAAGTTGGCGTCAAGGTAATGAATTTCCACTCGCTGTGTTCAGAGAGATAATTCGGTGCTGTGGTTTGCATAACCTACCAGCCTGACAGCGCGCTAAGCCATTTTTACGCATAGGATGCAGCTGCCCCAATAGGAGGTATGGGGCTTTAGAGGAGCTTAAACAAGCAAAAAGGGTTGAGCCTTCCTCCGGCTCACGGGAAAACTCCTGAGGTTGTAATATTGTGAGTTATGTTTTTCCCAGTCAAAAGTGTTTAGAAGTGAAATTTACCCAAAAAACAAATACAAATTCCCAGCGTGTCCTGTTCATGTCAGGAAGCAAAAACTTAACATTCAATTATGGGGGATTGTTTTTTTCTGGGTTTTTTAAACATTTATGTGTATTTCTCTGTGACCTCTTTCCTCTTCCCTCTCTCTCCCCCCTCCCCCTTTCACTACGATGCTATCTCACCAGTAGGTTTTGTTACCAAGGGCATTTGCTGGATCAGCGTTTAATTTTTTTCTCTTTTTTTCTTTCTTCAAAATATGAAATATCCGCCTCTCTGGCAGTCAGTGGTGGCTCTCGGCATTAAGTCGACAAGGACATGCAACGGGAAACACTTCAGAGACAATGATGTAGTACACCAGACGGACAGGAGGGGAGACAATTTTTGCTATTTAATTGGCCTTCACTGAACAGTAAATGTGTCTTTTCACAATCCCACAGCGTTTCTACAGACACCTTTCAGGGATCCAGTGGGTGGCCTGAATAAACTTGTGTCTGGAAGCCTTTGTTCAACAGATGCCCAGTCCACCACTTCTAATGCATGCTGCTATGAAGAAAGTGGTTAAGGCCAATTAGTTCTCCACATAGTTGACTGTCACTTATAAAGGCGGCTGTTTGCCCCCACAGGCCACCCTGGCGTAATGCATGCATTATGAATTATGCTGCGCATTCCCATCCTGAGAAGGCATAAAAGAAGGCATAAATGCATAATGCTCATCAGATAGATTGCACTGTGCTCAGAAACCTGAGAAAGAATTCATGAGATATTCCTCCATCGCCCGCCCCGTCCTCCCTGTCACCCCTGCTCTCTCTTTCTTTGCGCCAGCTGTAATAAAACACGAGCCGAGCTGTATGCGATGTTATCAAAGAGAGAGTAAAGTAAAGCAGCGCAGAGGTTCAGTTCCGTACCTTTCCAAAAGCAAGCTGCAGAACTTGTGTCCAGCTAATGAAAACCGCCTTCATTACAGCCAACGAGCCAGTGTTTCCATCCAGCAAGGCCAGGTCTGTCCAGAAGGTGATTTGTATGTTCGTTGGCTGCATAATAAGGTTAATGCACCAAAGAGTAGAATCTCAAGTGAGAAATTCCAGAAATTAATTTTAAAAAATGTGTAACTGGAATATATTCCAGTTAGAAGAAAGTGTCCGGCTTCCAGAGGATGATAGTATAACATCAGTTGTGTTGTGACCGCAGGAGGCAGGAGGTATCTGCTGTCACTGTGTGTGAACCTTCGTTATCAGAATAGAAATATCAGAATCAAAATATAATTAATTTTAGTTTTATTTTGTATATTAAAAAACAATAGATGTACCAAATCCATAGAAAAAAATGGGCAAAAACATGTTTATAGAATAGGACATGTGATGCCTGTCAATACAAATCGAGGACACCAAATGATTGTCACAGGGAGATTAATGATCTTTACTCAGAGAATAATCAGGAAAAGAACACCAAAAAATATATCGACAAAATATATAATGCACAATGGCTTGGGCTAGACACACAAGACAATCTGGCCGAGGACAAGAGAAAGTAAGAGGACCTAAGTAGACAGAGACTAACGAGGGAATGGGCAACAGGTGAGACGGGCATGAGGACCAGGTGAAGGGAATGAGGGAATGACGAGGTGGGCGTGGCCAGAGGCAGGCAAGAGAACAGGTGAAGGGAGTTGGACTAACGAGATAGGAAGCAGGATCTGGAACGACATGACAGTGAGACAGGCAGACAGGATGAAAACAACGAATAAAGGAAGGTGTGGAGCTAAACTGTTACAATGCTAATTTTAATCGCTATAAAGTTAGTCACAAGAGGTCAAGATAATGTTTCAAATTGCAACAGTCCAAAAAAAGATAATATATACAATTTTAAAAGAGCAGCACATCTGTATCAGTAAGAAACTGGAGCCATTGAATGTAAATGTGTTAATGCACACACACAAAAACAAAGTTACGTGATTTTAATAACATTTTCAATTATTTCAGTTTGTGCCCAACCCAAATTGTTTGTGTTGATTGGAATCAGCGTATGTGTGGTTTGTAAAGTCTTTATGGATTTCAGTATTTTTGTTATCTGTTTAGGTCATGAGATGTTACAAAGAAAGGTTAAGCTGAGTTACTGAAAAAAACCAGATCAACAAAGAGCTTTCTTAAAAAATATGTTCAGCTTGATGGCTATCACGCTGCTGGCAGTGCGAACATGGATTACCTTTATCTTGTTCTGAGGTGGACTATGAGTTGTTTTTTAAGTCCACATCCCGCTCAATATCGAGCAGCGCTGATGCACAGATGTCTGGATTTATCAAGATGTGCTCACTGGAAAACTCTGAATATCAAGTTTTGGAGGTTGATTTACGTCGGTACAGTCTGTGTTTGTGTTTACATTTGCATGCTAGCGGAAGCTCACAAAATACGGATGTGTGTATCAGTACCTGTGGTTAGCGAGGTGAGAATGATCAATGGGTTAGCTGAAGGTCTTGCGAGCAGGAAGAGGCCTAAATGGAGACATATTGGTGCAGGTGGAGCTCTGCTGCGCTACTCTGTAGGACAGCTAATGAGGAAGTTTAGCTACAGGGGTGTTTCTGTTAAAAACAACAACTGCAAGAGATAGAGAAAAGAAAGAAGAAGAAAAAACGCAATCTAATCACAATCTGTGGGAAAAAGCAGCCGTGAATGGCCAGTTTTCAATCAGATCGGACAGCTACGTCCCTGGGGTGTGGTTAGAAAAAGGAAAAAAAGGGAGGGGGTGGGAGTGCTAGAGAAGACAGTGTAAAGGGTGGAGTGGGAAAAGGAAACAAAAGAGTGAGGAATGGCTGTGAAGGCTGACGGTGAGGAGACGAAGGAGGGGAAAAAAGCCAACGATCAAATGATGAGGAACAAATAAAGAAAGATTGGATACAAGAGAGCCTAAATGAAGAAGTACGAAATGTGCCAAAGGAAGATGTCTTCACAAGGTGTCTTCAAGGGAGAGCTGCGCTCTGAAATGGTTGCTGGCTTGGTGGAAAAATATGCTTCCAGCTCAATCTTGATTTGCTGTCAAGTCCAATATATCAGGGCCTCATAAAATTATGGTGTCAGTGGTGTGAGAAACGGTCATGCATTTTACTATCGTGTCTCATCTCGCCCTCTACTCGGTTGCAAGAAAAACAGTTTTTTTTTTTTAATAAAATGCAGATTCGGTCGACTCGACTCCTTTGAGACCAAAACCAAAACAGTGGGCACATTTTGGGGGGGAAATATTGCAGTGATACTATAGAATCTGGCTCACGCGTAAGGGAAAAAACGGAAAAAAAAACACAGAGCAAATTGAGACAGTTTATCTAATATTTAATATTAATAACGCCGGCCTCTGGCAGGAGAGCAAGACTCGATAGGAAAAATGTGGCAGGTAAAGCCAGGAAACAAAATTGAATGACGTGACCAAAACAAGTCTTAAATGGTGCCTCAAGATTAAAATCAAGGTCAAGAATGTGCACAGTTGCATCAAATTGGTTTCTGTTCATGTGTTGTGGAAAGATGTTTATCATTCAGACTTCATTGTCCTCATTGTTAGGTAGAAACGTTCACGGTATTCCTTCTCTGCACCGCACCGCTATTTTATCTTCGTCTTGTGATCTCACTCATCGATATCGTTCTCGGCGAGAGTTGGTGGTTAATCCAAAAATGCGAGTACAATATCCTGTAATTCCGTTAACATTTTGATAAAAGTTACGTGATAAGCAAACAGCAGCTCTACAAACGGTGTTGGGGAAGCTCCTCCACTCGCATACCATTGCTTTTACGGACTATTTTACTTTAAACGGGATCATCATTTTTTTTCATTTTTTCATCGTGTTGTGTTGAATTGAAACTGCTGATTGAGACCATGAACAATGTTTTCTCACCAATAAATCAAGTGAGAAGCAGAGTCTTTTTCCGCATAGACTTCTTTTAGCCACCGTAAGAAAAAAATGTCATTTTCAGACACTTCCACATTGGCTTCACTTTCCAGAAGCAGAAGTCGCCGCCTGCTTGTTATGCTGCTGGAAAAAATATGTTCCTGCATCCCCAAATATGTCTGTCAGCCACTTGTCACATCGGATTCCTGCTTAAAAATTAGTCCGTCAACAGCAGTTCTGGTCCGTGGCATCTCTTCCCTGAGGGTTGAGATACCAGAGATGACCGTGTCCCTTCACTGAGCGACACATGCTGCTGGCACTACATCCATAACACCAGTTGGTGGATGCTGCTGGTGGCGTTGCTCTCCCACAGACCTGCCTGTGGCTGATGCTATGCACGGTGTCGGCTGATTATCTCAGCATCTGTTGCCGCCCCACCTGAGAATTGCTTCGACGCATTAGATGAAATAAAGTACTAAATTAATAGTGTTAGTAATACCTACAACACACATTTAAACCAAGAAAACAAAGACATCGTCTTCAAATATGATTTGCCTGCTTAACTTTGAATGCCACCATCAAATAAGAAGCACAGATTAGACTCCTTTCTGAATCTGTTTGTATTTTTATTTCTGCATTCACTGATGTGTGAAAGAGAGAAAAAATATAATTCACTAATCGAGCAAACGAAGACGGCTCGATAAATAAAAACCCTCGTTTGTTTTTTGCATTTCTACTTTGGACCAGCCTTCCGGCCACTCACAGGAGTAGTGCCCCGCATGTATCCTTGGGTCCTTGTTTTCTCATGTGGATCAAGACAAAGTCACACTGGTCATTAACTCCATTGATCTTCTTTTAAAAAGCCAGGTAATCATGATTGATTTGCTGTTGGTCAGCTGATTGGCTCCATTGGCCTCTGTGTGTGTGTGTGTGTGTGTGTGTGTGTGGGGGGGAGCTGTCGTCCCTATCTGATGATGACATTCAAGGTCAGTCGCAGGACCTTTAACCGCCATGGAATCTGCATGCGGGCGCGTCCTGCGCTGACACTGTTATTGGGCGATGAAAAAGAAGAGCATCTGGCTGCGTAAGGAAAAGAAATCAAGCCGGGCTTTTGATATCCCCGGCGTCACGTCGGGGTTATCAAAAGAAGTCTTCTGCTGAGACCTGTCAGTAAGTGAGTGGTGATATAACACCAGCAGGCACTCTGCAGTGCACTGTTGTTTGAATCTGCGGGGGTTTCCCCTTGTTTCCTCACTCCTCCTCCTCCATCCTTTCCTTCATCCCTCATGCGCTGCCTTCAACCTCCCCCCTCGTATAGCGGTGCCCGATTCATTTCCCCGGCACCAGCCTCCCGTTTCCCCGTGATTTATATGTTTATGGTCATTACTGACGTTGAGTAATACATTTCCGTTTTTCCCCTCTTCTCCGTCCCCCCCCCCCCCCCCCCCATCCCTCTTTTGGCAGAGCCCCGGGGGCCTGTGAGGAATATCAATTACTTAGTCCCTGTTTAATCACAGGCTTTCACTTCCTCTCACACCGGCAGGAGGAAGTTGTGTTTTTTCAGGTGTCTGTTGCAATGTTTCATCTCCGTTAAAATCCCTATTAACAAGCAAACACCAAAAGCCTCTCGCACACCGATTCATCCCAGAATAGGGGAACGATTCGCTCTCATTAGCGATGAAACGCCTTTTACAGCTGGTAACTGTTTGTAACTGCGTGTTGTCGAACATGGCTTACAATATTTACTGACACCATCGCAGTGTAAGCTCACGGCTCGAAGTTATCTGCATAGCGAGTCGTTCACGCTTGATTCTGAATTGATGCTTGTGTTTGCAATTTGTTTCTTTTTTCATTCATTGTGCGATGACAGGTTTTTATCTATTTCAGGATGTGACCTATATCTGATACCATAGAAACTGACAGTGAAGTAAAAAAAAAACGAAATAAAAAGCATGAGAGCTGCTGTAACAAGAAAAAAACCTCACAATCCGTTTCCTCACACGATGAGGTGCTCCCGCTTGTTTCAAACACTTTTCAGTTCCGGTGCATGTTCACTCTTGTTTTGATTTGACGCGTCTCGACTGTAAAGTCAAGTGTGGCGTTTTCCTGCTCTCTTCATATTTGTCGGCGTCTTGTTGTTTTCACTGCTTGACCACTGTGTGTGGTCAGTGGGTCGCAGGTCTGCCCTTCAAGCAGGGGGTTGGCGGTTCAATCCCCCCCTTGGGCAAAATACGTATCCCTCAATTGCTCCCCTGTGTATGAAATGTAACATGTAACACATAAACAACAAATTTCCCCTTGGGGATTAATAAAGTATATTTCTATTGTATTCTACAGTGTCTTTGAGTATCTTAAATAGCGCAATATCAATTAAATGGATTCTTATTATTAAGCCGATTCAGCGCAGCTGCCAAAATGATGAAAAATGCAAAAGTGACATAGATAGATAAAGTAAGTAATGAAAAAAGAAAAAGGGATGAATGCAGTCTTCAGCTGAAGCGGTGCAAGGTTTAAGTGCCTGGCTCAAGAGCCGGGTCAAGTACAGTACTTTGGTAGGTTGTGTACGTCAGACTGTCAGCTCAGATGATGTGTCTTCTTTACTTTCGCTGCACACCTTCTCCCAGCTGGTGAAGGGATTCAGACATGAGTAGGAGGTTAATGCGACCCCCCCGCACACACACACACACACACACACACACACAAAGACATACACACACAGTTCAAATAGAGGCAGTTGGTGTTCGGCAGGGGAGACGAGCAGTATCAACACATGGACAGACGCGCAAGTTGCAGGATGCTGGCGTGCTGATTCAAAGAGAAGCGGTTTGAGAGGGGGTGGGGGGGTGGGGGGGCTCCAGTGAGAGTAAAGTCAACCTCCTCATTACTGGCTCCTTGTCAACTGAATCAAAGAAGCAGTTCCAGAGTCATTCACTTGAAAGTTCCTGGGTATCGCCGTTTTTTTTCTTTATGCCGCCTGATGGAAAACATGCTTGAGTTCTCACACAGGCGACTTTATATTTCCACCAGCAGCTTTCAGAACACGGAGGCCTAATGAACCGACGCTCCCTATACCGTACGGCCTTTTTCTTCTTCTCTTTGAATAAGAATCATGGAGCCAGGTCGCTGCCTGCTGCATTCATCAAAGAGGACCGAGGCAGAATATCCTTTAAGGCAGGATTTCATCCCCCCCCCCCCCCCCCCCCCCCCCCCCTAAACAAAAGTGTCTCAAAGTAACTCGGGAAAGGAAGAGGCCGATTGGTTCATTTCATTACATAAGTTGCATGCTTTGTAGATACTGGAGAATAGTTTTTCGTGAATGCATACTTTGGTAAATACAAATCTACGTAAGCCCTGCATCAGTGAAATCAGAGGAATAAAATATAGACATAAGGCACATTTTCGGTTCCAATATACATTATTCAGCTGCGGAGGAACATACTGTATAAGAGGCTTACTCTAGAAGAGGAGGAAGAACTAGCAATAAAAATAACAAAGATACGTACAGCTCCTTTCTTATCAGTCAGATAACAGAAGATACTTTTCTTCCCTAAGCTGTGTTTTCACTGAGGAATTTCTCTGCCTCTGATGCAAATATCATATGGCTTGTAAATTGGGCACGGTGGTATAATAGCAAACTACTTGAAGCTGTCTCTGCACCTCCTCAGGACACGGTTTAATGACTGCCTCTTGTTGATGTAGATGCTGTGTTGGTTTACTCTGCAAGTATACTGCTTTTTCAAATACACAGATGTGATTGTGGGCATGTTAATCCCTCCATATCATAGGCTATCAGCTTTTTTATATATTTTTTCATCTGTGTATCTGCCTCCAAAAGCTGCAAGTGGGCGAATCTACAAATGTGAAATGGAAAGTGGAACATTCAGATTTTAATTAAAGCCGATGAGAGGAAAATAAATATCATCGTACAAATGAATACCGATAGCTTTTCTCCCGGGAAAAAGTGTTATGGTAATAGAAATAAAACTGAAGGAGAAGAGTGGCAGGTCTGTGTGCTCTGCCGAAACGAAATAGAAGTGACCTTGTGTCGCTCGGTGCCCGCGATCTTAGCAGGATGAATTAACTTTCCCCATCATTCTCACCTCTCTGATGTGAACGCCATACATGCCACAGCACAAACCCGCACTCTCATGTTTATTAATTTCCTCCAGCGAAGCGATGCCCTAAATCATTGACCCTCTTTTTAGTGCCTGGTGCTCCCGCCGAGCATGGGAACGAGGAGGGCGTATTGATTTTGCCCCGTCTCATCAGCAGCAGGGCCCTTATTTGGGATGAGGAAATGGTAAATCTCATAGAGTGAGCCCCCCCTGTCGAGACCTGTCCAGATCCTAATCTTTTTTTACCGTCGACAACTCATTAAGGGCCGAGGAGGTAAATGTAAAGTGCTAAACATTGCATTTATTCTCAAATTCTCAAAGAAGTATGAAAGGAATGTTTCTTTGGTTTAAATCAGGGTTTTTGATGTGACGGGCAGCAAAGACTAGTTTGTGATTCTGGCTTTTTGATTTTAGTGCACACAAATACAACATGACTCATTTTACTGTCACCAACAGAAACCAACTGTGAGAACACTGTCAGGCCACTTGAATCTCTCTTTTCATTGTCATATCAACGTATAAAAAGCATTTTTCCCTTTTTTATTCATTTTTTCGCTCGTCATTTCTGTTTTTAAGTTCACACTTTAGACTTTGAACGTGGAAACATCACTCTGCTGTGTTTTAGCAAGCGCAGTTCTTTCTTCTTTTTACGATGTTCTTTGGGGTCCGAGCTCGGTCCCTTTGTTGCATTCAAAGGAACAAACAGTCACATGGGGACGGACTCATTAAGAACCTATTTCACGCAGCTTTTGCTGACTTAAAACTCCCACCACCTGCCCCACTGTGGGATGTAAATGAATGGCTTGCCTTGTCTTAATGATAGGAAATGCTGTACTGCAAGTGTGTCAAATATAGCATAAGTGATGAAGTGAATAGATGGATGGATGGAGAGCTAGAGCAGCCGCTCCCTGAGGCTGGGTCGGGACCCACAGGAGGGTCCAAGACTTTTTATTTGGGTCACCAAATTAATGAATTAAATAAATTCAACATTTTGATCTGCAGTACACCTTTGAGCCACATGAGAGAGCCTGGATGCTTGTTTTGTTGTGTTTATTGTAGTTGTAGCCTACATATAACGTCAAATCTAGTTTCAAAGGCGAGTGTGCAGGCTGTTTGCTTTACCTATGAGAGGAAAAATCAATAGCCTGTTAACTCTGCCTGAAGGCATTTATTTTGTGCATTTATCAAAGGTATATATCTTTGAAAAGGCTGATTTACTTATTGAAAATAATATAAGGTGCAAGAGAAATGTCAAATTTTTGAATTTCGCCACGATGGTTTATCATTCATCACCAAATAGGTCCCCGAAAAACAGAAGTTTGGGAAACAGCGAGCTAGATGTTTGAAACCCAAGCATTGCACACTCCATCAGGACCAAGGTTGTTAAAGCGGTCTCCTTAGTAAAATATGTAAGATCAAAAACTTTAACTGATGCGTCCCCAATTATCTAAACTATCCACGTCTCTGATGTATTTTTTGTTTTACTCAAATACAAGATGATCCCATAAACCAAATCTAATCTTGCGTTAAAAAGTGATGAGGGCGTCAGGCTCCCGTGAGTATTGGCTCTCTTAGTCCTGCAAATAAATCGAGGTACTCTCAATAATCTCGTTATAAACTCCCCCTTGGAGCGCTTGTCATATTATCTGACATGACAAATAGATCTGAGCGCAGGCATCTGGCTCCCACCCTCCCTCTGTTTGCTCCCTCTAGTCATTTTTATTGTTATTTCTACCACCCCTTCTTCCCTCCCCACCCTACCTTTACCGCGCTCCCCTCCCCTCCCCCGTCTCGCCCCGAGGGTTGGTTGGAGGTGGCGCCGCTGAATACTGAAGCGGGAGCCCGAAGCACCGGGGGCTGCTGCTGCGATGAATCTGGCCTCGGCCGACTGTCGAGGAATGGCGGCAGGACACAAGAGTTTGTTTGCCACCTGAAAAGGGATCCCGTACTTTTTTCGATGGAGGAGTTTCCTAATATCGCCGTGTGTGTGTGTGTGTGTGTGTGTGTGTGTGTGTGTGTGTGTGTGTGTGTGTGTGTGTGTGTGTGTGTGTGTGTGTGTGTGTGTGTGTGTGTGTGTGAGCATCTATGTGGAGGAAAAAGAAGAAATAAACTGATTGGCACTGACAAAATACACAAACTGTGTAAAAAGATTGTGCTCCAAGCTGCTAAAGCAACCTACCTAGTCATGTTAAGGGCTTCAACACTAACGTGCTTTAAAATTAATCTGGATTCATTACTTTTTAGCAACGCCGTCAATAGTCGGGTTGGCCAGTCTTTATTATAATTTTTTTTTAATAAATATTCTAAATAAATATATATTATTTCATTCATTCTTATTACATATTAATGTGTCTATTTTTTCCTTTAATTAATATTCCTACATCTTAATGGTGTTATATTATTTAATATATATTATGTATGTGTCCGTTTTAATTGTGTTGACTTATATTCTAATGTTACACCTTTACTCTTCACATAGTGTTTGGAATGAAATGTGCTTTGAAAAAAAAGTTTTACTTTCTGGTTTACAACTCTAAAAATCTCAATCTTGAAGAAGATGCATGTCCACTCACTGCATAATTTAGAAAAATGCCTCCTGAAAAAGTGGGCAAAGGACTGAGAGATGAAACCGCGTAAAAAATCAGTATGACGTAATCCTTGGCCAAAAGTGGAAAGATATGACAGTTCCAGCAGCCTGGAAAATAACGACATGGCATGTGACACTGAATTTGATAAATTTACAATCTATCAGGCCACAGATGACCTACGGTCCTTCCACCTCACTCCCCGACGCTGAGAGACTACTTTGCCGGGAGGAGAGTGGGAGATTGATCATCGAGGTTGTGCCAACTCAAATTCGGCCAGCAACAAAAAAAAGAAACCATAGCACCTCCATCTCGTCTCATCTCAGCCGTAGGTTCCTAGCGGAGGCCGTTCCACCAGCCATCTGTAACCTTTGAAACATTAGCATGACAACTTTAAGGAAATAGGAAGCATGACGTTTGCTTGCTAATTTTAACACAGTACTTTTTTTTATTTTTTATTATATTTTTTTCGTTTTTGGACAGCATTTTAATTTACCAATTATACATCAGCACAGGTGTAGTAATCAATATATACCATCCAGTCTTTCAAATTAAATAATATAGAACATTTTTTGGGAGAGTGTACATTCAAACAGAGAAATACATCGGACAAGGGAGAGACTAGGTACAGATACTTTTTAATCCTATTTTTTAAACATGCTAAATCCAGTATGACTAAATCATGATTGAGACTTCATGTGGAATATTTGAGCAAGATTAATTAAAGATTAATAAAAGATCTGCACCACCTGCTAAGCTGTCATCGTTGTGCATATTCAAAAAATACTCAAATATGAAAGAAACCCCTGATGTCACCGTCCGACTGTCATGACTTCAAATGTATAGATTTAATTAGATTCATTGCAAAACTTTACCGAAGTTCATGTCTCTTTCATTCATTAGTCAAACTTTCTCCATATGAAACTTAGCAGAAGTTAAATTTTAAAGAAAAAGTCAGTTCCACTTGCTTTTAGGTCTAAAGAACACCATCGGGCTCAATGTCAATATCCACGCTGAGTTTTGAGATACTTATTATCGAGCGCAGCAAAATTAACGGCATTTGTTCTAACAACCATGAAAAAGATCACCCATTGTGATTGTTATCAGCGAATTTAATGGCAATTATCCATCGCACTGAGGCTTCAGGCAGGACAATCTGCACCTACCACGTTGTTAACAACTTTAGTTCAGGCAACACGACGACTCTCCGAGGTTTAGGAAAAGATTGCGGTTGGAGTTCAAGTAAGTTTGAGTATTTAAGGTAAAATAAGTCAACTCTTGCACTAAATCCCCTTTCGACCCAAATCGAAGAGTCGGGTAACGCCCATCCAATCAGCTAGTAACACTCACAGCGGGGGATGTGATTCACTGAGATCCGAAAATCTTACTGAAGTTATAACATCATTTTTCGAACGGACTTTGAGAGAGAGAAAAAATACGGGAGCATATATATGAGCGACTGATATGATTCTCACGTAATTCCTGTGCTGTATTTGCATGGGAGTCAGACACATAATGATAAGACACAGACAAAAACACATTCTAAGTCTGAGCCCGAGGAAAAACTCCGGACTCTCAGATCACAGCCTCGGCATGTCCACGTATTATAATAGGTACGCGAGATGACTCCAAAAAATAAGCCTCATTGCCTATTTACAGGGTTTATTGAACGGCGTGCTTATCAAG
This sequence comes from Liparis tanakae, assembly GCA_036178185.1. NCBI lineage: Eukaryota > Metazoa > Chordata > Actinopteri > Perciformes > Liparidae > Liparis > Liparis tanakae. The sequence continues at coordinate 5,780,894 of CM070109.1, read as the reverse complement.
GGAGCCTGTGAAGCGTTTATTGATATTTAGGAAATGATGCAGATGGAGGTCCCGACGTAGCGATCCCTGATGTTAGTGGTGTCGGTGTCACGGGAGTATAAGGGTGGACCCAAATGCACGACTCAGAAGACAGAAATGGAAAATAAACTACTTTACTCAAAGTTCCGGCAGGAACAAAACAGACGGGAACAGATGAACACACTTGGTAACGCTGGAGGGCTTCAAGAAGAACACAAGACAATCTGGAAAAGGACAAGTGGAAGTGAGGGAGCTAAATAGTGAGGGACTAACGAGGGGATGGGCTGCAGGTGAGAAGGGCGTGAGGACCAGGTGAAGGTAATGAGGGACTAACGAGGTGATCAGAGGCAGGTGAAGGGAGTTGGACTGAGAGATGGGAAGCAGGATCTGGAATGACAGGATAGTTAGACAGGATGAAAACAACTAATACAAACGGAAGGTGTGGAGCTGAACCATTACAGTTAAATAGGGAAACACGACACGGGAAGATGTGAGTATTGTGGGCAGGTAGAAACCATCGAGCATATTATGATACACTGTAAAAGGTATGTGAGTGAAAGGAGACAGCTGGTTGGAAGCCTCGGCAAGGAGGGGGTACGGTTGGATATGGGGTGTGTGCTGCAAGGAAAATCCAGTGGGTGCTATAAAGCACTATTGCAGTATCTCAGAATAACCAGGATTATTGAGCGAATATGAGCCCTAGGTTATTTAGTCAGGTTGGTTCGTTTTGGTTGGGTAGTTATGATTTGTTTTATTGAAGCTATGTATGTATATATATATATATATATATATATATATATATATATATATATATATATATATATATATATATATATATATATATATATATATATATGTATATATGTGCATGTTGTTTTGTTATATTGTGTTTGATGTTGGTTGTTTTTGTCATTTGTTATTTTATTTAGTAGTGTTAAATATTGATAGGGCAAATTTAGACATCCTGATCCACACTCCATACCAGATGGTGGCGGTAATGCACCAAACAGTTGTTTGCCAACCGCCAATAAACCTCAAAGAAGAAGAAGAACCGTTACAGTTGGGGTCCCCAAGCTGTGTAACTCTGGGCCTGCCCTTAGGAATTGGCTTCATGAAATTGCCACCGGGTCACATGTTTAAACCAATCCGCTTGGTAACTGTGTCCCTCTCAGCTCTTTGTGTTAGAAGACCACCGGTGCTCATCTTCAGAACCCAGTAATGGAGATAGAGGGGGGGGGGCAAGGCAGAGAGTGGAGAGAAATTGCGAGAGATAAAGTCAGAGTGAATCAGACAGAGATGGAACAAGTACCGGCTGATTTGAAATAGGTGAGATGGAGACGGTAGAGGGGGGGGGGAGAGCAGAGCTCACTGTGGAGGTAATGGGCTGCGCTGAGTGATATTCATATTCACAGGGGGGAGCCGGCGGCGGCCGTATCACGCGGCGGGACGGAGAGCCAATCAAAGAGCAGCGTGTCGTTGACCTCTGACCCCGCTCTGCTCACGTTTGACATGTCAATCAGAGCCCTTTGAGAGGACGGGCCCGACTCTGATCCCAACACGCTGGCGTCTCAACGGACGTCGCATCGATCTCCAAGGCCGACAAGAGAGAGGGAGAGATGTCCGCTGATTTCGCCTCGTCTTCTTCTGCTATGAATCCCATCGGGCATCCGTCTGCAGCTTCAACGCCGCGTCGAATTGCGTCGACCTCAACCCCGCCGCCGCGTCTCCGCTTCACGTTTATTTGTATTTATTCGTCGCACTTTAAAAGCAATCGGGGACGTTAGATTCCCATCGCTGCATGGTGTGAATTTTAAGCGCGCCGTAAACATCGATACAGTTGCACGTGCCGGCTGTGCGGCGTGCGGCGTGCCCCTCCTGTAGCTCGCTCCCGTATGAATATTCGTCTTTGACTTTCAGCATGCGGCACCGTGAAGAAATCGGCCACATTGCTGCAGAAGGCGAGCGGGAAACGTGCGAGACAAAGCAGCGCTCGGATATTTTCTTTGAAGGCTATCGTTGGCGATGTCTGAGTGTCAGAAAGCGAGATCTGCTCTGCTGCGCTAAACAGGCGGTGGCATGAGCCAGCTGCTTCAGGGAGGCCGCTCTGCCCCGCGGCTGTTATGAAGGAACCAGCTGCATTCTGTCTGCTGCTGACCAGGGTCAGGCAACCAGTGCTCCCTAATAAAGAATCACGCTTCTTTGTGTCACGTTTTCTGAGATTTTATCCTTTTTATTCCTTCGCACCGGTGATAGAGATTGTTTTTTGGGGGGTTGTTCGTACAACTGCGGGCCTTTCTTTAACCCTCTGGAGTCTGGGGTCATTTTCTAAATGTTACACAATTTCATAAACTCACCTTTTTAAAGGCACTTGCATATGACACATACACATACCCATGTGTGTTACATCAAAAATTTAAGAAAAATCTCAGTTCTTTATATAATGAGGCGCAATTGTCCTCAGGCACATGTGGAAAGAGAAAATATGGCCCTAAAGCTGAAAATTGAAGTTTGATTATTCAAAAATCTTCATATCTCTTGTGAAAACATACCTTTACCCATGTGGATGAATTGTTTTGCTGTTTGAAATTGGTTTACCAAAGGTCCTAGGTTCAAAAAAGCAGTGAAATAGATGAATACAATGCTAGATACATATAAAAAAATGTCTAAAACAAAATTTTGTTTTAGCATTCTTTGAGTAGAAATGATTTGGTCTGTTACACCATTCACCAAAATGATAAAAATGGGAGTCAGAAATGACTTGATACTGCAGATGAAGCTTCATAGGGTGTGTGCAAATTGACCATTACAGTGACTAGTTTAGATGGTTTAAAGTTGAGGGAAACAAGAACAAATAGGTAGAAAATGTGAGTTAAACGGGCATTTCTGAGCCGGGTTTAAACTTTTGATATTGCAGTTTTAGGACGTGTAACTGAGCCAATAAAGTAGTGAGCATATTGTATATCACATGTTTGTTTCCATTTATAGTTGTGTGTGTTACCTGGTTTTAGTACCTGTGCTCTTAGTCTTTACTTTGACATTTATTTAAAACATGATCAGATCAGTGATATACAAGACACATATCGGAAAGCCATTAAGAACAAATCTGAGATATTTGTAAGTTAGTGATAGTATGTTAGTCCGGACAAATGTTTAATATGGGAAAAGTGGAATGAAAAATAATGTAGAAATGTTTTGCTTTTTTAGATAAAGACACCACATGATACTCGGTTCAACTAGTTCTCCTCAGCTGTTCTTACATGCTTAGCGTATCCTCTTCTCTGTGGACATAGTTGTCGTGATGTAACCGTTTGGTTTGTGTATTGTAGTTTTTTTAATTCTCAAATTCTGCATTTTGGCTTCTGCCATCTTGTTTTTTTGCAACCAGTGAATGACAGGAAGCGTATTAGGACTCTACGCTTTGGTAGAAGTAGCAACCTGTTAAGCACAAGGCAGCCACGCCCTAAACCATAACCTTTCTTTATGGTCTCTTTTACTCCAAACAGGATCATAATTTACTGAATGACCCAACACACAGTTTTGAATAAGACCTGAAAGCAGCGAGAACTCATGAACCCATGAAGCATAAATCAAGTGAGAAGGAGGATGGTTTTCTCCCAGACTTCCATACGATCACACTTGATCAGTCGCCTGCTGACCAGTAGAGAGAATGTAATTTGAAGACACTTCTGCATTGGCTTCACTTTTCAGAACCGGAGGTCTGTGCTCTGTTTCTGATCACAAAACTGGTTTCCTCATCACATATTCTGCAGGACAAGTCATAGAGTTGTGCATCACCTCCGTGCTGCTTTGAATGAGAAATGTGTTATTTGGCCACAACAACTCACTTAAAAAAAAATAGGTCATCGTTCTCTCCTCATACATTCTACCAGCGGGGAGGCTTCTGCGCATAAGAAACTCTGTATCAGATATCAGCGGCCCCCCCGTTGAAAGGTGAGGAGACAATATTGTGTTTGGGAGCACAGCATCGTTGCCTCTGGCCTCATTCCACAGCATCTTCCGGGAATGGGCCGAGCTCGGCGCTTGTTTACTTGCTCTTTGTTTTTTCCTGTGCCGAATCCATTAAATATGACAATAACCTAAGAATATGAATGATGGGCTTTTGATTGAGCCATGCCTTTTATAAGAAAGTATACTATCATCCTTGGGATATCTTTACTTTGTCATCTTGACACTCACTATAAATGCTGGAGTCAAATAAACTCTGTGGAAGAAAATCAGGGTCCATTCATCGTGGGTATGTGCATGTGTGTGCGTGTACGTGGATGTGTGTGAGGGTGTGACTATATGCATGTTCTGAGTAATGGGCTTTGTGCATCCTCTCTTGCTGACGGCCAGGATGTATCCATGGCAACGGCAGGTCGATCCTCGCTGTAAGCGGCGCTGGTAAGAGAGACTTGAAAGGGAGCGTGAAACCTCTCCTCTCATCCGGCCCGCGCTCCTCAGCCTGACCACGGCCAAATGCGTGGCCTTGTTGAAAATCACAGCCCGAGTGGCTGTGTGCTGGAGCTGTGACCGCGCCGGATCTCACACCACAGCACTGCCACCTATTGACCCGACTGGAAAACAGACCCCAAAAAACATCGCCATGTTGTTTTCACTGCGAGTTCAGAGTTCATCTGTGGAGAGAGAGAAAAAAGATGTTCCTCAAGATGGTGTGTGTGTGTGTGTGTGTGTGTGTGTGTGTGTGTGTGTGTGTGTGTGTAAAATTCAGGCTACTTTTACGGGAGTGAAGTCACATTTCGGTTCAAAGGGGCTTGTGATGAAATGGGTTTTCACAACAATTTGCTGTTGATTTTAAAGCATATAACATGTGTGTGTTTACACATGGCAAAACAATATCATAGTTTCATTTTCTGTAATTTTTCTGTTTCATTTTCTATAATTTCACCCTTTTTGTCTGCAGTTTGAAAGCTCCTTTATCAAGTGTAAATCAAACTAAAGACAATTGTAAAGGAAGAAGGAATATGGACACATTTGACACATGGAGCAATAGTTATATCGTAATAGATAGTGTAGCATACAAAAGACAGATGAAAAGTACAACACACTCTCAATGGGTTGCTTTTAAAGTCCTTTGAAGCTTCGTCACGGTCGTTTTAGCCCCGAGGAAACACTGCCGGATTGGATGTGCTGCTGCTGCCCCCTAGTGGACACATCTATATGCACTGGACGCGCTTTGAAAGCGCTGAGTGATGACAGGGAGAAGGATGAAAAGACACAAAAGAAAAGATAAATGGGCGAAGAATGGAGCAACACAAATATGTTTGCCATTTGGATCCATCTCCTTATAGAAAAACTCTGATGCCAAAACAAACACACAGTGATTGTATCCAGTGAGCGACAATACATCCACGATGACTATTTTAAGACACGTTGGCACAACGTACGTGAACATAATCATCAGACTTTCATAGGGTTTATGACTCAGGTTTACGATTTCCTCCACGACAGTTTCACAAGGTGCCAAATCCAAGTTGTTATAGCGCATGTATAATCAGCAGTACCTATCAGAAGGCCGAGGGGACTGCCGCCGAGCTCCGTGACCTTGATCGGTCAGACTCGATGTCGGAGGCTATCTAGTGATCACAAATACATATTCAAGAAGCCGAGGCTAGACCAGGCGGACTCTCAGGCCAAGCCGCGGATCTCTTGTTTGCTCCCTTATCGTCCGCGGTTTGTTTCCAGTGACGGTCAATCTCCAACCGCTGCAGCTAAGTACATATTGACTAAGTCTGCTACCTTTCTCACCCTCTCACTTGATATTAGAGTCCTTTCACACACACACACACACACACACACGCACAGTCCTCCTGGATGAAAACACATGAAAACACGCTGCCGGGTTGTTATGGTTTAAAAGCTCAACACGATGGATCGGTTTGGGTAATGCGTTCCTCATTGCTTTTTACCCGTTTTATGTTGCCGTTTGTGGTATCATTAGCTTCGGGGTTTTTTTATTGTAAAGAGGACTGTCAGCGCCATAAACGCGTCTAATGTTTCATCTTCGCACACCGTCGAGTTTCCGAACATAATCTCGCTCTAATGGAGGTAGATCGATCCGGGAGGATCTATCGCTTACATTTCCCTTTCATATCACAATCCACATCCACCTCTGGGAATCTGCATTAAACTCCATATTCAATATTGAAAGTATCCAGTTGAGATGGGTTTCCTGCCCCCCCCCCCCCCAGACACACACACACACACACACACACACACACTACTTGTACATATTTGCTTTCATTTAATTTGCTTCCCACTGAACAGCTTGCATCATGTGGAGATCTGTTGGTGGTGGAATGAACCGATGGATTGAAAACGACAATGAGTGAATGGATTGAATTCTGGGTTGAATTCCTCGACTTCTCTCCTTGGCGGTTGCTCTGTTACGGCTTTGTTTTTTGGGGGATTCTCTACGCATCGCACGTGAACTTATTACTCCCTCTCCCTAAAACCAACACCTCTTATTCGTTGTCGTTCCACCGTGAGAGCAGGTCTCGTAATGAAACCGTTGCATGGGAGGTTTTCTTGTATTACACGACTGTGCTGAGATAATTATTTGGAGGGAGGGAGGAGTGAGGTCAGGCAGAACAAAACAAATCAGCAGAAATAAAAGCCCATTTTGTGTTTTTTTTTTCGCTTCCGTACATAGTCTCTTATGTTTTCTCTCTTTCACTGAGTCAAGGGTTATTTTAGTTTTTCCCCTGTAAACGGTGAAACTCTGCCCCGGCTCGGTGACCTGTAGCTCGGCCCTGTGGGAGTATTCTGTGTCCGATACTCCTCATGGCCTCACCTTCTTTCCCCTCCTCCTTCTCCTCCTCCCTTTCCTCTTCTTCTTCTTCTTCTTCTTCGTCTCCATTTCAAATTCGCTCCAAGGGATGGATCTGCCCCGAGACCCAAGGACAAACCCAGACACGGCATCTCAGTTCAACTCAAAGTCGACGTGAACGGGTGTCGGGCTCTTTTCAGCTTTCGGCTTTCAGTATTTTGACCAACCTTGAAGGGCCAGAATTAATATTCCGTCGATGTTTCTCGTTATCTAATTGCTTAATGAAAGGAATATCTCAACCGATGGTTTTGAGTCAGTAGGTAGATTTTACCAGATTTCTCCGCTTCAAGATCCTGGACCGATTGTCCTATTTTCAAGCTCCGATAACGTATTGATCCTGCCGTCATGCCGGTCCGGATCATGTGCACCATCTCCTTTTCCCCGGATGACGAACCCGGCCGAGGGTTCGGTCAAGACGGCTTCGGCGGCGACCACTACAAGCGGGTGAAGAAGCGCTACGCCGACGGGGACTCGCAGGACTACCTGGACGGCTGCGGTCAGGCGGACGATTTCGACGACGAAGAAGACGGCGACGTCGGCGAGGTGGACGACCTCGCCGCTTTCTTCGGCGGCTGCACGCTCCACGGCGCCAACCACGTGTTCGTGGAGGACAAGAAGTTCGGTATCCGCCAGGGTTTGTGGGCGGTGGTCTTCACCATGGCCCTGTCCGCTTTCTTGTACCAGGTGGTCGACCGGATCATGTACTTCTACCAATATGATTACATCACCATGCTGGACGAGAACTCGGCCAAAAGCATGACCTTTCCGGCCGTCACCATGTGCAACTACAACTTTGTGCGGAAGTCTCAGATGAGCTACTCCGATCTGATTTTCATGGGCCCTCTGCTGGGCTTCGAGGAAGGCATGGCCCCGGGGTTTCCGCTCGCCCCGGAACCGGACCGCCCGCCGGGCTCCCGCTTCAGCCTGGACGAGTTCTACAACCGCACCCGACACCGGATAGAGGACATCCTGATGGAGTGTACCTTCAGAGGCCTCGAGTGTGGCCCCGAGAACTTCAGAGAGGTAGGTCACAACCGGGAACCGACGGCTGAGGAGATACGTCCGGAGATGCTTTGAAATGTTTGATCCTTCTTGTCAAGACATCATCAGTGCAAGTTGAGCTATAGGGGTATTTATTTGATTGATTGGTGCTATTGCATATGGGGGTTTAGGAATTGGAACGTCACGTCATGGAATATATAGGGGGGTTAGCTGTAGCTCAGTGGGCAGAGTGGTCGTCCCGTAACCACAAGGTTGTCAGTTCGATCCCCGCTCTTAGTTGCATGCCAAAGTGTCTATGAGCAAGACACTGAACCCCCAATTCCTCCCCCCAGGGGTGCCTCACTGTAGCCCACTGCTCCTTAATAACGAAGGATGGGTCAAATGTAGAGAAGAATTTCCCCACTGTGGAATCAATAAAAGAGTATATTATATTATTATAGCTGAGGCCGCTGGATTTCATCAGGAAGAATCTCGTGTTTTGGGTTAAATGAGGACGTCCAATAAAATCTCAAAGTAAAAACTAATCTGTAATGCAAGTAGCCGTCACTGACGACGAGATTGGCTCCCGTAGAAAAAAATCATTAGGAAAAAAAGTGGTGATTTACAGCCTTGAAGTAATTCCATGACGTCTCTGCTGTAAATAAAAAGTGTTTTCTAAGTCAGCGTGTCTGCGTTAATGAAACGGCATTATAAATAAAGAAAAGGGGCAGAGCTAATAAAAGCAGGGCCCATTACTTAAAGTGGCAAACTTGGCATGCGGCTGTTATTAAATTAAACTGCTTTGCGGACAGAAAACTTGTCAGATACACTTTTCCTGATTTCTTTGGTAGGTTTGGTCAGGCATGTTCCCATGAGTGTGCACATCGGAAAGCACACAAGCGGAATACTGAATTATACGGAATTACCAAGAAGTGTTGACCATATCCAGTTATTGGTTAATTGATTTCTCTTGACCTTTGCACAGTTATGGATAGGTCCGTGCTGACTGCTAATGGATGCATTAAAGTTACATGAGCTGCAATTACATCAGTGTGTAAAAGCATGTACATGACACGCTATTCCCATTTAGACTAACAAGATGCCTTTGTTGATCTATAATCCTATTATTTGTATCGTGCTGTGTAAGTCGTACAATTATAAAAGCATTATTGAAAGTTGTATTTATAAGTGAAGCATATACCAACTAAAGGAGAAGCTACGTAGTAAATAACAGGATTAACAGCATGTAAATCTCAACTTTTTTTATATATTAAATGCCAAAAATGCAGCTAAATGCCATTAATTTCTGGTTTTCTTTTAATCACGATAATAAACTATTTATATGTGTGTTATAAAAAATATGCATTTACTTATCTAAGATGTAGACACCCTTACAAATGTCCTGGGGGAGATTAAAACGCAGAGCCAAGCAGAGTTACATGGCATTAAACATTAACAGGGGATTTTGGGGTCCATTCAAAATGTCACAGCATCAACACAGAAAGCAGCTCTGACATTCTGTGGCTGGGAGCTTCTGAAGTAGAAAGCTGAACATGGCTGCATCCCGTCAGCCAAAATGCAGCCCTGCGAGTTTAGGGAAAGTGAAATGAAAGGCATGAATTTGGAAAATGTGGCTGTGAGATTGAGTAAACTGAAAGGGGAAGTAATGAACTTGAGAGAATCTTTCTTCATCTCAGTTCAGTGTGTGCAAGCAGGATGGAATTAATGATCCTGCAGTGTCATAAAATAATGGCTGCAGTGAAGAAGAATATGATATAGAAAAGGGCATTTTGGAAAATAGAGTCTCCATAATAGCACTTATAGCTGTGGTAGTTTTGGCTGAAAGGAAGTGTAGTTACCATGACGACGAAGCCATGCTCTGATGCATGTTGGCATGTGGGACAAAAGGGGCATCAGGATGTATTGATATCCCCTCAAAAGAGCAAAATTGTGCTTTGATAGCTCTACATATTTTTTTATAAAGATCTTACCAAAGCAAAAACTTTAAAAAGCGCCCTGGTCGGGGAAATCAGTATCACAGAGGGAGATAAAATGGATTATATGGCCAACGTCCTTGAGATGAAATAAGGGCGGCCTTCATCCTCTGTTGATATGATTCTTGAAAAGACAAGGAGCATTGACTGCGGTGCAGTCTGCCGTTTTATTGGCGTGAGAGGGAGGCAGCGACCAGGCTGTGTTCAATGAGAGACGTGACCGCTACGCTGCTCGCTCCTGCTTTCATAATGTCTTACTCCGCATCAGATGGAGACGGAATGCACCTCGGGTCACCATCGTCGCGTCGCGCACCTCGGGAACGACGTCTTTTCATACCCGATCAGTCATCCTGCACGTCACTCGTGCAGATATCAACTCGATATATGTTTAATATCCGCTTGCACATGATTGTGTCTTTGTAAAAAAAAAGATGTCGTTAAAGGAGATTTCAACACCGTGTCGCCTTTTCATTATGCAAGTCTCGGTTTCATCGTGTGTGCGTGCCTGCTCGTATAGGTGTATAGGTTATTGCATGAAGGTTAAAGAACTGACCAACACAAGTGACAAGTAATTATTTCCTTGGCAGGTCTAATGGGACTAATTATAGAAGTTGTCTCACTTGAAGCTGAACCTTTCTGCGTCGCAGCCTCACGTTAATATAATGATGGATTTTTCCTTCAGCGCACGCGCGTCCACGCAGCAATTAAAGACTGACGCTTTCTCACTTGTTGCCCAGTTGCAGAGCAGATACGGTGTAGTTCTGAAAATGTTCAAGAACAGGTTATATAAGGAGTCATTAAAGGGAAAGCTCGCCCTGTGATTCACCGCTGCTTAGAAACAGACGTTTGTGATGTCGTTCTGGGCCCGTTGTGTCGTTTGGTGATGTAAAGGGTGTTTTTTGTTCTATCTTTGCAGATAACAGGATGGATTCGTTTTGATGCAATAGCCTGCCGAGCTATTTTAAGTGATGTTACATTTCAAAATCAAAGATGACGGGAATCTTTGAAGGCTTTGATATCCATCTTGTTTGCAGTGGGTTTGCAGACGCAATGCGACCACACGGTGTGTTTTATTTGGTAGCAGCCGATACAGCTCAGTGTTAACTAGTTTAGCAGATTATCTAATCCTTTTATTGATTGAACACAATACAACTCAGCCTATTCCCTGGGAGTTGTCAAAGGGCCTTCTGGGAAATCTCAAATTAAGGTAGGCACGTGGGGTAAAATTAAGGGGAAACAAATGAAAATTGAAAAGAGTGAGTGGGATTATCGATAATACATTAGCTATGCTCCTGGATATAGGAAAGTCTGAGTCACATAATAGGCTGTACATAAGAGATGGATGTAGTTACCGTAACGGCACCCATCGGTTTATGGAGTACAGTTTTTGAAGCTTCGAGTTTGGCATTTTGTCCATTGCCATCTTGTTTTTTTGGAACTAAATGACAATAGATATGAGCTAACTACAACCAAACACTGAATAAGACATATTTAGGCGACTAACATTAACTTTCATTAACATACACTGTGAAAGGTTTAAAGTTGTAAGACGAAAATACTGACAACACCCAGAGAGCAATCACAAGGTTGGACCGCCCTAAAGCACACCCTGCTTTATCGTCTATTTTACTCTAAATGGGACCCGAATGTACTAAATGAACATAATGATGTGTTGAAGACGACTTGAAACTAGCGATTGAGACGTTATACTCATGTTTACAATATTTACTGAGGGAATAAATCGAATGAGGAGTCGGCTGATCTTCTAATAAAAGTTCTTTACACTCAAATCCTCTTTTTGCAGCCAGTGATGGTTATTAGAGAGAAAGCAAAATAAAGACACGTCCACATCTTTACAGCAGACAAACTCACTTAACCCCATGCATTATTCATTTATGTCATACTTTTCTCATGAACAGCAAATCAATAAAGTGTGTTTAGTTTTCGTAATGTGTTAATTGGCAGCAGCACTCACAAAGAGGTGGAACACTGGACTCCTGCTATAGGGCCTTTTTATTATATCTGCTAAAGAGACACTAACGGCCCTGGGACTCCATTATTGGAAGAAGAGGAGGGGAGGAGAGATGATTGATTGCCTTCCGTCTCCCACAGTCTCTGGGGCTTTCGCTCCTTTCCCGTCTCTCTCTCTGTCTCTCTCAACCATCTGTGTGCACAAGAAAGTCTGTTTCAGTCTGTCTGTGTGTCTGTCTGTGCCTCTGGCTTCAGGCCGGATCAATAGCGAAGTGAAACGCCCTGCAGAGCGCCGGTTCAGGTTGCAGCCGTTCCGGTCCCGGAGCAGAACCGGAGCCCCCCTCAGAGCAGCGATCCAAATCCCTGTTTCCTGCTCCATTCCTGCCCATTAGCCACAGCTTTCCTTTCTACCAGCATCAGCATTGTCAACAGAATCAGCCGGTGCACGGCTCTGGTTACGCCCTTCTCCTTTCTCCTCAAGAGCATCCGTCTGAGGGTATATACCGGGAGCTCTGCAGGAAGATAGACAGGCAGCGAGGGGGAATAGTTTCAAAGAAAAGAAAATCAAATGCCAGAGCCGGTGTTCTATCATTTCATGCTACTTGTCGAGAACTGATACCTTGTGGTATTGCGCATGCGCCGAGTCGATTTTCCGAGTTTGTTTGACACGCCCATAATGTTTTGCCACCCTCTCGATGCACGTCTGATAACGGGCAGTGACATCCTCAAAATCCCGATTATTTCCCTAATTAAAAGTACATTCAGCATGTATATTGTACAGGTAGTAATAATATATAGTAATGACATGTAAATTAATGAGTGATAAGCAGTTGCTATTTCTTTTGTGTCAACAAATTATTGTAAACATGAGTTTGTTCACATTATCATATTAAAGCACTGGTTTATTATTAGGGTATTTAGTGTTGAAGATAAACACTTTAACAGTGAAAAGTGAAACATTGAACTTTGAAAGAAAAGCATATTTTGATAGTACAATAACATCCTATCAGATAGGGTAGCATGAATCGATAGACACACCTATCAGTTTATGCAGCGGGTTGGACGTCTATGGGTCAGTGGGTAGCAGGCCCGTCTTTCAATCACGGGGTTGGAGGTTCGATCCCCGCCCTAGTCGATGTGTCCTTGAGCAAGACACTTAACCCTGAATTGCTCCCTGTAGCTGCGTCCACGTGTACAAAATGTAACAGGATTCTAAGTCGCTTTGGATAAAAGCGTCAGCTAAATGGCATGTAATTTAATGGTAGCAAATTCTGACAAGGCAGCAAAAAACACCGGCCTCGCCATCTGGGGTTGAGCTGGAAATGCTTGTTATGGTTCGGCCTTTCTTTTAAAGTCGCCTTTGGGAAGAGATTGTATCAGGGAGAGTGTAATGTAATGATCTTCAAGCATATGCCAATCCAAAATTATATGTTAGTAAATTATCTCTTTTGAAAAAAAAGAGCGCAGAAGATCATCATGTGAGCTGAAGCCGCGGAGAACAAAGACTAACTGAATGTGTGACGCTGCCAACTTTGAGCGTGTGCTAATTAGTTTTGGTTACTTATGAAGCAATAGTTATACTTTACACCTTGTGCAATTAGCCTAATTAAACCGTCACTCCTTCAGATAGAAATTGATTTTTGTGCCGCCGCTGGTAATATATACTCATTTTGTGATTCATTCCATCCTTTCGCTGGAGCTTGACCTGTGTTTGATTTGTGTCGTTTCATTAGCTGCTGTGAGGTTCAGATCCATCAGGCGGCACTCGCACAACAACACAGTGGTGAGCGGCCGCTGCTTGCCTTAATGTTTCAGTGTAATTGCGTCTCCTCCTCTGCGGCTGCCCGACCCTGTGTGAGCGAACCCAACCAAAATAATGGATTTCAAATGTCAGGTTTAATAAATGAGTTTGATTGAGTGTACCGCATTGACTCGGTTATAAAGTGGTCATGACGGCGTCTGAGTTTGAAAAAAAAGAAAAGGCTACTGCTGCAATGCCCCCCCCCCCCCCCCCTTACCCCACCCCCCTCTGAGTGGTCACAGCACAGGACCATTAAATATTTAACACTGAAGTTCAGTTATCTGTCTGTGACTTTCTCTCATCTTCTTCGTCATTATTAGCCCGTTTTCATCTCAGAAGTTCGGAGGTGCTCTCTTTTCATGCGTAGCTATATCTCATCACAGTTATATTTCATCATAGCATCTTCAGTGGAGCGCTTACAAAAAAGGAAATAAATTGCATCGGCTTAAATTAGATACCATTATATCCAATGCATAAGACAAATGCTTCTCTTCTCTTAATCGCCATTCAAAAACAACCCCATAATCTAATTAGTGAAATTGGTATCCCTGATACTCATCTTCTTACGACTTAATTTTTTTCAAAGGCTTTCCAGCGATTAATGTTGCATGCATATTGTCGCTGGCATGAACTCATATCAAACAGTGATCACACGGGGGCAGTGTTTTACAATTATGTAAGGACCTGAAGCGGCTTTCATGTCCTTCTTGGCGCGGAGATGCTGCACGCTGTTCTTTTTTTCTTTTTGTGTACAAAGATAAAAGAAAAAATCTCTCAGAAATATACCTAATCTCATCTCTAAAAGCAAATGGTTGATTCCCAACATCAGATTCTCTGAGCTGCCCCTCCTCAGTTAAAGCGCCATAGAAGCGGAGCAGCTGCCAGTGGAAACATAGTGTTCTCATAGTGTTGCTTGTGTTGATAAAAGAACTGTTTTCCTGTGAGATTATATGTGTGTGTTGTGGGGATGAAATATTACCAATCAAACATGAGCTGAGCTTTGTTCACCGCGAACGGCCTTGGCAGAAAGCATCCCTCGCTCAGTCTCCTCTCTCTCCGTACACGACTTCAGTCGGGGAGGAGAGGCTCTGAGGTATACTCTATCAGCTTGTCTAAGTGATGGACCAGTGTTTTTAAATGCAGCCATCCTAATTAAATCTCTCATCAATCTTCTTTGGATGTCGGTGACAAGAGGAGCACTCCCCCCCACTCCCCCGTTAAGATGAGTCCAATCAGATATAAAGCCATCACACAGATACGTTCTCACCTCTCTTCAATATCGGCCAACCCTTCACAACACAAAGACAATCCATTATTAAAGTGGCACGAATTAAAGAATATAACTTTCACTTTACTCCGCGACTAAGACGCACGACCCGTAATGATGTGAAAATGATGGATACTGCGGTCGGAGTAATTACACATGAATAAGACATATGGAACGTGTCTTGTGCTGGGCCAGTACCCACTTACAAGCAGCTAATTAGGCTGATGGGACGACCTTAATGGCTTTTTACAGGATGGTTCCCTCACATTCAATATCAGAGAGGAAATATAACATCGGGCTCCACATGACAGAATGGGCTTCGGAGGTTGTCCAGTTTAAGAGGACAGGGACTCTTGCAGACAGACAATTACAATTATTAGAGTAATCATTTACAACTGACTGTGTGATGAAAAGTAGTTATTTAATAAATATAGTTATTTAATAAATATTCAATAGAACACATGTGTAAGTTCATAAACTGAATTTTATATTAAGTAGGCAATTTAATTTAATTATCCTAAAAACCGAGTCTTCCCCATATCAGGATGGTTTGACCCAACGTGGCACACGCTAACGGTCAAGACGCTGGTTAGGGGGTACTTGGCTGAAAAAAGGTTGAGAAGCACTGGCCTGGAGGATAGCACATGTTTGTGGCCAAACTTGCCTCTCCTCGCCGCAGTTTCGCGGATGGCTGCGTCTCTCCTGGTCAGCACTCCTGTGGGAGGTGAGCATCTCCGTGGCCGAGTGTGGAGTCAGCAGGACGCCTCACCTCGCCCCACACGTGTGTTTGTTTGGATTTATTGTGTGTGTCTTTATGTGCGTCTGCATATAGAGAATGAGACCCAAGAGGAAAGAGACAAGGGTGTTTGTCTTTTTTTGTGTTAACATACCTACGAATTCTTATTGAACCTCAGCTTCAACACGCCTTGCAGTAGTTGACTGGTGCTCTCCATCACTTCAACGTACCTTCATTTAAAATTGTGTTGATAAGTGATTACATGGATCCATGCCAAACTCAAAGCTGCAAAAAGTCGATTAGAGGCCACCAGAGAAGAACTCCGAAACACAAAGAAAGACGACCACCTTAAAAATTAGTTACAATTCATCATGTATGCAACAAACATAGAGCGATCTTTCAACCCTATGGGGTCATGTCCGTAAACCGAAATAATGAACAACATCTTTCATAATACATGTCCACGTTTGATTTAATGATGATGTAGAGATTGCGATAACTTGATAGGTTGAGATTCTCTTTCTCAATCCCACATGTTTATGAAGCTCTTTAATTAATTTATGGCAGTAATTACGGCTCCTGTCAGCGGCCTTCAGGAGATCTCCTGCAAGACATGGGGGACAAAAGGCTTTCTGACATTCCTCAAAAAAATACGAGTCTCCATTCAGCTGTCGAAATTAGCCAAAATAAAAAAGGGTCGCGCGTGGATCAGATTCTCAGACTGCTGAATATTTTCTTTGGTTGACCTTAAGAACGCATTTTTTGTTTGGAAAGACAACTTGAATGTGTCCGACCTTCTTTCCCAGCGTAGCTTCAGCAAAAACAGACTTGGCATTTTGGTCGTTGCCACCAGTGATCAAAATGTACCATATTTCTGGACTGGATGTAGTGGTAGTGGTAGTGGTTATACTTCGTTTATCATACACTTTAAAGCAAAACCTGCCTTATTCTCTATTTTACCCTTAATGCCCTGCTGATGGCCGGGAGAGAGAATCTTTTCAGGGCCGGAGATTGACAGGGATGATTATAGTTATCAGTAGTAGATGAATAAAAATATGAACCTGTGCTTTAAAGCAGTTTCAAAGCTGCGGTGGAAGAGTTGGCTGCTCCGTGAATATCAGGTAATAAAAGTACCCTCGAACCAGCGGTGTCACGGGAGTATTAGGGTGGACCCAAATGCACGACTCGGGAGACAGAACTGGAAAATAATTTACTTTACTCAAAGTTCCGGCAGGAACAAAACTGACGGGAACAGATAAACACACTTGGTAACGCTGGAGAGCTTCAGGAAGAACACAAGACAATCTGGCAGAGGACAAGTGGAAGTGAGGGAGCTAAATAGTGAGGGACTAACGAGGGGATGGGCTGCAGGTGAGAAGGGCGTGAGGACCAGGTGAAGGTAATGAGGGACTAACGAGGTGATCAGAGGCAGGTGAAGGGAGTTGGACTGACGAGATGGGAAACAGAATCTGGAATGACATGGTAGTGAGACAGGATGAAAACAACTAATAAAAAAAAAGGTATGGAGCTGAACTGTTAATAGCGGTGCAAACACTGTCCTCTTCAAAGCATTGATATGTGGAGACTCTGAACACATACCTACTCCGTCACTCTGAGACACTCGGGATAACAGCCGTGGCAAACTGCCTTAAATGTGAATGTGCTGCGCATTGCAAACAGGTCTGCCCTGCGCTAATGTTGGTGGACGGTCTATTGATTGAGCGCTTGTTGTTTCATTTCATACTCAACGTCAAGGGGTCTGAAGCGGCTGTCTTCGGGCAACACGAGAGGAGGGCCTGATTATATTATTCCGTGCCGCAACCTAATGAGCAGAGCCGATGCAAATTTTAACAGCGCGGGAAGAATTACAGACATCACCGTGGAGACGGGCTTTCTGAATTCAAACCTCCGCCTCTCTGTTTCCGGGTTTACGTCAGGACAAGCGGGTTCAGGCGGCTTCAAACTTCAAACGGTTATTAGGGACACAAAAAAAGCACATCAATCATGGCAGCAGTTAGCGTCACACACCTAGCACACCCAATAACCAGCACACACACACACACACAGCAGATAATCAGAAAAGCCATCATGCGGCTCTCAGTACATACATCTCCAGAGGGCCCATGTTGGAAGATCCATTTACGAACGTGTGTGTTTTTGTGTGTGTGTGTGTGTGTGTGTGAGTGGCCAGCCAGTTGAACTTCTATCGACCACCTTCATTAGTCCAGCTTTCACAGCAGCATCTCTGACATCCCCTTGACACAATATGCACTCGCACTCGACTCCTTGCCGTATTTTAACAAGCTGCTGGTGGATTTAGCGCAAAACAAGTTTCTGGACGAGGATAACAAACAGAATTTGGAAATATGTAAATTGCAGGCGAGAAATCAAAGGAGTGTTTTGTATCAGGAATTCCTGTCCTTCTGAATATTGTGCTGAGAAGCAGCTGATAGGCCGGAGCTCGTATCGGCTTTAACTGGAGACGGACAAGTAGAGGATGTGACAGGATTTCATCTGGTTAAAGTTTTTGATATACCTTATATCTTGTCTCTCAGGGAATCGAGGAGGCGTTTATTTAAAACAAGTGTATATCTATATATATATATATATATATATATAGACAATTTCATGTTTTCCATGAAAACTCACTTTTATTTATCCAATGAATTGCAAAATGAATAGAAAATATAGTAAAGACATTGACAAGGTTAGAACTAATGATTTTTATTTTAAATATGAATTGTGTTCTTCAGACTTCAAGCTCAAAAGGAAGGCCAGTTGAAAAGCTTCTCTGACCAGCATAACTGTTTTCAGCTGTGCTAACATAACAAAAGGGTTTTCTAAAATTCTAACCCTCCGTTAAGGTACGTTCACACCGGACGCGACAAAATTCTGTCGCGCGACAAGTTTACATGTTAAGTCAATGCAAAGCTGCGACAAAGCTGTGACGCTGTTTTTTTTCCTGCGAGCAGCGCGTCAGGCGCCACAGAGCAGCACGAACAGAGCGTATGTCGCGGGGCGAACTGAGCGAACAGAGCGATCTGTCGCAGCTTCTTGTCGCTCGAGTTGAAATTTCTGAACTCGAGCAGCAGAAACGCGTGAGTCATAGTTGCGTCAGCCAATCAGCGTTGAGAAGCTCCGCTCGTCATCGTTCTGCCGGCCGGTTTAGAAAGTGGAGGAAAAGATTCTTGTCGCCGTCCGTGGGCACCCCGAACTTTTTGACACGACTCTTTACTTACCGAAACCGTAGCGATAAAGATGAAGCGTGGAAGGAGGTCGGAGAAGCCGTGGGACTACATGATACATTTAGAATGTGTGCATTTGCTTTTATTCTCGCTGTTGTACTTCACTATGAACCAAACGCCGGCATATGTGTTTCATGGCAGAGGAGATCTGTCGCCGGAGGAGGAAAAGTCTCAGAGACACGAATCATAGAGAGAAGAGAGAGATAGCAGCGAGTAGCGCAGTGAGAGAGCAGCTCGGTCCGCTAACAAGTGGAAGCTCTCTGCGGTCCTGTCGGTTCTCGACCCGCGTAGTACTCCGCGGGAGACTAGCGGGAACATGGGCGGATCGGCGGAGGGCCCTGGAAGTCAGGACCGCAGAGTCCAGAGAGAAGGAGAGAGAGGCAGCAGCAGGGCGACTCACAGGGCGACAAGTGAAGACACAACATCGGTTAAGGAAAAGATTCATATGGCTGAAGAAGCGGGCGCAATAAGCCACGCCCCCGCTGTGTCGCGACCGACGCGTCCGGTGTGAACACCCTTTTTTTGTCACGCGACAGAATCCTGCGACAAGCGCGACGGGAAGTTTTTTGTCGCGTCCGGTGTGAAAGTACCATTAGTCTTCTAAGGCAATAACACAATGTGCCATTAGAACACTGGAGATGAGCCTCTATACAACCGTGTAGATATTTCATTTTATTAAAAATGATGTTTCAACCCAGAATAGTCATTTACCACGTTAATAATGTATAGAGTGCATTTGTTAATAATTTTATGTTATCTTCATTCAAAAAAACATGCTTTTCTTTGAGAAATAAGGACATTCCTAAATGACCCTAAACTTTTGGACGGTGGTGTATATTGAGATATATATTGCCGTTCGGGTTTGATGTTGGTTTGATTCATGAGTTCTGTCAGTGGCGTTTCTGTGTGTTTTACGTTTGTCCGTCCATACTCGAGCTGATGCCTTGCTCATGGGAGGACGGACATTAATGTGCAAATGGCAATGCCGCTACACCCCTGATATTTGAAAAGCCGCCCCAGCGAGTGAGATTAGAAGATAATTATGAATCGGAGCCTGGATGATAGATTATCTGTCGGCCTGATGTATCAACGCGGAATTGCACGTAGTATTCTTGGACGCCTTCCTATAAAGCCATGACCGCTACCACATTTATTATAACCATCTTAAATCATCACTCCCATGTGAAACCTCACTATCTCGAGTGCCAGCGCGGGAAACACCCCTCCACAACTAATATAACAAATGGATGGATTTACCCTTACAAGAAGGATTAATTTGTAAATGTCAGACAGAAAAGGGGCGATTCATTTCACAAAGGACCATTCATTAATTTCTTCCCAAGCGGCAAATGGGAGGTATGAGGCCTGTGGGGGGACCGGGACACCGTTAGCTCTCGCTAGTACTCTGAAAGTCATTCATCAGAACCGATTCCCCCCCTCTCCCCAGCTCAGCTGTCATGATGCTGCTGCCGGGATGAATTAGCTGTGTCATCCTGTGCAGGCAGGGATACTCGCACTGGTCCTCGGGCCCCAAATCAAAACAAATCGGCTCCATTCGGCCACGATACTGACACGGCGAGGCACCTGAATCTACTTTCAGATGAATGCATTGATGTTTCTTACATGGCGGGGTGAGAATCCACAGGCGTCAACAAGAGCGAGGCTGCTGGGACCTTCCTGTCCAGTGGATTGATACCACATGCCAGCTATTCACCGTGTTTAAACATCTGATCTGAAGCTGGTTTGTCTTTACAGTTACAAAGTTTCCCAAGCCAGCGCTTCAAATGCTAATTTTAAAACGGCTCAAAGGCGTCTCACTGTGCCGACAACCTCGCTATCGCTTCTCTAATGGCCATTCGCGGTAAAATGGGTCAACACGGGCTTTTGAAGAGTAAGTTCAGTATTTTTAGACGAAGCACACCCACGTGTTATACGTTTACGCTGATGTTCTATGTGTCCGTATCAGCCGCCAATGGTACTGTCCATGCGGCAGATTACACAATGGGAGTGAGAACGGGTTGATATATATATCACACATTAGTGCCGAAAAAAGTAAGGAAATCCCAATTAGAATCATATATTGTAGTAGTAGTATTATTATTTTGTATTTTAGTATTTAGTTTGTCAGTTTTGTATCTTTTATTTGTATTAATGCTCTAATGTACACCCACTGCTGTGATCCTGAAATGTCCCCACTGTGGGACTAATAAATGAATATCTTATCTTATATATACAAATGTCTCAAATCAGTTCACATACGATAAGAACTATTTCAGTTATAACATTTTGATTTCTGGTTCATTTTGTAGCCATATTTTAAATGGGTACTCCAGAAATGCTGCACTTCCCTAAAATTGTGGGATCCACATCAGACATATTACAAACAGAAAGCATCACAATCGAAGCAGTTTTGGCTGAGATATTCTGGGTCAAACTTCAAAAACACTGGTTTCTATATTTCCCACATAGCAACGAGGCTTCGTAGTTCTTCCTCCTTGTCACGAGTAAACCGAAGATAAGATCATCCTTTATTCCAACAAGGAAGTGATGGTTTATCAGCTGAATGGTACAAAATATTTAGTACTTGGACCCTTGAAAAAATGTCAGCTCCACTTTCTTTGAGTGAAGCTATAATATCTGTTATCCCAAAAGAGGGCAAAAATAAAATGTTGTGCAGTTTATATAGACCGATCTTGATTTTAAATCAGGATTACAAGCTCTATGCATCCATCATGTCTAGGAGATTAGAATCCTTCATCCCTGAACTAGCTGACAGCGATAAAACCCAAAATAATATTAGACGCTCTCTTCATTTTAATATATATATATATATATATATATATATATATATATATATATATATATATATATATATTGTATTATATCAGTCAGCAATGGGAGAATATGTGTGTTATCGCATTTTCTACTTCCTTTTCTATGTACTGGCGTGAATTTGGCTGGAAGAACCTAGTTTGTTTCTTTATTTACACAAAAATTAAGACCCACTCAACTACATCAAACCATATGGTAGAGAAATTGTGGAGGGGAGAGAGAAAATCACCCCCATATCTTCTGGAGCTGCCCCAAAATACAAACATTCGGGGAGAGCACTTGGACAATTATGCAACATATTCTGGGGCAGCAGATTCTATTTACATGCAAATCACTTTATTTGGGCGATCTACCAGAAGAAATAACTGGAATTGACAGGTACCTCGGGAGAATATTAAACAGAGGCAGCAAATCACTCGTAAATGGTTAGAAACCGACCGAGCCTCGATGGAAAACTGGACTGAAACTATTGAAGAAATCCACGAGATGGAAAAAACGACTTTCCTTCTGAGACTAAGAAAGGACACATACATACAAGATGGACAAAATGGACCAAGTATACGTCAGAATAAGGACATCGGCTGGTGATTCGCCCTCGGCTAAAATTGACTCTTGACAATCTGAGCCTGAAACAGTCATATATTTGCCAATAGACCTGACGCTCTGTGTGTTCGTAGGCAGAGCGCTCCCGAGCTTCGACCGCCGACCCTCACCTCTTACATCACTCGCAGAATTTAACTCGACCGGATGAGCCCGGCAGTTTTCCGATCTATTGGAAAAAGTGACCTTTGTGACCCTTGTCCCTTTCAGCACATCATGTACAACCATCATCCTCAACTGTTTCTGTAAATCACCACCTGCTCCTCTGTCCCCCCCCCCCCATGCCTCCATGCTGCTTCTCTTCCTTTGCTCTGTCCTTCTCCCCCCCCCCCCCCCCCTGCGCCTGCTCCCTCGTGGATGCTTTGGCGTCAAACATTCCCAGCGGGAGAAGGCACGAGAGCCAACATCAACCCGAGAGAAGCTGAGAGAATACGGAGATCACACAGAGAGAGGGGGAGAAAGTGTGGCGAACAAAGGTGTGTGTGTGTGTGTGTGTGTGTGTGTGTGTGTGTTTCCTCTAAGACACACAACAGGAGAATTGGCAGAAGGCGGAGGGGGGGGGTTGTATTTATTTTGTTGTCCTAGCGAACAGGCATGTGGGCTTTGTACTGTCGAAGTTGAGAGCAAACAGAGAGACAGGAGGTAACGACAGAGGTAGATTTGAACAGATAGCGGGAAGGAGGAGGGTGGGGGAGGGGAGCGCGCCGCTCTCCTCGTGTCATGTAGTTAGACCCAGAATGACAGTTTGATGAACTGCCGAGTGCCTGGAGAAAAACCCAGAGCTCTCACAAACAAAACCCTCTGCCATCAGCGCATGCAGCCAGACCCAAGGTTTGTTTTACCCCTCAGCGTACGAGGACGCCAGAGAAGGGCTCGCATGGCGTTCGTCATTTCAGATTCCTTGATTTGCGATCTCGGCGTCTGTAATTTGGGTCCACAGACTCGCCGCGTTTCCTTTGATACTATTACTGTATATCTTAGCGTGAGCATGTGGAAAGGTAGATTACTGGACATGCATACGAAGGTAAACCTGGACACCTTGGAAAAAGAGACCAGAGAAGCTCATGAAAGGAGTAAAAAAAGGAAATGAAGACATTCAAAGATCACATGTGTGCATTTGTATCTAGCGCATGTAAAACATGAAACGTCAGAACTATCCGGCAGGTAGCTCTGTGATGATTTTCTAATAAATATATATATATATATATATATATATATATATATATATATATATATATATATATATATATATATATATATATATATATTTCCACCCCCGGTTTAAATGATGAAAAGAAGGACAATAATGTTATGAACACAATAACATGCTTTTAGATGTTCCGCTCTCTTTCGGAAGTCTTTCAGACGTAACATTAACTTCATTGGTGAAGGTGACGGAGCTGTGTGAGCCTACGGGTGAGGTCATGAACCCAAACACGAGGGCGTTAGTGTGTGGGACGTCCTCAACAAGTATAAAGCAAAACTAGTGGTTAGTTATTCCGTGGTGGATGAAGGAAATCATCACGGTCTTTACGGAGACGAGACACAGAGATAAGCCCCGCCCCTCGCGGAGCGTCTCGACGGTTATGGCGTGAACACGGCAAATGGTCGGCAAAAGCGAGTAAACGGACGCACTTTTGGTGTGAACGCACCTTTAGAGAAAAGAGTTTGGTATTTTTGAGGAAGCTGATGTATGGATGTGTATGTATGTCAGGAATAAAACCTGGAAAATAAACCTGCAGACTCGACTTCTTCCTTGGCCAGTACAAGGCCGTTACACTGGCAGGCTAGGAAAAAAATATAAATTGTGACGTCAAGTGGCAGCTTTTAAATGTCGGTGATTGTCGGCGGTTTTCCGTTCATCTTCAGCCGGCTTTTTAAGCATTCGCTGCTTCGCTGGCTTCACTGATTGAAAGTGAAGTCTATTTCACATTTAGAGGAACTGTCAAAGCAGAAATCCACTCCAGAAAACATAACCATCAACTGATTACTCTTATTCACATTGGCTCCTCGCGATGGAGCGAATGATTCTACGTTGCATTCAATGTCCCGCGATGGATGATGCACGACATCAGGATGCAATGGATACTGACAACACTTGTGGACCGGGAATGTTTTCCGTAATTACATCCCCGTTTTGTTTCTCCTTGTAGCGCTGCCGACGAGTCTGGACTTCCAAATGCGTGTCCATAAATTCATTCAACCCGACTCTCTGTGTATTAATGAAAGCCCCCCCCCCCCCCCCCCCTATCAGCTTTATGTTCATTAGCTCAAGGATCCTTCTCCATAACGTCATTGAAATGACTCGGCAAAAGACGGATTCACACCGAAATCAAGCTGAGGCTGGCGATGATTATAGTAACGCCAAATATGTATTTCCCCTCAAGGCCAAGGCTTTCTGGAGCCTGGCATTGTGTATTCTCTAAAGAAATAAGTAAGTAGGCGTTTAATGGACTCAAAGATTCTGCTATGGAAGTATACACGGCACGGGGGGGGGGGGGGCATCAATAAGTGTTTAAGCGAAAGTCTTCATTTTTCTGTCCAGCGCTGGTCACGGAAGCCGCTCTTTTTAATGGGATTTCTTTTCTTCTCTTCTCCTCATTTAGTTTGGATTAAAACGTGGAAAGATGAGTTTGAAACTGTGGATCTTGTGTATCCATTTTTGTAGCGGTCGCTTGTTTTAAGAAGCAGTCGATCAAACAGGATATTTATTTCATATGCGCAGGTGTTAAAAGAACAGACGCACCTGCCTAACAAATGAAGAAAAATTAGGAAGAAATCAGCGTGCGTCTCAAATGTTTGCCCTTGAGCAGTACGTGTGTCGCGTTCTCTTAATTTCTTTCGCTCGTGTTCGCAGGTACACGCCGTTCCGCCGCAGTCGATCGAGCGCATGTGGATTTCCATTGGTACAACTCTTGAATGTGTAATTGTTGGCGTCCCCGCAGTGAAGCCATCAGGGGAGGCCACAGTCGAGTAACGGATCTCCGTGACACCAACACCCGTTAACACATTAGTAATCACCCAAGTGGAAGACATAAGTGCGTGAAAAGTGAGAAGAGTGAGAAAGCCGTATTCCCAAAAACATGGAGAGAGGTTGAACTGCTGCCGGTGGCCTGTTCTCATCTGTTAGAGGCGTTTCGCTCTCCCGTCGTGTACTCTGTGTGCACCGGCATGTCTGTGGGCTTATGAGGGAGAGGAAAAGAAGAAAAAGTCCAAATTAGGAGATTACAGTGCGATTATAGTTGGTTTTACCGCAATCTTTCCCTCACTTAAACCCAATAACATAACCACACTCTTCTCTGGTTACACTCACAAAATTGTGTTCTTCAGACTTCAAGCTCAAAAGGAAGGCCAGTTGGAAAGCTTCTCCGACCAGCATAACTGTTTTCAGCTGTGCTAACATAACAAAAGGGTTTTCTAAAATTCTAAGGCAATAACACAATGTGCCATTATTAGAACACTGGAGATGGGCCTTTATACAACCATGGAGATATTTATTTATTTTTAAACAGGTGTTTCAACCTAGAATAGTCATTTACCACGTTAATAATGTATAGAGTGTATTTCTTAATAATTGAATGTTATCTTCATTCAAAAAACATGCTTTTCTTTGAAAAATAAAGACATTTCTCAGTGACCCCAAACTTTTCAACGGTAGTGTACGTATACATCTTGTGAAGACGAATTTGATGTCACACAAAGTATAACTTTGGCTTAAAACATGACTTAGCACGAAGATAATACACAACTATTAAACTATAACTTTGTGACTACTTGGATCTTTTCTTTCTTTTTTTTGTCCCTCTCACACCGTCGCTAAATGGAAGCGACAAACGGAACAAGAGACGGGAGCGGCCGAGCGTTCAGACGGGGCTCACACACCCCGCCAGGCCCCGCTGCATTAACCTGCCAGTGGGCCCAGGGGCCCCGTCCAGCTGATGGCTCCTCTCTCTGTAATGTGGTCCGCTCCACGCTGAAGAGCCGACTGATCCCCGGGGTGCCGTGTATAAATTTGAGTTCCACCGAAACACTGCGATCCCCTTCATGGCCTCATGATGAGGTGCTCCAGCAGGACCTATAAGACCCTTAATATGTATTAATAATCACTATTTTTGGTGCATATTCTTGAATCAAATTAGAATTTGGATGAACCATTTGAGCCACAGTTAAGGTGTCAATTAATTGTCACGACTCAGAAGGCAGGACCTAAAAGCACGACTCAAGGTTTAGAGCAATCAAAAAGGTTTTTATCGAAAACAGAAAATCACAGCTATGCTGGCAAAAACATGAACAAAGTACAAAAAGAAAATATCAACTACGTTGAAAAAAAACAACCAGGGACAAACGACTATACAAACAAGAACGATTCGGCCCAGACAGGAGACAAGACGATCTGACACAAGACACAGGTAGACACAGACCTAAATACAGGAGGAGATGGGGAACAGGTGGACACAATCAGGGGTGGAGCAGGCAATCACACTAACGAGGAAACACCTGGGCAGGAAATAAAGTATCTGAAACAAAAGAGGACAGTTACTACAAAATAAAAGCGGACATGGAAAACAGGACTAAAACTTAAAACTTAACATAAACGACGAGATATGACATTAAGCGGCAGTCTTTGCCAAATATTAGGTCATAACTTTGTGAATTACTATTTTCATCGACTAGTTCATTGGTGAACTGCTG
Organism: Liparis tanakae; assembly: GCA_036178185.1. Taxonomy (NCBI): domain Eukaryota; kingdom Metazoa; phylum Chordata; class Actinopteri; order Perciformes; family Liparidae; genus Liparis; species Liparis tanakae. The sequence goes on along the minus strand of CM070109.1, from coordinate 5,753,907 downwards.
CAGCTGATCAGCTGACAGCTAGCCAGTCACAATCGCTCTCAGAGCTCCTCTATATTTACATAAAATGTGTTCAGCTTTTATCAAAAGCAACAATAAGTGCATTCGACCAGGTGGGTACAACCCGATCGACTGAAGGACCTCGAGCGCTGCATTAAGAGACAGTAAAGCAGTTTTATTTCCTCTCGACTGGACTGTTTACTCCCCCCTGGACGTTTGTTCAACACCGTTTTTAATACTCATTGAAGCGCATTGTCTCGTTAGCTTAGTAACTAATGAGGCGACGCTCGCACAGTTTATCCCAACAAACTGTTTGCACCGTTGACGCGCCTCATAAGCTTCCACTTCGTTTTACTCTGAGGAGGTTGAATAAAAAGTAAAACGGTCAGAGTTTACAAAAGATTCACTTCACCGTGAGACCAGATCCATTTTAAACGGATCTCGTTGCTGATTTTGCTTCTTTAAATGTTTGTGTAATCGAGTATTAAGACGGGAGCGGTTGCCATATTGTCTGGTCGGGTATCCGGCCCCCCCGCCCACATCAGCCAAACGTCTTTGAAAGAGATGTCGAATGTGAAAGGCTGTCGATTCTAAACCTTCGTCACAGTTTAACATCACGGTCAGAACTCCTTTGACAATGTGATTTGGCATATTACTATGCAGAGTTTTCATTGTGTAATAAGGGGTTATTACATTTAGGTTGTAGTCAGTTGGCTTTTTTAACAACCTGCCCAGTGGTCTGATTATTGGAAGGACTTTCCATTGTCACCATGTTCCCTGAACTCAGCAATTAGGACACTGATTTCTCCTCATTCATGCTCTCTTTCTTAAAACGGTCACTGACTGTTTTTCTCAAGTCACACAGTGAACCACACACACACACAAACACAATGTGCCCAAAAGTGGGAGCAGAGATAATCAGGCCTGCATGTTGTCCAGCTTTTTCTCTGGATATTGGAACACTGTGATGATGAGCAACCACGCATGAACCACCACCAGAGAGAGAGAGAGAGAGAGAGAGAGAGAGAGAGAGAGACGTTTGTCAATGATCTGTTCTCGTCTTTGTTGAAACAGATTTCCCAATGGGCACAAAAACAAAGCAACATTGAATCTAAGTTAGCCTCTTTGGGGTGTCGGGAGATGCTTTCAGGACGCACAACATGATTTGCATTTTACCAGAAGCATCTTGACCTTTTTACTTTCTCCTCCTGAACACGTCAGAGACGCGTGACAGCCGGGAATGTCAACCAGTTCGCTGAAACCGGAGTGTTGCCAAGATGTGTAACGCCCAGTGAACATTTGTCTTTTCGTCCGCACTGCAATAATTAAGATTCAACTAGTGGAAGATTAATGAAGTAGACTACAGCCTCCACGGCATTGTCCTCTGTGAGGCAGCGCTCGGTTTTGAGGAAGAATGCAAATTATGAGCCAGAAGGACCACCACGTGTGTGTGTGTGTGTGTGTGTGTGTGTGTGTGTGTGTGTGTGTGTGTGTGTGTGTGTGTGTGTGTGTGTGTGTGTGTGTGTGTGTGTGTGTGTGTGTGTGTGTGTGTGTGTGTGTGTGTGTGTTGGCTGGAGGTTGGAGATGGGGAAAGTGAGCATCAAGATGTGGGAGGCAGAAGACATGTCCTGTGTATACTCTTAATATGACTGTGTGATTTGGAGCAAATAATCCATCCCCTCTGGAGCATTTCTTTCTCTCTCCAGAGACTAACTGTTTGCAATGTTGATGAAATAATCCGTGTGACTCCTGTTGCTGCACAGTCGGGCACTAAATAATTCTGGAGAACTCAGGAAGCGTTGTGCGACTAACAAAATACCCCCCCCCCCCCCCCCCCCCCCATCACCACAAGCTGCTCTCCTCAGAGAGGGAGCGAGCACAGCTCTCTCTCTCTCTCCCTCTCCTCTCTCTCTCTCTCTCTCCCTCTCTCTCTCCCCCTCTCCAAAGTATCTGAGAAACAGCAGCCATCTGCGAGCGCAGAGGCGAGTCGGGGCTCATTCGCGGTGACCGCGGCGCGGTGGCACCGGTGTAGAGAGCGCGGGCGCGCGCGCACGAGCTCCCCTCTTTTGACTCCAAACATGTGCCAGTGCGACTCAACGGGATCGAAACCGAGACCAGGCTCCCTCGCCGAAGCCGGCAAGCTGTTCCTGAAGCACACCACCCTGCACGGCCTGAGGCACATCTTCCTCAGCGGCTCGTACCCCCGGAGGGTCGCGTGGCTGCTGGCTTTCGTGGCGGCGTTGGCGCTCCTCTTCACCTGGTCCTCCAACAGAGTGCGCTACCTGCTCTCCGCGCCCGTGTACAGCAAGGCGCACATGGTGTACGCCAAGCGCCTCGTCTTCCCCGCCGTCACCATCTGCAACCAGAACCTGCTGCTGCCGCGGCGCATGAAGAAGACGGACATCTTCAGCGCCGGGAGGTGGCTGGGGCTCTTCGGGAGGAACTGGCAGGTCTCCCCCGCGGCGAGAGAGGCGCTCACGCCTCTGGAGGACGGCGGAGGAGGAGGAGGAGGAGGAGGAGGGGCGAGCCGCCCTGGTCCCCGCTGTCTCGGATTCTGGACTTCAACCACTTTCTTCCTCCCCCGGCGGAGTCCCAGCCGTCCATGAGGCAGCTGCTGGACCGGCTGGGACACCAGCTGGAGGAGATGCTGCTGTACTGCCGGTACCAGGGAGAGCTGTGCGGGCCGCGTAATTTCAGCACCGTGAGTGTGTCACCAAAGTTCAATAACCCCCTCCTCCCAACAGGTTGATGCAGCTTGTTGAAGGTGGATGCAGGTGTTTAGGGAGTCAGGGGGGTGAACCGTATAGCTTGGAGTGATTCATTTTCTTTGGACACATGCAGTCAGCAGGCTGTACCCAATGCGCATTCCTCTGCACCGTTCCTTGGGAGTGAGAAGCAGCTCACTCCATACAGGCTTCTTTTGAAATGCAATGATCCTGTGTTGTGGTCTATAGATCGATGTACTTTACATAATTGGATTCAAGCTCAACGCTTATATCTCCTGTCGTATGAAATTGACTGAATTGACAAGACTGGAAGTCTTGATGTGACATTTGCCTTTAAATATATATATATATATATATATATATATATATATATATATATATATATATATATATATATATATATATATTGGATGCTGTATTTTCAAATGTTCATATGCAGCAGTTCTTTTGTTAGTCACTCTTTCTCTCTCAATTTATTCCCACTCTCTTTTTTTTTTCACTCGGAAAGTTCTGACACAGAACATCACAAGTGGAATCCTTTCACTGGAGATGATTGCAGTCTTCTGCGGTCTCCATCCGTGCGGTCCAAACGGGTCCCTCTCCTCTCGTCCATCACCGATGGATCAATGTGGTTACAAGCCGGTGCTCACGAGAGACCAATTTGCCCCTAATGAAGACTTTTGATTCATTTAGCGAGGCTTTACGACAACAGTTAACGCCGGCCTCATTGGTAAAATGCAGTCACATTGATTGTACTCCATCATTGTGTGTGAACCCCTCCCCCTCCCCTCCCTCCCCCCCTCTCTCTCCCACCTCATTACCCAAATTTGTTTTCAGTATAGACTCTCTTCCGGTGTTTGTGGTAATCCGTTGCCGTTTGCAGCGGGCTTATTTTGATGTTGTGAGGGAAATGTGTAATGTGCTTGTTACTGTCGCAGCCCCTCAGTCTCTGTGTCAAACTACGTCCTCCAAAACATTGCATCAAAAAATAAGCTTCTTTTTTTTTTCCTACACAAATTTACATGTAACCCGTCTTGAACCTCAAAGCAACTTATCAGAGTGGAACACATGTCTTCCTCCCAACACCTTGAGGAATGCTTCGTGTTGTGCATTTTTAAGGGTGAACAAGCAAAAAGCAAAAAGCAATAAGCAACGTTTTTCGGAGATGAACATAATGCTGAGGTTTGACTTTTTTGGGGGGCGGTGGGGGCTTGTGCATAGACAATCGATGATGCTTGGCTTTGGGGGCGGGCAACAGGAGCTGTCGCCACATCACACAGAGGTGAGGCGCGAAGGACAAAGACGAGCCCACCTACGTACAATAGCTCTCCGAATGTATTGACTTTTTTGTGCTGGACCCCCCCACCCCCCCCCCATGTTGCCAAGTTACTCTTAAAGCTCTATGCGTGTGTTAGTTACTGGCCTTGTCGATGCATCCCTCGCGCCTCCATCCTTCTGTGTCTGGGTTTCAACATCACACACATGCTTATTTACCGCCACGCGGGCCTCGCCTCACTTCGCAGGTCTCAGACACGGATTTCGATTGCAAAATCCATCCTAGAACCCACGGGCAGCACCCCTCCGTGCGCCTTATTGATTGACGGCTTTCCCACTTAAACCCTAAAAGGAAGTCCAACTGAAGCCGTATTAAATCTGTCTGGACAATCAGTGCATGGTTGGTGCTTTTCTTTGTGTTGATTTGTGGATGAAATGTTCAGAGAGAACTCCACCCAGGCACTAAAAAGCTCCAGCTGCTAGCAAAAGTAGTATTTTTGCTCTTCATCTGGTAAAAATAAGTGACCACACATTAAGAGTATTAGCTATAGTTCATGTTTACAGAATAGCTATAATGATGTGTCATCATCATAAAGTTTCCTCCTGTCTTAAACAGTCATATTGAACTTCACGTATTGGTTGCTTCCTCCAGACTTGTGGATCTACAATGTTGCTTAAACCTGCATTCGTTGTTGTTTTGGTGACTCGGTTTGCGGCACTATACAAGTTATAAATGCAACATAGACATATTGCTTAGTTATTACACATCCTGCAGACACAGAACAACATCTACTTTGACTATGTCACTATAGTTACTCACTTTGTGTATGGGGCTGGGCAGGAAAATCCATCATAGCTCCATAAAGCAGTGTGACCATACACATCTTATTTAACAGGTGTCACACCTGTTATCTGCACAGGCAATTATTTAGAAAGTGAAGTACAACAGGTGCACAGAAAACTATTTTTCAACTATTTATTTAAAAGTCCATTTCGTAGCTCTTCTGGGACGAAGTTCTAAAGAAAGCCAATTAAGTTTGTCCAGTCGCAATTAAACATCCTATAATTAATTGTTTTATCCATGTTGCCGTAAAAAAGTTCAATCTTGATTAATTGTTTTAAATAAACTCTACCTGCAGGATTTGCAGGAAAGCTCCACAAGAACTCGATTAAATTAAGGTGAGGTTATTTTTTAGGGATATTTTAGAAGTTCAAACCTGTGGCACGTTGTTATTGTTTCTATTGGATTGTATTTCAGTATAAGATGTGAACGTTCCCTCCACATGCCGATGAGGCACAATGACAGAAAGTGGACACACCAAAACAGTAAACTGTCCCAATTCATTATCTAGTCCTTAATTGCTGTGTTTTCTGTTGTAAGTGTGTTATAACATGTAATCAGCATCACTAAGTCTTATTTTTAGCTGAGTTTATTCAGTGCCGAGTGCAACCCGGACCATCTTTCTTTTTTATTTTTGTAGCTGCCACAACACGTCAAGCCTTTTTAAAAATCAATATATCGGAGGTAAAGTGGTTCCCTGGCCACTTTAGGGAACAGCTTGGGCATCCTTGTCATATCGTCATGTGAAGGATTGCCGAGGGCCATCTCAACAGTCTGCACTTGTGCGTCTGAATTATTTATTGAAGAGAGACACAGTGACATTTCTACACCCTGCGAGAACAAGAAAGGGTGATGTCTCTCTCCGAGGGGTCGGCTTAAATATTTATTTCCGACCTTTACAAGTTCAGAAGACACGGTGGTTTAAATGCAACGTATAGACAGGACTCACTGTGGATAGAAATTGCTGAGGCATCACATATATTGGCTCACCCCGAATGCTCAATATATTTGAGCAATAAGGTGAAGTGTTTACCATCGCAGAGTGCAGCCATTCAACACTGCTCTGATGGAGCCACTTCATTTTTTGGAGTTTTTAATTTGTGTTTTTCAAAAGGTTGACTCTGGGTTTTTTATGACGGGAAGAGCTCCTGCTGAATTGTGAAATCGTATTTGTGGAAATATTGTGTTGCACAAAACTCGGAGCGAGACGGGCTGGCTGCTCGGTCGTCAGACGTCGAGAAGCTCACAACACAACGGAGATCCAGAGTCCCCAAGGTCACACGCGGCTCCCGCCCATCGCTGCTGCTCTTCACTCAATGCAGCCGGCGCAATCTCCCGGTTACCACAGCAACTCTGCCTTCCATATATAGTCTCTTACTCTTACCGCGTTATCAACACAAACACAGAGACGCCGAGCAAAGGCTGGATGCACACGTGTGTGCGAGATACTGTACACACACTTATCCCCCTGTGTGTGTGTGTGTGTGTGTATGCTTTGATCATTCATACTCTTGCACACGTATACCATCACTGTTCTTTTGATGCATATCTGCCAAATGCTTTTCGGGTTTTCAGAGCGAGCGTATCCTCTGTCATTGAACGTTCAGACTTGTCTCCTGAACAATCGGTCATTGTTATCTGTAAACAGGTGAAAACCATCGGAAGAAATTGGCTCTGGAGTCGGTTAGTTTGTAGTTGTTGTTGTTGTTTTTTTAGTAAAGTTGGCGGTTGCAGGATCTGTGCTCATCAAAGTCTGGGAGACTTTTTCGTCTGCACGGTTTTGTCCAGCCTCAATATCGGATCTCATTGTACAGGTGGTGCTTTGATATCATAAGATTCCCCTGGTTTTTATTCCAAAAAAGTAAAGACAAACAGTTATCTAATTATTTTGAGAGTCAAGATGGATTTCATTGAGGTGCTTAGTTGTAAGATTACGGACAAAACGTGAGCAAGTATACAACTCACAAAAACATGACCACTAAAATTGTTTTTTTTACCATCATATAAAAATGACTAAATCATTTTAAGACACATTTCATTTCAAATGAAACGGCAAAAGATGACTTGCTGGTTCATAATCATAACATCATCAAAGAGATCCCTGAATGCAATAATGTTCATCATATTCTTTGTTAAAAAATCTACCTACATATGAAGTCACAGACTTTTTCGTCTGCACGGTTTTGCCCAGCCTCAATATCGGATCTTTTTGTGCAGGTGGTGCTTTGATATCATAAGATTCCCCTGATTTGTATTCCAGACAATAAAGACAAACAGATATCCAATTATTTTGAGAGGCAATATGGTTTTTAGGGCCATTTTATTGATGTCCTGCTGGAGTCACTGCCCACAGGTGGCTGCTGCAGACGCGATTTCAAACTCAGGTTTGTCACTTCCTCACTTGAAAGGTCCCATCCTATATTGAGACCAAATACCAGAAGGCTTTTTGTTACATTTAACCACTTTGTTCCTTAAAAGCTCCCATATACACGCACCCTGGGAGGCAATCCATCGTGATTTCCGCTCCACTCTTCACACACTTGACTGAACAGAATTTACAAAACACAAACTTTTTCCTTTGTGAGGCTTTAGTGCCGTTTGTTCCTGCTCCATGCGCCTGGTGTTTGTGACATTTGAATAATGTGTCATGCAGGGCTAATGTGTGACTCATATTTGCCGCTTTATGTGTTTTTCCAAGGTCATCCCTGATGACAAGAAAATAAATAATCTAAAAGTAAAAATGCACTTTGTTCAAGTTATCCGTCTTGTGATGAAGTTATTTGTATCTCTACCTCACAATGAAGCCAACGCTCTATTGCATCTGTTGTATTGTATCTCTAGTGGACAAAAAGGAGGATTATTTCAGTTCTTATACTTCTCTGTTCCCATTGTCATTTCTTCTCTCCGAGCCCCTCCTCCACTCCCCTTTACCATTTACTCATATGAATGTCGAAATGTTGAAGGTTAATGATAAGTTAATTGTGAGCGAGGACGCTCTGAAGCACGGCTCACAATCATGCGGCTCGACAACAAAAGTAGAGGAAGGTTTTTTTATTTTGGATCCGGGCCATGGCTTTCCATTTCCTAATGTATATGATTCGATTACACATCCATTAGATCGCTGGCAATCATGTCTTGGCCAATAGATCAGTTTTATTTTTCCGCTGCGCGCTCCAGTATTACTGGTCGCTTGTATTCCTGAGCCGCCACTAATGAGACCGAAAACACCCCGGCCATGTAATCCGAAGGCAGGTATAGTTCAGCTTTGATGAGGCCGCTCCGTGTTCATTGCTCTCCAGGTTGCATCTGCACATTTGTGTTATCCTGTGGAGATGAAGGTGTCAGCGGAGCATGTTTCGCTCGCTTGATCTGGCCTTCTTTTTTCAAGATGCTTTGGATGAGGTTGGGAGAGAAGAAGAGTCGACTGTGTGATTATCTGAATAGAGGTGAAACAATTAGTCGACTTTAGGCAGAAAAACACAAGATCTACAGGTTCTATACCTTCTTAAAAGTGACTATTTTATGATTGTGTTAGTTTTCTATGATAAGTAACAGAATATGTGGCGGTTTGTATCTGTTAGATATACAAAACAAGATATTTATAAACATTGATTTGTTTTTAAAATAAGTGAATAATGAATTACATTGAATAATGTAAAAAACATGCTAGTTGCAACCCAATATTTGGTATTAGAGCTGCTATTTAACTTTGTTTAATAATCGATTAATCTGCAAATTTCACAAAACAGTAATCAAATAAAACATTTTAACATCACAGTGCCCACGAGTCCAAAGCCCCAAAATAATCATTTTACTATCATATATGACAAAAAAAAAAGAAAATATGACCATTGTAAAATGTTCTTTTCTGTGTATTTTTCTATAAACTGACTAATTGATGAATTGACTAATTGCTTCGTAATAATCATCGCTCCTTCCTTTAAAAAACAGAAATCGCGACCTTCTCCTAAAGTTTACATGAAGGAGAAGGTAGCGATTTCTTTCTTTTTTTTACAAGCTACAGACTGTTATGTAAACAGCTTGTAGCTTGGCAGTATTTACTCTGATGCCAGAAATCATTGTTGTTGTTGTTGTTGTGTGAGGATATCCCACTCCGATATAAAAGCCATGTCCCATTCTCTGCAGCACATCCTGTATCGTGCAGCACTGAGAGGGGTGAAGGCTTAGTTTGTCACAGCGTCTCGACACCGAGACCTCGAGGTCTGCGACTGACTGCATAATGAGAAGCGGTAACTTTAACGGTGCTTCTCAGCTGCTTCTGGAACAATCCCCGGCTCTGCACAACCTTTATCTTTTGACGGGTTTAACGCTCACAGCTGCAAGCTGAGATTTTCACTTCACTATCAGAACTGCGGCGCCGCCTTAAGGCTGCCTTTCCCCCACTAACACCACTGTCTCTCTGTGTATTTCAGATATTCACGCGCTATGGGAAGTGCTACACCTTTAATTCAGGCCAAGATGGACGACCCCTCATGGTGACGATGAAGGGAGGGATGGGCAACGGCCTCGAACTGATGTTGGATATCCAGCAGGATGAGTACTTGCCTGTATGGGGAGAGACTGGTGAGGATTTATCACATGAAACATCCCAAAGACCTCATATAAAACCCTTGCTCTTATTATAAATATATATTTATGTACAGTATTTTGTCTTTTGTCTGTGTTCTATCACCAACCAATTTAAAACAGTAACACATATACTATATACGCATCTTAATTAAGTGTTTTCTGTATATTATACCATTGGAATTATTCAAATAGCCCTTGTGGTTGAGGAGATAATCTGGATTTAATATGGGTATGCGAACCAGCGCAACTTTTGAGAAAACACAGATGGGGTTAAAAGGTAAAGTGAGGACTCTGAATTTAAAAGAGATTGATTTCTTTTCTTTTCTTCAACAATTAAACACCAAAGTAACTGGTCGGTGTCGGCGGTCAGGGGGAAAAACAGATCCCAGGGATTTCTTTTAATTCCCGAGGCCTGACTAGGAGGTTGTATTGCACTATTGATTTAACTGTGAAACCCTAAATCCATTTAGTGTAGTGAACAAAAAAGGTGAAAGATAAATTGTAATAGTAGAAAAATTTATAAGTTATGCATCTAAATATAAAATATTCTCTTTAATATTCTCCACACTTTCATTAGTTATCAATGATGATCCTGAAATTCACACACTCTGAATATTTTGTATGCACCGTGTCCACAGGATGTCATCGACTAATCTTGTATAAAGACAGATGGATATTGATCAGGAAAATGTTGTCATTGTAGTATAATTGTATCACTTGTCAGCTCGGCTTCAAACCCACATGAATCAACAAAGAGCAGAACCATTTGCCAGATATAAAATCAATAAAGGCCACAGGCGCTTCCATTCGGAGCCGCCCCCTCTCACACACAGTCGAGTCTCCTCTGCAGGACACCGTGCAACTTTGATTTGAAAGCAGCTGCATATGCGGCTGTGTGTTTGTGTCCATATTTCATATACTTCAGGCAATGAATGAAAAGAGACGGCTCATTATGGTCACAGAAACACACTGCATATGATCATCATAAAACATGGAGCAGAAAGCTGTGCATCAAATATGTGAACGTGAAGCTGCATCTACAGCCTAACATATTCATATTTAATGCACTTATTGTAAGGTTATTTAATGATTAAAGTGTACTAAGGATGCAGTAACTGCAAATGCACACACATTTACTTTTCTCCATTGTGATAATTCAATGTATTTTATATTATTTCCTGATTGTTTATGTTGTTGTCATATTTTTGCTTGCAGATTTTGGCGTTTTGCCAAAAATGATGCAAATTGGCCATAAATTAGTGTTATTATAACAGTATTTAGTACCTGTCAGGTAATTAGGGCCTCTTTTCTCAAAGCATGCAATTTCTGAACGCATGCGTACCAGCCGTCCGTATTTATCCAATAAGTATACGCACAACCTCACACAATGAACAATGATGAATCTAACCTATTCAACCACAGCCTCATTTCTGCCGAGGCTCATTTACATACAGAAACACCTCCAGAATGCTAAATATGGTCAACACGTCCCCCTGAAAGTCCTTATAGAGTTTCCTTAATTCAGAGTTACTGTGGACTAAAGGAACAAACAAGAAAGTGCTGCCACTGCAGAGGATTTTTGATAAATGAATACATCTGCATTATTGAGACAGATGATTGATTACCTTCAGACATTGGATATACAATAACGCTCCAATCGAGACATAAATGAAAAAAGCTACTCTTAATTTGCTTCAGTTTCAGCATATCAGACACTATACAATATGTTTTTGGAAAAACAATGCATGGAAGGGACGGAGTCTCAATGATATATTAGATGATGAGGACATTTACAGACTGTGTTGAAAGCAGCACAAGCAAACATAAACTCAGCGTGTGGTCCGTGACTGTGAAGACCTCTCCTTTGACAGCTTTTCGTAGCCCATTACCCCGCTATGTAGTGCCCACCTGTGGGGTTGCCACAATGAAAAAGACAGCATGCTGATACTCACAATGGTTTATAATGACAGGAGGAGGCTGCTGCCTCTGAGGTAACTGCAGTGTTTTCGGCCTGGATCCTATTTTCCAATGTTTTCGGTCTAAATAACCATTTTCAAAACTAATTAAGTGTTGGGTGAGAGTGCTCTAATCGGCAGTGGCAATTGTGCGGCGTCAATATAACATTGCATTCACACACAAAAAATGTTGTGTGTGTGGCACTGACAGGCTCATATTTTTATTCTAAGTGTGTAAAACAATATGAAAGTTACCCTACGGAGAACTAAAATGTATTTATCTTCCACTGGATCCTTTGTGTTTTATTACTTGTTCTGAAGTCTGGATATCAGGCGGCAACAGGTATATATATATATATATATATATATATATATATATATATATATATATATATATATATATATATATATATATATATATCCGTATACTCTGGATCAAATATACAGGCAGCCACCAAGTTCAAAGACCTCATTCACATTAGTCAAATCATTTAAACAGTCATGACATTGAGGAGACTTCTTCCAGAGACTTTTTTCCATAATGTTTTCAGACACGTAATAAAAGTTAAAATAAGATAAGATAATCCTTTATTAGGCCCACAGTGGGTACATTTCAGGATCACAGCAGCGGGTGCACATTAGAGCATTAATAATAATAAAACACAAAACACAATAACAATACTAAATACTAAATATTAAAATACTAAATATACAGAGGAAACAAAATATATACACATGGCAGTGACCAAAGTGGATTTCCAGCAGGTTAAATGTCCAAAATAAAGTGCTGACTGTATATAATATATATATATATATATATATATATATATATATATATATATATATATATATATAATGTATAATGTAAATAATATAACTGTATTTATACTTATGGTTTATAACAATCAGAGTGGAGAAAGCTTGTCAGTGGCAAAAACATAATTTTTCCACTGGATGCAAATTAGCGTCGCCAAATTGCCCAAATATGGTTACATTACGGTCCTGCAGCTCTCTCTCTTAATACGGGACTCACTTCAGTCACCGTTGTTCCTATTAGTCAGTTTGACACAAACACTGTAAAGCTTTAAAGCTCCAAGAAGCTGCAGCGTAAGCCAAATGTAATTAGACATATTGTATAGATGTATGTATAGGCTATCTAATTCTGTAAATGTCATTCTTTCAGCCCTTCCCCAGTGTTAAGATATTCCATCTCCATGTCAGGTACCAAGATGCTGATTAAACAGCAGGATTTGGGCAATTGTAATCGTCCTCACTAAAATGTGCATAATACTATGATAATATCTAGCGCCTCTTAAATCACGCCTTTCTACATTTATGATGACGCCCTTTTCTACACTAAATAGACTAAGTTAAAGATGCATTTTAAAGAGAGGAATATTATTATTCCTTTAAAATGCCGTTAGATATCACTAAATATAGTTAATGTGAGTTCCCTTGGCCATGATAATTGAATTGATATCTTATACTGTGACATTCCTCAGCAATGTGAAAATCATAGATCAGAGGAAAAAATACTTTTATTTGTTCTCCATAAAGATGCAAATTCTACTGGCTCTCTTAGCACATAATAATGTTTGTTAATGCCCCATGGGTTTTGTTCTTTATAAAGTCAAATTAATATAATTAACAGATCCTTTGGATCTACTGTAAGCGTCCACAGTTAAGTGATACAGGCCAAGAGAAATCAGTGGAAAAAAAATCGCCATTAAAAGTCATAATTTCACTCTTAACAGAAATGGTTACTACGCTTTATAAATAAGAATACAACTATGTTTTAAGTTAAAAATATATCAATTATTTACACGTTTGTGTCTTTAATTTGCGTGTTTTCCTGGTCCTGGTAATGTTTTATGTTATAACGCACATTAAATAGCAGAGGAAGAAAAATTAATAAATCAGATTCTGTGCGTAGAGATCAGTGCACGCATGGTTGAAGCGCAAAACTGTGAGTGACTCCATCCATACATGTTTTATGTCCACTTATCTCCTTCAGGGTGTCATGGGGCTGGAGCAGGTTTCAGCATGCGTTGTGTGAGAGAGAGGCAGGTAACTCCCAGGAGGCTGTGAGCGTTTCTCACACATGTCGACACTGACTAACACACATGCAGGCGCTGTAGAGCTTTTGATTCACATGAACGGTGGAAGGAAACAGGAGGCTTCAGAGGAGACACAGAAAGGACACATCTGAGATCTTAGACTTCAATCCCTTCACGCTGTGAGGCAACAGTTACCACTCATGAGACCCTGAGACCCTTAGGCCCTTAGACCCGTAGACCCTTAGACCCTGGGACCCTGAGATCTGAGACCCTGAGACCCTGAGACCCTGAGACCCTGAGATCTGAGACCCTGAGACCCTGAGACCCTGAGACTCTGAGACCCTGAGACTCTGAGACCCTGAAACCCTGAGACCCTGAGACTCTGAGACCCTGAGACCCTGAGACCCTGAGACCCTGAGACTCTGAGACCCTGAGACTCTGAGACCCTGAAACCCTGAGACTCTGAGACCCTGAGACCCTGAGATCTGAGACCCTAAGACCCTGAGACCCTGAGACTCTGAGACCCTTAGACCCTGAGACCCTGAGACCCTGAAACCCTGAGACTCTTAGACTCTGACACCCTGAGCCTCTGAGACTCTGAGACTCTGAGACCCTGAGACCCTGAGACTCTAAGACCCTGAGACTCTGAGACCCTGAGACCCTGAGACTCTGTCCTGATGAAATAGTTCCAAGACCTCAGCGCGATGATTAAAAAGAGACAGTAGGCAGGTGTGATCATGTAGTTTGATACAAATGTGATCCCCTGCAGTCTTTTCATGACACATTTTGGATTTTCTTGTAAAAAAACCCTTAGCAACGCTATGTCTCCTAGTTACACTTACCTTCTTTATTCTTTCAGACTTCATGTGTAATTGTTGCACAACAAAGCAAAGGCAATGAAATAACTTTGCGGCAGCGTGACATGCTCGCTCGGCGTCAACTTTGATTTCCATTTTGTTCCAAGGTTCCGCCTGAATGTCATTATTCCAATTGTATAAAGATGACAGATGGCCATGACTTAAAGATGACGTGCGATTCCGCGAGCGCCGCTCGTGTGTGTGTGTGTGTGTGTGTGTGTCGCTGCTCCGAGCCTCGAGCATGAGTCTCGGTATCAGCACAAGACGGCTTTGTCTCAGAAGAGCGATGAGAAGCAGTTGAAGTCTGTCGCTCCTTGTCGTTTCTCTTATGCTGAATTTCTGTTGCATCCCTGAGCTCTTTAATTGAAAATCTGGCACTTAGAGGACGATGCCGTGTGAGAAGCAGGGAGGAAAGTCAGCAAGAAACAGACATCCCACTTCAGCCCCGAGCTAACACTCAAAGGAACTAAATCTCTTGAATCCAGCCTACCATGATAAGCAGATCCAGGCCTCGATAAAAGTGATAGAAATATGTTTGCACAAGCGTAGACTTGAATCACGATGTCATTGTGATGTTCCCCCGATGTCAGTATCGAAGAGGCCCATCTGCTTCATTTAAAATCTATACAGCAGAGTGCTATGGAAGAGGAAGCTGTCAGCTGTATTGATTTTCCCTTTATCCTCATCATTATTGTATCCATTTACCCCTGCAGTAAATATAATTCCTGCGGGGCATATATTGTCATTGACAACTAATTATTTATCTTTTTACTATATATTCCAGCAATTTCTAACTCCTGAAGGACCTCAATGTGATTGTCATCCCTAACAGAATGTAGATTTAGCTAATGAATATTCCTCTCCAGGAAAATCCATCTTCTTCTTCATCAGTGGTGTTTTATACGTTTATTTCAATTTTTTTTTAAATTTTTCAGCTTGTTTTTCACTCACTGTCAGTGCTTTATTTATATTTACATTTACATATATGTTGTGTATATGCTGTGTATATATACATATATATTTTATTTTATGTTATTTTGTATTTTATATTTCACTTTGCACATTTTACTTTATGCACTGTCACTTTCTTTCTTTCTTTCTCATACTTATATTTTATTGTGTTTAGTTTTATCGGGCTGCTTCTGTTGTCACCAAATTTCCCCTTGGGGATTAATAAAGTATATTTCATTCATTCATTCATATTCCACCGCTGCAAAGCTTTGTCTTTGTTTGATGAGTAACGACTGTTGCTGGGTAGATCAGCTTGGCCAATATGTGCATATAAATCATCCTCCCTATTGTAAATGTCCTCATCTCTTCTTGTCCACAGACGAGACGTCATTTGAAGCGGGGATCAAAGTTCAGATCCACACCCAGGAGGAGCCGCCGTTCATAGACCAGCTAGGCTTTGGAGTGGCGCCGGGGTTTCAGACCTTTGTCTCCTGTCAGGAACAACGGGTACGTGTTGAGAAAGATGGCAGAAATTCAATATAGAAGGTGAAAGTGTGTATGTCAGCACATGTCAGAGAGGACATGTATGTCAGTATTGGCCTTTTAAAGTTGAGGGAGGCAATATTTTTCTCCTGTCATCATTGGCCCAAAATGCCATAATAACCTTTCCAGCATACTTTATTTCACGTCGTCTGAAAAAGAAACTAGGCTTCGGCACCTCTGCTAAAGTCTGTTTTTAGGGGTTTCACAATCTAGACCATTATGGGAGACTTTGACCAATCACAGATCATTTCAGATAGCGGGGTGTCCCCATTGGCTGTCCTAAAAATACAGATGTGTGTGAACCTCCTTGGATGAAAGCCTAATTTTTACGAGATGTCCTGCAGGATAAAGCATATATCCCAGCATCGGCAACAACTGGCTACAAGGCAGCGACCGCAATAAAGGAGACCGATATAAAACATATTGAGAGAAAATGTTTCTCATTTAATTTCATTTAATGTATTTGTTTATTTGGGGCCGTACACTTCAATAAACCCAGGGGTAAATGTGTCAGTCTTAGCGAAGGCTACATTTCAACCGTAGTCCCTGTGGCCAGATATTATAAGCCATCACTAAGGGAGAAAATGGTTATCACAAAAAACATGATAAAAAGCAATAAACATACAGGTTACAATCAAATATAGGCCTCATCATAAAATCGTTAAAAAAATCATCATAAAAAGAAATAAACATACACAGACGGGATTCATTTCGTACACACAATCATTGAGGAGGGAGTCACGATGCGCGCTCACACATGCTGATTACTAATAAGCCGGTTCCTCAGGCCGTGTTTAAAGAGTGATATGTTTAAGTGCGTATATGAAGAGCCAATCCAGAGGTGTCCTGCTTTTACTGAGAATGCAGACTGGCTAAAGGGACTCTTCCTAAATGGGATGATACAGTCGCCTCTCTCCACAGACCTAGTTGGTCGTTACTCTGGGGGAGGAGCCGTATCATGAAGAGCTTTAAAAACTAGACACATATTGGAGAATTTAGTAAAGTTATTCCAGCTCAGGGGACTGTGTTTAGTTATAATTGCACAGTGGTGATAACTCCTGGGCTTTTCATCAAGTATTCTAAGAGTCTGCTTATGAAGGATTTGAATGTACTTGAGAGTTGTGCTGCTGGCTTGAGCCCAGCTGGTTAGGCAATACATCAAATATGGAATGATCATTGCATTAAAGTAAAGCTTTGCAGTATCTATGGTTGGATTATTTTGTATGTACTTGAAATTAAATGAATGAAATCTGACAACTTTTCCCAAGTTTTTTACCTGCTTCTTAAGTTTTCTTATGTAACCTTCTGTTCAGAAACTGGCTAGCGGCGTGAGCTAGCGGCGTGAGCTAGCGGCGTGAGCTAGCGGCGTGAGCTAGCTTCATGGCTACGGTATCTAGAGCAATAACTTGTGGCATTCATCAATTTCTGCCAATTTCTTGTGGCTTTGAGCCAGGTCTTGAAATACAAGCTGCCTTGAGTGTATGTGTGCATAAACTTCTTTGAAAAAAATTACTTACAACGCTGCTAGTCTCTCTTCAGTGCTAATAGTTTTCTAGTCTTCAAAGACTTTATAGGTAATCAGGGTGGCTAGTACTAATAAGATGATGATTTGTTACATTAGATTATAGCTATATATATATATATATATATATATATATATATATATATATATATATATATATACATATATATAACCATAGACTGTGTATAAAGAAGTGTATCTTATTATCATGACATCACCCACCGGTTTTCGGACATTTTTCAAGCTTCAAGTTTGGTATTTTGGTCATCGCTAAATAATTTGTTGGGCTGTTGCCATCTCTGAAAGTGACACGAGAGGGCTGATTTCAACCAAAGTAAATGTGTCATGCAAACACCTTGTGTGAACATACATCGACTCATAGAGTGGCTACAATGAGTGGTCTATGTTTGGATCATTGTGGGTGTTTTGGGCCTCTCAACTTCAGACATCCTGCATGGCCCAGGCGACCCTGCCGGGGGGGTGATCAAGCCCTGGACTGGGTCCCAGTACCACTCACACTCTCCTGCTCACTCCCCTTGATCCTCCACCATCTGGAGGATGTGCTGCCTCTGAGGCGCTCCTGATGGCTCTGCCCTTGTCTGCCCTCGTCACTCCGAGCAGACTGAGAGCTTTACTGAACACTCACAGTCAGTAGCTCAATCATTTCAAATTAAACAGTGGGCACAAGCTCTTCAGTTAGCGAGCTCATCCAAAGAACCTGTCTGTGGTTTTAACAGTGTTGAGGCAAATGGGACGCATTCCGAATGTATCTGAAGCTCCACTGAGAGATATTTATGTCCACATTTTGACTCAGATGACTCCCTGTAATCTAAAGAGGAAACCCATTGAGATGTATAACACATCTCTCTGCTCGACCTTCACTTCCTGGTCCAAACACAGATTGCATGGTTCATTTGTTGTTCCTCCATCACAAACATTAAGCTGATAATCGAACTGATCATAAAAAGGAAGATTAGAGAGGGCAATTGAATAAATAAACTCTAGTTGAGTATGTCCACTTATACTTCACAACACTTTAAAGGCAAGCATTGGACTTTCTACTCCAGTTTGACAGCTGTAGATTAGAGATAAAAAACATATGATAAGCTATGAAACACAACACATCGTTAAAGATTAAACCAGCTCTCCACCTTTTTGGCTTGTGACCCCTTTTAGAAACAAACAGTGTTCAGTTTGGCCCCGTTGTCTCATTTCAGAAGTCTGTGAGTTGTAAGCAGTTCAACCTAAATAAATTTTACAGTAGTTTACAAAAAAATTCCAATAATGAATGATATATCCGTGAGCAGATATCTTTTAACCATTTCTCAAGCCGACTTATTTTGTGACTGTTTGGAGTTGGGAAATATAAATAATTCAAATTAGTTCCACCTCAGCTACTTACCCATTAATGCATCATTATTAACTAATGTAACAGTAGCATAGAATAATCTGTCACAATAGACAGTTTCCAGCAAAACTATATTTTGGGTTTCTACTTTCTAACCTATTTCCGTGCTAACATTTTCAAAGAACACACTTTCTTGTGCATACCGTCTGTATTAATCTTCACCCTATTCCCAATATCTGCTGTACTCCCGAAAAAAAAAGCCTTGTCTGCTTTAAATGGCTTGAGAAAACAATCAGGTGGACCTTTTCTAAGGGAGCAATAATGCCATCATATAATATTGCTGTATCAGATGCAATGCGATGAGAGAGCAGTGCAGAGCGTCGGCCATGACTAGGGATTTTCTTTTTCTTCCCATTACTGTGTTAGTACTTTTACTTAGAAAGGATCTGGATACTTCTTCCACCATATAACAAACTGTTTCCTTAATCTAGGTGCATGTGCCTCCGTGATTGAGCCAGCCAATAGAGTAGCATCATTGTCACCGGCCACTTTCAAGGCTTTTACTGGCCCTTGGGAGTTGCAATGAGGTGTCCCAGCACTTCAATCTCAGAGCTGTGCTGTGTTCCGAAGGACAAATACTTTTTTTGCCTCAAGGAACAAGGCAAAAAAGTCTGCGATCCATCAATAACGGGCACTTCTTTCGGTTGAAAAGGCTGTTTTGTGAGCTGGAAATTTAACGCTGAGCCTTGAGACATTAACGACATATTTACCCACACCGCAACTGGTTGTGGGTCCTCTGATACCTTGGGCTTGTGTGTAGTTCTGATAGTTACTAACTTGAGTGACATTATTATATAACGTCTAACTTTCTCAAGTTAACTTTTGGAAAACTGTTTTTGCTCGCTAAAAGTAATTGGATGTCGGTTATGTCTGAACTGTGAATAGTTCTACAAGCAAACAGCCAGAGAAATTATATACGCTGGCCCCGAATATGCTAAAGAACCAAAGCAAAATGAATGGAGGACAGAAAGGGGTGGATTTAGGAGTGATCTCAGTCCTTTCATGTCCACAGTACCAGTGATCCAGTGCAGCAGGATTTTTTTCTGCAGAAAACTGTCCCTCTTTGTTTTTTCTCAATTTCTCACAAGCTCCCTCACTTTTGAACTTTCCAAAAGTCATTACAATTCCTCCAATACCATTCCTCTCTCTTTAATATAATTCCCCCTTCTCTCTGTCTCTCCACCCACCTCTTCTCTATTTATTGCATGGGCTGGCAGGCTCTCACTTCATTAATCTAATGCACTTTGCACTAATCTAATGCACTTTTTCAACTGCCTTCTTCAGCAGTCCTTTGGTGTAAAACTGTTGAATTATTTTCCGCTTGCCAAACTGTCACTCAGCGTGTCCAAACAAAAAGAAAAATCTGCAGAATATTTATTCTCAATTTTTACCCTCCCCCCCTTACCTTATTGTTTTTTTCATTTTACCCTTTAATTTGAACTCTCTCACCGTTAACAAAAGGGGGAATTGGAGTTCCAGTCTTGAACATAATTTCTTTTCTTCGGTTGTTAGTCAGCTGACATGTCCGAAACTCTCGCACGCCAGCCTCACTTTTGTCCACGCTTGCAGAATTAAGCTTTCGGGGAAGTTTAACCAACGGAGAGTAATGATGCCACGAGGTGGTTCAGGATGGCTGAGTAGAGATTTCGAAAATGCAGAGAAATAGAAAATGACTGAGCACAAGAGAGTAATTTTCCAATCACATAGTCTAGTCCATTTGATCATGGGAATAACTACACACGCGGCAACTATTGATTTCCACATATACCCTCGCTCAGCTGGTTTTTATGTTCTGACTTTGTGAAACGTCCTTGAAAAGAAGCAGAGAAACCATTCCAATATCCTGATTAGATTTACCGGCTATACTTGACTGTGCTACACAGTATGTTAATGTGTGTGAATCCTGCAAGAGAATGTTAAATATCGCCTCGGGTTATTAGTAACCGAAAAACTGTGCGTGATACACACGGGTGCCTCTTGCACTTCAGTACTAATTGTAAAAAGCTGATCCCTAAATCATAACAGTGGCCTTTAATGTATTGCTGTGTGAGCACCCAGTGACGAACCGATGAGGTTGAAACACACAGAGACGATTTTATAGCAATTTGATGCATCACATTTTGTCATTTTTTTAAAGATATGTAATACAAATCAATAATAATGGCAATTGAATAGTACCATGCAGCCTAAACTCGAAACAAGACTCATTGGAGCTGGTTTTGGATTTGGATTTTTTTTTTTTGCATTTTTGCATTTTTCTTACTTTATGTATTTACATTACTGTGTTAATTTTGTATTTAGTATTTTCTTTCTATAGCTTGAGTTGATTCTAAAATGTCAGTTTGATTCTAAAATGCTCCGATGCCCTGATGGTGCAGGTCAGGAACTAGTAGTGCCTACGGTTGTGATCACAGTAGGCCGTAAAAAGGAAGATTATTATCTCATCTTTATTCAGTTTATTACATTTTCTTTTTGACTGTTGTAAATCCTTGAGTGTGAATATCTGCTTGGTGTTCTTAGTCTTCTTTTGCCTTCAGCTGTTAAATGTTTTGGACGTTTAGTTTTACAAAACAAGCAACCTGAATACGTCAACTTGGGTCTAAGGAAAGTGTATTGTATTGAATTTGATATGCAAAACAATCAGTGAAGAATAACCTGCAGGTTAATAATCCATTATCCAAAACACTGTTAGATGCAGGCCTTGTCACATGGTCACATAATATTTTAGGAGTTTTTTGATTGCCTCCCTCTCATGGCGGCAGCTTAGCCAGCAACTCCCAGCTAACAGGGCTCCCAGCTAACAGCGCCCCTAGCTAACAGGGCCCCTAGCTAAAAGGGCTCCTAGCTAACGGGGCTCCCAGCTAACAGCGCCCCTAGCTAACAAGCTAACAGGGCTCCTAGCTAACAGGGCTCCTAGCTAACAGGACTCCCAGCTAACAGGGGCCCTAGCTAACGGTGCAACCGGCGCTCGCTCTGAATCCTGTATAATGCAATTTTTAAATGAATGGGGATAGTTTTAGTAATTATGAAGATGTTTAGCATTATTAGCCTAACGTTTTAATGCAGAGTCAAAGGGAATAATGTCTACACCATTATATAATGTTATTTTTCAAGGGTTTTTAAACACAACATTTCTTCAAATTAAGTTATAATTATAGGATATAACAGCAGACTAATTGCACATATCTCCTGTGACTGTGTTCGTTCCTCAGACAACATTTGAAGTTCTCCTAAATCCCTCCGACACGCCACTTAAGAACAAATTTGTCCGTAAGAGGTTTTTAAGTGACGCCCATTGTGTATGAAACAAAGGAGGATATACAGAGGTCAGGGAAAGAGTTCACCATCCTCCAAAAGTTTCTTTGTGTTTGACTTAGATGTCATGTAGCCACATACAATGGATTCCAGCTGGCACCAGAGTTATATAAAATGTACGTGTGTGGATCGAAATAGAAGGAACATGTCACCGTGGAAAGCTGTTCAGAGCATAAACTTCAACATCCCAGCTCCATCACTCAGCCGATACCATTCAGTTCCTGCATGGTGAGTGGGCAGGACGATGAAAGCACCGAGAGAGACTGGAAATAGCAGAGGCGTAGGAGAGAAGCTCCCACAATAAGCACCACTGTACACATGCCTTCACCATGAAAAACAAATGGGATTCATATTCTGTACCAAATACAATAAATGTGTGATGGCTTCTAATATATTAACAGAAAGTGCAAGGTCAAACAACTGCATTACCGGCGCAAGGGAAATTAAAATGCGCTCTGCAACTAAATTGTCCTCTTTTTTCTCTCAGCTGACGTACCTGCCTCCACCGTGGGGTGACTGCAAGGCCACGGCGATGGACTCGGACTTCTTCAGCAGTTACAGCATCACGGCCTGCCGCATCGACTGTGAGACGCGATACCTGGTGGAGAACTGCAACTGCAGGATGGTCCACATGCCGGGTAAGAACGAGGAGGGCATCTCCAGACCGCATATATCTACATTTATTCACAAAGATCTTACATTGTCTCTTTTCCCTTTTACTTGAAATCATGGCGAAGACTATTTTTATCTTGACGCATCGGATACTTTCACACGGAAAACTCCACTATTTTCACTTTGTTTCTCGCGGTGATTACAGCTGACATTTGACGTCTCTCTCCTACATTTAATCACCGTGTGGTGATCTCAGACGGCTCATGAAAAGCAGTTGGGCACGGAGGAAACACTTGAATGTGAACATGATTGTTAATGTCTCTCTCTCTTCAATCAGGGTCACTTTCAGCTCTGTGATTGGAGACAATCTATCGGCTTAATAATCAGGATTAGCTGCTATCTTCTCGCGCAGTCACGAGAGAACTCCCCAGCTAAAACACTCCTATTCATCTCCGCTATATCCCTGTCATTAGAGTGATTTTAAAAGAGTATGAAGCATATAATTCCCTCTACATCTAGGACATGTCTTTTTCCTTCATCGAGGGGGAGAACGGCCACTTGAGTAAATGATGGAGAGAGTGACATCGGCTGAAAGCGCCGACGAGAGGGGGAGAAAGTACAACAAATCAATTACGAGATAAGATCACATTTGTGACGAATGATTAATGCGCAGATCTCATCGTCCTTTTTAAAAAATCTTCGAACAACCCTCTTCTTCCCTCTCTCTCCTTCTTTTTGTTTACATTGAGAACATTGTGTTTCTCCTGCCTGTCCTTAGGAGATGCCCCATACTGCACCCCGGAGCAGTACAAAGAGTGTGCAGATCCAGCCTTGGGTAAGTGTGTGCGTGCGTGGGTGCGCGTGTGTGTGTGTGTGTGTGTGTGTGTGTGTGTGTGTGTCCCCGATGTTCAGAGCCCCTGATCCATGCTGATAACAGATAATAGTGTTCATTCAGACTGATATAGTAGCCATTTTCTAATGGTAATCCCCAGGCTCTCCTCTTCACACTCCCCTGTCTCTCCATCAACTGATACCTTTCAGACCATTCATCTCTGTTGCTTGTTTTCTTATTGACTCGCACTCTCTCGCGCTCTCGCGTCACCGATTCGCACGTCGGCCTTTGGCTGCCGCCGTCTCTCCGACTCCGTCTCCGCGGGTCTAATATCTTTTATATTTCTGATAATGGGGCTGTCTCCTCGTGGCGTTTTTTTTCATTGACGCCTTTCACTCCGCTGGCGTTGTGTGTGTCATCTCGGTGGTGGAGTTATTTATCTTTCTGTGTCTCCTCTCTTTCCATCCCCCGCCCCCCGTCTCTTTCTGCCTCATCTAATTTACAGACTTTCTCGTCGAGAGAGACAATGACTACTGCGTGTGCGAGACGCCATGCAACATGACCCGTTTCGGTAAAGAGATGTCCTTTGTCAAGATACCCAGCAAAGCATCCGCCAAGTACCTCGCCAAGAAATTCAACAAGACCGAGCAGTACATAGGGTAAGCCCAGGTTTATTATTTATGATCAATGCTGATTCTTTTGTCAAGTTTTATACATTATCACCTTGGTAACCAGGGTCTTACTGCTTGCTGCTAAGCAGCTCCACATAAAGCAGGGGACATTTATACTGGTAAATGTCTTGTAGGTATATCTTAATAGTTGTGGTTTAAGAATTGCCCTTGTTTTAAGACGTGAAGAAATTCTTCTTTGATTAATAGTTTCTGTCTGATTAACGGTATTGGAATAACTTGTATTCTTTACTCATTTCCCCTCATTGAAGAAAGCTGAATCTACAAATATTAAAATGTTTTTTTAGTTTCAAGGGTTTATAGTGCTGGAGGAAATTCAGGATTTTAATTTGTTGGTCATCAACTTTCTGTAGAATTGTATTTAGATAAATGATACTATCATGTTATGGTTTTACAAAACTAATTGTTATTAAAAAGTGAGCTTTATTAGATGAAATACTTGCACTCATATTAAGATTTTTTTTCAGCTTTTGATAAAAAAAATTAATTTAGAGAAATAGTGAGCAAAAGTGGGCCAAAGGGTAACATGTTGTGTCGCCATCATATTTTTGCAAAATGCTTCTTCATCCCAAGGCTGACGAGTCAAACCTGATGTTTACTCATGTGTGGATCAAACCTTGACAGAAAATAAACACGATTAAAGCTGCTCTGCAAAGGTTGCATCATGTGTCAGTGATCGACTGGATGTAGCAGAATTTAAGTGTTTTGAAGTTGATTTCCGCTCAAGCAGCTCGCTTAAAGACTGAAGAATAATACACACGTAAAATTGGAAGTGTCAATTTCACACTTAAAGACTACATTTAAATACTAAGCAAGTGAACATATGGTCCCTTATCTTTAGAGTGTCAAAGTAACACTGAACATAGTGTTAACATTTCAGAGTTAATGCAACTCCGGTAAGGGTTATTATTCTACATGGAGAAATTTTGATTCATTTGACCCTCGGACTAGTGTCAAATTAATCAAGACTTGCTATCCACTTACCCATAGTGGCTCTTTAACGCTCTGTAGATAGGGGCCATATGTATACTGGCTTAGTTTATTGTACTCTTAAATTTTACTGTGCAGCTTTTGACTCGGTCACGTTAGCCGTCTGTAATTCAATATTTCAAGACACAAAACCAGTCAGAGTGTTAGTTGAACACAGTATATAGTTATTATAAAATGTTGCTTTTGCTAATATATCAACATTTTTTTTTTTTTATACTTTATTTTTTAAAGATACAATGAGACAAACATACATACATACATACATGAACAAAAGGTTGGTCACCTATACATTTATGCCATTGGTATACTGATGGAAATAAACGTCAATTCACCCAATAACAGATCAGTGATGATCCTGTGAGGTCACAAACACAATCCATTTTTCCCAATACTTCAAAAATTTATCAAACCGTAGATTCAGCGAGAAAGTCATTTTCTCCATATTCTGAACATCAGTTACAATATCTGTCCAGTCAGTCTCTGTTGGAGGCCCGGCCTGCAGCCATTTTCGTGTTACAGCTTTCTTGCTGGCTGCTAGTAGTATCTTTAATAAATATTTGTCTTGCACCAATAGGTGATCTGCTATATTGTCCAAATACACTGTAGAGAAGGAACAATCAAATCCATCTCCAAAAACTGTTTGTATTACTTGCATTACTGCCTGCCAGTAATAATATATCAACATTTTATGTATAAAAAATGATTTGAAGAAACTTACTGCAGTCTTTCCAGAATGAAAACGCGTGTGATGAAACTCAATATGAAAGGAGAAGGAGGGGGCGGAGCTTTCCAGAGTAACAATGAACGTTGTCACCACTGAGGGTTTTTACTCTTATTCTAGTTGTAATAATCAAGTCAATTCACTTTTACACAGAATTTTTAACACTGGGGAATTAAGCCTGAATATTTACACCAACACTGGGGGCTGTTTACTCTTGCTATTGTTGTAATAACTCTGAAAGAGTTAATATACTTTGACACAGATTTTGTAACACTGGGGAATTTACTGTGTAGCTTTTTTACCTTCTTAAACCTTTTAGGAGCTTCTAGTCAGAGTATGATTTGATTAATCAGCCAAGGATCTACTGGTACTTTGCCAAATGTAACAGATCAACGGTAGTTTGAGTAAATGAGGAGCGGGTGCAATAATAGTTGAATCTTTTATCTATCGTTCCCGGCGGTGCTACTGAGGACAAGATAATTACCCCATATGTAGTCAGAGTGCTGCGAAAAGCTTTTACTTCTCCCTGCTGAAAGTTGCATTCAATTCCCTCTGGATAGATGTGAGTCGATCCAACTGGTGTTGTGAGTGGCCGTATTCCCAAGCAATCTCAGTCAGAGGAACCATTAGCTGAGAGTGTTCTGGTGCCTGGGCTGCACAGTGTTTAGTGGTGTGAAACTGAAGTCTGTGACAATGGACTGTCCTTCTACTGGGAACCACTAACGCAGCGAGAAAGAGAGAGAGAGAGAGAGATACATTGAGACATTGACACACAGAGACAGCTTCATGGGCTGTTGACCACAGCTCTGATCTGACGTATTGAAGGTTACTCACTAAGCAAGGAGGACGTCTGTCAGCGAAGGAGCATCCTTCAAGATGCAGGCTTTAAACAAGTGGACCTACAACTCAGGAGAAAACACCTGGGAATATCAGCAATAACAAAATAACAATAAAAAAACAGATCAGTGATTTCCAACCACTGTGTACCTCAGGGGGCAACTACTTCATATATAGTGTTAAATACAGACAGCTTTAAGTAAAAGATCAGTGTGTAGGATTAGTGTGTGTGTGTGTGTGGGGGGCGACAGACTGCATTCAACTCTGCCGTACACCTGCCGTACTTAAGAAAGATGGCGGACTCCAGAAGAGGACCGCTCCCTATGTAGATATAGGTGGCTCATTATAAGGTAACAAAAACCCACTTAGTTTCTAGTGATTACAACCTATAGGTATAAATATTGTATTACATTTCTGCCAATATATTTCCCCTATATTCCTACTATAATAAATTATAATACATTTTTTTTATTTAATTAGTTAGTATTTTAAGTAATGGATGAACAATTATTTTTTTTTAAACCTATATTTGACTTGGTAAGACGGATTGAGATCAACGATTCAGACGAGTCAGAAAACAATTCTCTCAGTTAGAAGTTCTTTTGAATGCTTTTCCAAGTGAGGGGAGTCGAGCACTAAAAGTGTCTCCCCCAGTGCGGTCCAGTGATCTCAGGCTGTAACTCCGATCAGAGTGCAAATGTGCGATGGGACTTGAGCCAGAATGACTTCATAAATGGATAAGTACCAATAACTGAGCCTTTAAAATGAAGGTCAAAGATACCTATTGTTCAAAATAATTTAGAAACCGTAAAACACCATTTAAATTATTCATGCATCAGTCTTAAAATTAGCTAACAATTTATATTTTCAATTATAATTATAATATATGTAATCTGAAAATACCCAGATATAATGAGTGTTGATAAAGTCTTTATTCCATTTCGTTGAGCCGGGTCCAGGGTGCTGGGGTTGTGTGTGCTTGTATGAGCCTGTGGGTGTATGACAAAAAAGATTACCTCACTGGGCGAGGAATTAGAACACGCCGATTGTTCTTCATGGTGTTTACTAGGGATGTGTTTAGTGCTTTTATCCAATAAGTCTGTGCAGTCAAACTGAACGTATATTTCTCACTTCGCATTAAACGAGCAGATGCGTGCTCATTTCTTATTGCTAGCTCCATCTCTACATTATCAGCTGTAATTTGCATCTCAATTCACCCCCCCGGCTTTAGCAGAGTATCCTCGGAAAACCGATCCCCACTTGTCTTGACTTAAATGTAACTAATAAAGCAGTGCACCAAGAATGAAAAAAAAAGAGAAATTACAAAGTCAAGTTACGGTTTTGATCTTGTCTCCAGTGGGGTGTGAATCTGATTTGGCCCACAGAGAGGATGCTCACGGATCAAAATAATAGTCTTTGCCCTGGGCCTTTAAACTAATCCCTATTTTTTTTCACTCTGCTGATTTCCTGAGTTTTAGACATTAACACAGCATGAAATCAGATATCTCTCATCATCTCCCTTGTTTTCCACCATTATCGGTGCGTAAACCCTCGAGGCTTTGGTCAAATAAAATGCACAGCGGCACGAATTTTCGGACACCAACCGGCGACGGTTTGATGTGTAAAACTGGAAAACAACAACAAAGAAGTGCATATTGAATTCATAAGAGGAGAAGCATTCAAATTAGATTAGTTTTGAAGTGGCACCATTAAAACAAATGACAATTCACAGGATGAAACTCCCGTCTGGAGTCTTAGCCGTCATGGTCAACATAGTGCTGTAAAAAAAGAAGCTTAAGCACAAATCCATCCCAAGTGCATCAATGACGCCAAAGCCATTCAAAATATTTATGGAAATCAGGATCTCTTTTTGTAATTGATGCTGGCGATGAATCATAATGGGGATGTGTTAGCCCCAAAGTGAAATCCTATAAATGAAGCCTATAGATAAACTAGCATGAGATGAGGTAAGAGACCCACGTTTCTTGGTGCTAACAATCCAGAAATCTAACAATATATCACAATGAATGTCATTGTCAACAATCCACTGAAAAGCACACGGTATCTCGTCGACTATTGTTCGTCTTCGTGGGATCTGAACACTGCTGAAGCTCGGCGTCTTAAATCAAAACAACATCCCTCTTGTATATGGAGGATGAAGGAGATTCAGAGCGCTCTTAGCAGCCTCAAAGAAAATCCTGGCAAACAAAAGGTTGAAAAAGAGATGGAAGACTTAAAATCAACACTCGGAGGACGGTGTTTGTGTCTTGAGGATCTCTTCCTGGTAGAAATGAGAAGCACTTCCTTTTGATTAAAGAACAAGATTCGAATATGCAATATCAGAGCTCGTATCTGGAATAAAGGAGTTTCATTTGTTTAAACTGAATCTGCTGCTGGATTATGGACTTCTGAGATTAAAGGGTCGATTGAAAAGAGACAAACATCTGATTATTCTAACAGAAGACCTTTATTCAAGTTCAGCTTATTTTGTATGGCCCTATATAAAAAATTACAACTTTGCCTCAGAGGGCTTTACAATCTGTACACATACGACGTCGTTGTCCCAGGACCTCACATCGGATCAGGAAGAACTCCCAAGAAATAGAAAAAAACTCTTTCACAAGGAGAAAAAGGGAAGAAACCTTCAGGAGGGCAACAGATGAGGATCCCTTTCCAGGATGGACAGAAGCAATAGATGCCATGTGTACAGAAAGATGCATTACAGAGTTACAACACATTCAATGAGTATGACAGAGTGTATGAATAGTTGGTAGTAGGCATGGACCACGATGGAGACCTCCATGATCCATCAGACTGATGGACATAGAGAGGAGGAGTGACCAGTCGAGGCCCCATTTACAGACGTAAGAGAAGACTACTTCGGTCCTATAGAGATCTTCTCCTGCATGGCAAGCAGGCCGGTACAAGTTGCAAATCCACTTGACTCAGACTCCTTCATCGATGCATTACGACGATGGATCTGTCGAGGAGGTCAATTTTCCTCTTGAAGATCAAACAATGACACAAATTATGTTGGATTATAAATAGAATTCAGAAAAGCACTCAATGACTTGAATCAGGAGAAAATACAGGGTGCTATGCTAATGCTGTGGATGAAGTGCTACTTCAACCTTACTTGAACCAACGTGTACTGGATGATTAAATATTGTAAACTTACATTTGTGAAATTGCAGCAATTTTAAAAGATCAACCCATTCCCAACATATTCAATTATCCAATCCAAATACTCGATTCAAGGTCCATCTTAGCGCTGTTTGAAAAAGAGAGCACATGCAATCTATATGGAGACAATACGTGGCAGGTTTATATTAAAATTGGTGGATACAGAAATACTTTGCTTCGAATCCAAGGGCAACAACGGGGCTTAAAAGCAAAAATAAGCTTCACTCCAGCCAGATGATGTTGTTCTGGTGGCTGATTCCACTCTACATCACTTTCTGGTTGATGGGCAGAGTGCACCGACTGGTGGCTCCAAAAAATAAAAATAAAAATAAATAATATGAATTGTCAATACATAGTGCAAACCTGTTTCTTTATATGATATATTAGATTTATATAGCGCTTTATAAAAATCTCAAAGACGCTTATATATGTAATATATATACACATTTTGTGCTGTATATAGCATTTTTTTATATTGATTGTTGATTGTTTTGTTATAACCTTAAGACAAATTAGGAGAGGGTTTGAAGGAGCTGTTTTTGTTTGTTGATGGCATTTTGTTCAGATATACTGTATTTTAATTTATAAATTATAAATGACAAAGGCATAGTCTACATACACTTCTCTCTCAAAAACAGGATCAGAGGAATTGGGAAACCCTGATACATGGATCTATTAGTACAACAATAACGCATAAACTGAACTGCAAATAATGAATTGGGTTTTATTTGTTCTGCGTGAGCTTCATCCCCCCAGTGGATTAAAGGCAACTGGAGAAAAAAAAAGACATCAGAGGATTTACATGTTTCATATTGTTTTTCTTCCTGGGTTTTTCTGTTCTGGTGGTTTTGAAGTAAAATGTTGCATTAAAGCACATCAAAAGTCAAAGTTATTCCACACACCTTAAGCTATTTACAGAAGATACATTTTCTTTAATTTGGCACTCTGCTATCTACAGGAAGTGGCAGACTCACACTCACATTTTCTCTGCCAGCGGACACTGATAAACAAGTGTATAGAATATAAACCACATTTGAATACGTGACTTAAGACTGTGTGCTTTTTTCTCTCTGTTTGCAGTGATAACATTCTGGTTCTGGATATCTTCTTTGAAGCACTGAACTATGAAACCATTGAACAAAAGAAAGCCTACGAATTGGCAGGCCTTCTGGGTAAGAAGTGTTCCGGTGGGAATAGATAATATGCCGTATGCAACATGACAGATGCCCTTTATCCAAAGTGACAGCAAGCGCTTGCATTTATTTTTATAATACGTG
Source organism: Liparis tanakae (assembly GCA_036178185.1). Classification (NCBI taxonomy): domain Eukaryota; kingdom Metazoa; phylum Chordata; class Actinopteri; order Perciformes; family Liparidae; genus Liparis; species Liparis tanakae. Next base: position 5,722,729 of record CM070109.1, on the reverse strand, counting down.
TTGAGATCCCATAAGACTCACATAACTGTTTCTGTAATCTATCATTGCTTTTTAACTAATTTTTTCCTAAACATCTACGATTACTGTCACATTTCTAATCTTTCAGACCTTATAAATGACGAAGAGTATATTTGAAAGCTATTTTAGGTGAATGCACCGACAACACTGCAAAAATTAAAATCTAAGTAAAATGAAATATCTCAAATTAAAGCAATCTATGCTTGTTTTTTGACTGACAAGATATTTCTTCTTACAAGGCAGTTTTAATGTTGGAGCATTTCACTTGTTTTAAGAAATCTTAGCAAGTCAAATGTTCCTGTTCTGTTGGCAGATAATTTGGCTTATTTCAAGTAATATTCCCTCATTTTATTACTTTTTTTCCTTGTTTTTTTAGGCTGAATTTTTGCAGTGAAGTCATTCCTGTCTGTGTTGTGTTACGGTACATATTATACTTTCCCCATCTTTCCAGGTGATATTGGAGGTCAGATGGGTCTCTTCATCGGAGCCAGCATCCTCACTATACTTGAACTCTTTGACTATCTATATGAGGTAAAATATCTCCCGTCATCATCTTCCTCATCAAGCTCTCGCTCACATGCGGTTTAATGTATTGTGTATGGAAATGTTTACTGCGCCGGCATTATTGTGATTACAAAATACCGTTTTTCACATTATTTTACCATCTGCACCAAGGACATATTTTCGCGAGCTTGACGAACGCTGAGCCCCCCCCCCGCCACCCCCCCCAAAACCCGTCAGTCTGTCTCTGTGTGACACACACACACATCTCAGCAGCAGACACTCTGAATACATTGACATTTTGGATGTATTTTATTTTACATAAATCAGGATGTCTTCGTCTGTTCTTATTAGAGGAACTGTTTGTTGCTTCCTCCAAGCGTTCTACCAGCAATGCAGAACCACTTTGTATGTGTGTGTGTGTGTTTCACCTGCTCATGTGCAGCTTTAAGGAGGAAAGAAATAAACAGATGTATAAAATCAATCTCCCTTAAATTCCCCTTTGCCTGATCCTTCAAACTGCAACGCCTGAGGGCATGTTTCTGAAAAATTGCATTTTGATCCCACAAAAGGTCAGTAATGGCTGTCCTTGTCTATTTCCAGGTGATCAAGTACAAGCTGTGCCGATGCGTGAAGAAGAACCACAAAGGGCGCAACAACAGTGACCGGGGAGCTGTGCTGAGCCTGGATGATGTGAAGCGTCATGTCAGTAGGCTGCTGCTCAAATTATTTCACTGTGTCACCCTGTGCGTGTCGGTCAGGGGCCGAAGAAAACAAAAGAAAACAAAGAAGAGAGAGAATATAGGTGGTGAGGAAGAGTTAGTGAAGAGATAGCGATGGAGGAAGCTAGTGAGGGAAGGACTTGAGAGACAGAAAGGGGAGTGAAAAGGTAATTGGGTTGAGAGGGAGAATAAATTGAGAGAGAGAGAGAGAGAGAGAGAGAGAGAAATAGGAGAGTGGAAAGTTGCTTGAATTAAATCAAAGCTGATTGACGGAACCCGCAGGGACAGGATGGAATTAGACCTCTGGAAGGTGTGACAGCTCGCTTATGTCCAAGTGTAAATGAAGCCAACTCACTTTAATTGTAAAGGTCTGAGGCCAGAGGGAAAGTTGGTAGTCTTTCCATCCATCTTTATTATTTTCATTTTCCTCTTTTTATGTCTCAGGGTTTTTTATATTCTCTCTGGCCCGGCGTGTTGCTCCTGTCATATTTATCTGGGATTTTATGACTTTAAGGGTTTTCTCAAATGCATTTTATTTACTGTTTCCCTCTGTGGGATGACTCCCCCTCTGCTTGTTTTCCGTTCCCTCTATCTCAATACTTCCTCTCCTGATGATGATTTATCTCCTCTCTCTTTATCTTCCTCTCTACCTTCCCTCACTCGCCTTCTGTTTCTTCTTTCTTTTTTCATTTCTCTCTCAGGCTCCTTGTGAGAACCTGCGTACACCATCAACGTATCCTGGCAACATGCTACCTCATCACCCGGGCCAGGCCAACTTTGAGGACTTCACTTGCTGAGCAGACCCGGGTGAAGCATCGAAGTGCGTGTTATGCAACCAAAGCCAACCATACAACAAGAACTATCCAGCACGGGGGAGTGTGAGAAACTGATACAAAGTCTAACAGAGGCACTTTTTACATGGAAAGAGAGTAAAGCGGACAAATCAAATATGACAAAGAACAAAGAACCCGAGGCCAAGTGGAGAGGATATCCCAAATCTGAAAATACCTGTTAATTTTTTCCGGAGAGCATTTCACGCAGCGCTCAAAAACTCTTCTATCTCTGTGTTTTGCTCTGGAATACTGCCGCAAAGGATGCTCACGGAGGAACCTTGCCAACACGGACCTCTCTTTCAAAAGACGAAAAAACGAAAATGTCAAAATAAACAAGGGAACATGTACAGCTATCATCAAACGGCAGATCATCAAAAGAGCCCCCATGCCTTTATATAACACGCAACGCGCGACGGTGTCACACAACAGCGGCCTGCTAGTGGGACAAACGTTCATACTGCTTCCTCCACTGTACATGTAGCAACATATGTAACTGTTGCAGCGCTCCATAAAACATCCGCTGGACCCTGTGTCGTTTGTACGGGAATGTATCCGCGTTCTAGATGAGTGTAGTCGGGGGTGCGGGGGAGTTTACGAGGGGCTTTTGGTGGCAGTGGTAGTGGTGGAGGTGCATCGTCTGCCATTTAAAATGTACTGGTGAAGATTTCAGGTTCTCATTATGTAAATGCATGCTTGTATTTGTCCAGTGCATGATTTTCATTTCATCTCTAATTTAGATTTTTGTCTATATATGCATATATGTTTATATATATATATATAAATATATATATATGTATATATATATATTTATATATATGTATGTGCATTGGTATATATATATATATATATATATATATATATATATATAAAAAAACATGGATATATATATATATATATATATATATATATATATATATATATATATATATATATATACTACCAAATTTGCCTCAATCATATACAGGAAAAGGAACCATGCATTCAATATATTTCTACGTATGTGTGTAGCTATGCAGTGTGTGTGTGTGTGTGTGTGTGTGTGTGTGTGTGTGTGTGTGTGTGTGTGTGTGTCTGTGTCTGTGTCTGTGTGTGTGTGTGTGTGTGTGTGTGTGTGTGTGTGTGTTTGCTCTCACATGCCAGCATCACTGTGCAATGAATGAATGAGCTACACCTAATTTCCTTCTCTCATCCGTTCGTTTTTCTATCTTTTCCCGTCCGCCCGACGAGCCGAGGAGTTTTCATTCAACCTCTTTAAAGTGTTTTCTCGACTGCAGGACGAAGGTGAGCTGAAGTTTTGCCTCTGGAGAGTTGAGCGCTGATATCGTTTTGCGTTTTATGGGGCTGTTAAAAAAAGAATTTCTGTATCTGTGTTCTAGTTGCAAAAGTCTTATCAAAGCACAATACCGCCAGTATGTAGAGGTGATGTAAAAGACAACGTACTATTCTTCTTGATATATTGTCATATTATTAATATCGTGTTGATCGGACTGTTTTTCAGTTATTTTTCTTTCTTTCATATGAAACATACTCGATATTGCCTGATGATCCTGTCTCCATCTTCCAGGTAATAGGCTAGTCTATTTAGTTATCAAAAGCATAAATAAAATCTAAATATCATTTTGGAAATTGTTATTCTTCTGAGTTTTTATTCCTAGCGGTTATTTGCCTCTCTGAAAACTTCCGTTGTGGTTTGTTCCAAAGAGGTAAACGGGGAAAGCAAAGCATTCTTCAACTAGACATGCTGTGAAAATATTTTAATCACAAGTTGCTCTCGTAAAATATGATTAAGCATTTTATTCTCCTTCTACGGCATTTTGCTCTCTCCATTTTTTCTAATCAACATTTTAACTTTTGGCTTCGTACAACATTTTTCTTGGAATTTAAATCAGCGTTTAGAGTTCTCGGGCAGGAGTCTCGGTATTAAAATAGATATTACTTATCAGCTTCCACCATTCATATGGGCTGCAGTTTATCAGCAGCATGCACCACAACATTGGTATTTTTGAGCTGCACACTCTTTAGATGTAATTACAATTTTTGCTGCAGATGACAAAAGGATGGATGAGAAATATCCTGCACAGCCAATACAAGTTTTAATCAAGATTGTCCATCAGCCAGCAGACACACACTCTGACCTATACTCCTGTACATCTGCTGCTGCCAGCTGCCACACATGTATAAGTAAAGCAAGCTGCTGATGCATGACTGTGAATATTAGAGCACCGTCATGCACTCTTAAACATGGCCTTGGAATCGTGTGTGTTGCTCGGCTGAGAACGCGTCAGTTTCCTGGTTATTTTACGTTTACTTATGTCTCGTGATTTTTTCATGACTTCTTTTAGTGGGGGAAACCAACTTAGTTCAAGTGTGCATTCATTTTTTCCATTATTCAGAGGCGTGACCTCAGCTGGTAACTACACATTAATAGACTGGTGTTAAAGCTCCCGGGAACCAGCTCCAACATCTGATGAAGACTCTTCTTGTTTGGAATGTCTGAAACATGAAACATGATGGTGCCCTCTGATGGTTTTTATTATTTTCTGCTGTACCTGCCAAGAAGACGCGTTAATCAAGAAAATAAAACATGATGCTGTTAAATGTCCTCGCTGGCATTTGTGTTTTTGTCTCAGCGACAGTCCTCGACCCACAAGAAAGCAGTGAGTGTGTGTGTGTGTGTGTGGGGGGGGGGAGGCCTTATTACAAGAGAACGGTCCTGAAGGAGATGCATACTTACTCCTGAAATAGCTCCGGGCATGGCGAGTGTATGCGGGTTAACCAGCAGGACTTTAGACACAAATTTTGGAGTATGAAAGATTTCCTGCAGTGTGACCCGCTTATGCCACTTTCACGTGACGTCAGCTGATCCAGAAGTCTTGGCAACCGTGTCTCTCCTCTCTGAATGAGGTTAAACACCTTCTTTAGTCCCCTTAATATATAAAAGATCAGAGATGCTGCTGCTGCTGCCTCCTTGCTTTCACCTTGACGGTTGACTCGCAGCCAGTCTGAAGACAGTGTGAAAGAAAGATTAATCTGCACTGGAATCCAACCCAAACTGCCTGCCCTCCTTAAATGTCTGTAACACCCTTGGCTAATCACTCCCAGGCTGTGATGGGAAGGAATGCAGGCAGCCTCTAAAATGTGTTGTTGTATTTTAATGCGACTTTGTGCATTTATGCCTGTTTTCGCCCACATCTGCCAGTTTTAATCGTGCCTTCTGCTGTCACTGAACGTGCACTCGCTCTAGATCTTTTTGCATCCGAGTTAATGTCCTCTTAATCCTTTCATCACATCTCATTATCTACATCAACAAGGAGATTACACTCTTTTTTCCAACAGTTTTTTTTAATGTGACTCACAGTGTGTTGTCATTTCCAATAACCAGATTAACGCACATACTTCGAATCGCTGGGACGAAATCTGTTCAGTGTTGTGCCAATTTCACTGGAGCAGCGATGGATTCAGTGGTGAGCTTTACCGAGTACCAGAGGGTTGTTTGGACGAAGCAAATTCGAGGTTTAAAACTTAAAACTATTTGCAACACTTTATAACATCCAATAGTATTTTTGTTTGGTGTAAATCCGGAGCTTTAGTCCTGTTGCCTTATCTTTTTTAATGTATTTTATTTGTGTTATGTGTTTTCTGTTGTGTCTTGTGACTGTTGCAATTGTTCTATGCTGCTGTCTTGGCCAGGCTTCCCTTGAAAAAGAGGTCATTGTATCTGGGACCGACCTGGTTAAATAAAGGCTAATAAAATACTAAAATAATGTACTCATTGTACTGTACTTAACAACACATGTACGTTTTTTACTTCTGTTATTCTATTTGATGCCACCGGGCAGCATATGAAGTAGTTAGAATTAGCTCCACCGTCATAATAATAATCCAATTCATATATAAAGCACTTTTTTAAGGTACTCAAAGACACTCTACATCAGGGGTGTCACGCTCATTTCCACCGAGGGCCACACCAGTGGCATCATGCCCTCAAAGGGCCGGTTGTAACTGTAACACTGTATAAACTACTCTACAAAGATATTGTTAAATAACTCTCTTTGCATTTGATTATTGTTTATTTGAGTGTAGAAATATTGTACATAAGAACATTTCTCTAATATTATAACATGAATCCATTTAATTTAAAACCTTCAAAATAAAAGCACAGGATATTTGTCTTAAATTTCTTTAAGAAAAGGTGATCGTATGTCTTTCAAGCCGTCGGGGGCCTCATAAAATGATGTGGCGGGCTGGATTTGGCCCGCGGGCCTTGTGTTTGACACCTGTGCTCTACATGGTACATTCATACACCGTAGGCACAGCTACCGGTAACAATTCAAGTGTTTTGCTCAAGGACACATCGACTCAGGCGGGGATTGAACCGCCGATCCTCTGATTCACCACTGACCCACAGTCGCCAAGTGATGTTAACACTGTATCAATAATAATCCAATGGTAAAGTATATTGTATTCCAAAATAGGCTATTCTGCATAATAATTTCCTTTTATTTTTGTATTTTTCTCAAATTGAATACAATTCAATTTTAATTCAATTCAGTTTATTTGTATAGCCCAATTTCACAAATTATAAATTTGTCTCGGACTGCTTTACAATCTGTACACATAGACATCCCTGTCCCAAAACCTCACATCGGATCAGGAAAAACTCTCAAATAACCCTTTAGGGTTAAGTGTATAATACCACACTGACACAGTTTGTTATTATTGTCTGATTAACTCTTCCACTCCTGCCCAACATTTGAAAATACCCACATTGTCTTGCTTTTTCTCCCCGGAGGTTCAGGGTAGAGTTAACCCAAATGTTCACCCAGAATATGTTATCCATAGATGGTTTTATATTGCTGAACCTTCATTGCACATGAATTGAATTGAAGCCCCGGCTTGTCTCTGTGCTCTCACTCCTCCCCGCATGGCAGATGAGTCACGTTTCTGGTATAAATGTATCCTGTCAGATCCCTCAGTGCAATTAGGATGCTGTCGTAGATACGGCTGCAGCTCGGCTCCTCTGGGCTCCATTTTACATTCTGCTCATTAAGAGGATTGAAAATTACAACGCAGTCAACGTTCTCAGCCCCGTGAACCGCTGTATTATATTTCAGACTTGAATCTGCCTCATTTGTTCTTCCACTTGTTTGAAGTATAAACCCTTATAATTTAATATACAGCAGTGAGCCGGCTCGTAAAGGATGAACATAATCACCTTCCATCTCTGTCTCACATGTACACAGGGTGTAAAATCCTCTGGAGATTTGAATCACAATGGCACGGCTCTGATACTTTTTTTCTTCCCATGGCTGAATATTTTACCACATCTGGCTCCAATGTAAAAAAACAACGACATCATTTAACCCCCCTCTCACAAGCTCACTGTGATTAAACACAAAGCTACTATGCAAACAGATGGTATTACAGTCTTTGTGCAGTTATGCTATTTGGGGGACATTTATTGACATTAAAGTTTGGAAACAAGAACGAGCTGAAGCCTGTGGCTGATTTACAGGACGTTAACCACGGCTCTCTTAACTTGTTGTGAACATTTTTATTTAGAAACCAGATGTTTAACATCCTTTCCACAGAAGAATAATGATTATATCCACTCAGAGTAAGTCAACCAATACTGTTTTAGTTCAACAACCACCAGTTTTGAGGTGCTGCTGTTGTGAGTTAGATCGTCTAATAATCAACAAGGGAGCTGATTTACTTATTAATTTACCCTGCTGTGTTGAAAGAAAATATAATCTCTTTAATTTTCGTGATAAGTCAGACCAATAGTTAATATTCAGGCAGCTCATGTGACTTTTAAGGAAAACAAGTGATCAGTTTATTTAATAAGAGCTCCACATGTTCAAAGAATAGTGTTTATATTGTCAGGCTGTTTGTTTGTGTGTTTTCTTTGTATCTTTCAGAGTTGAATAAAAGAAAGATACTGCAATGTTGTTGTTTGTTTGTTGTAGATTATTTTAAACCTTTTTGTTATCGTAATTAATGGCCATTGATTTTTACATTTGCACCACAGGTTAAAATACACATTTTCATTTAATCATGTCCCACTTCTGATAAATATTACACATTACATCTGATTTTTTTACAGTTGTCTGTAGGATTTTAACGTGCATATATATATGCAGGCACGTGCGCAGATAGAGCCCTAGTGGTGCTCAAGCACCAGCCCCTTTTGCCCTGGATGAGAAAAGTGCCCTTTTTGCTGGAGCCACTTTTTTCATTCTTTAGTATTTAAGAAAAAAAGTCACTCTCTCTGTCATTAAGTTCCCCCAAATGTGTTTTGATATCGGACGGGGCATTTATTTGAGTTCTTGTGAGAATTTCGCACCAACGTACTCCGCGACGCGGACAAGCATATATATATATATATATATATATATATATATATATATATATATATATATATATATATATATATATTACCAAAAGTGGCAATAGACACGTTTTGCTTTAACTTAATAGGATGTAGATGTTGATCGTTAATCGTGCCACTTCAACTGTTTATTGATAATTATTTTGTATTTATTTTACAAAATTCAAACAATAAAACTAAATAAAATCAAAACAGAGATAAATAAAGAGCTGAAAAGCTCAGGGAGAAAAAGAAGAGATGTCTGGAACATCAAAATATGTAATATTTTGGATTTATTTGGAAAACCATCGACTGGTGACAGTGACAATATGATGGTTGTGGCGTTGACCAATGTTAGCTTGCTTTCCACAGAGCAAAACGACTGGTACCACTGATGTTAAAACCCCATCATGTGTATGGAGGACTTAAATGATGTAAGTATAAATGAATGCATGAATAAATACAAGAATAAATAAATACATGTTTGAATAAATGTATAAATAAATAAATAAATACAGGAATAAATAAATAAATGCTTTAAAGTAATTTTGAGTCCTCCATACATATGTTCTGTTGTACAATATAGTTCATACTAATGCTACGCTCTGATTCTAGTGTATTTATTGTGGTGTTAAAATAGCAGTATAACTTTATTTCATGTGTCCATCCAGGCAAATTGGTGTTAAGTGTTAAGTGTATGGGTATATTTCCAAGTAACACTGACTGGTAGATACGTGCGATGCATTGAATGGGCAGCAAATATTTATTTTGATAGACATCATTAAAAACAATTCGGTAAAAAGTAAAACACTGTAGTTCATATTAAGTTAAAATATGAAGTTGGGTTAAAGTGATTTAACTCGTGAAGAAACAATAAAGTGAGAGCAAACAGCTCCTTAGATCCTCCAAACCGCTACAGAGACACGGGGTCATTTCAAAAGGTCCTGCCGACATCAGGCTATTGCTGGCGGGCACCAGAGCGCTGAGCGCCCGGCGCCGCGGGGCTCGCGACTCCCGCGAGCAGGACCTCAACCACCGACATCGTCGGAGCTTATTTTTATTCGGCTGAATCTCGACAAGCCAACCACAGGATCGATGCTCTGACTACTAACTTCTCGCCTGAAAACATCCTGAAATTACATTCCGTGACTCAACAACGGCAGTACTTAGAAAACCGTTGCCTGTTTTCCCCTCCGCCATTGTTCCGGGTTGGTGATGCGCAATGCATTCTGGGATCATTCGACGCATCCACAGTTAAAGGGACGGATCACATCCGGGCATTTGGACCTGCTTCTTGCTTTGAAGTCATTGTCGTTTTGATGGGGATGGAACGCTCCGCCCCTTAGCGTTGGCTTCAAGTGACGCAATGTGTGACGTCATTAAAAGAAAGATCAAGGTCAAGCTCTCATGTATTAGCAAGAGATTTGTTTGCTTCTCGTCACATCTTTTGCAGAAGAGTAGGATCCACGACAGAGACCAACACAACCAGGATATTACTGACAGTCTTTTATAGACCACTTTTATCTTTAAAAGACCACTTTGTCTTCAAGCAACACACATCTTAAAAGACGCCGTAATGTCTTCAATGGAATTTGTCGAACTTCTCCAGCCAGCTCAAGACCTGGACAGAGCTGATGTTAGGAAATTCCAGGATCTGATGACACAGCTGGAGCAGAGCAGCAAACGCCACACTTATTTGATGATAAAAAATGTCAAATACTCTGAGGAATTGAAGTCCCAGAAGGAGCTGATCAATGAGTTGCAGAACAAGAACACAGCTTTTGAGAAGACTTTCAGAGACCAGGGCGTTGGAACAGAAGATTCAGAGGGACTGAAGGTGCTCTTAAGCCAAATGCAGGAGACAATCCAAAGTGTCACTGAGAAATCTGCTTCTTCCACTCGTGAGATTACAAATCTGAAATTGAAGCTCCAGCAGAGCGAAAGCACAAAACTTGACCTTGTGAAAAAGAACGCCAAGCTCTGTGATCAAGTAGAGTGCCAGAGCCAGCTGTTAAAACAGAACAACCATGTCTGGCAGAACAGGTACGACATCGTTCAGAGAGAAAACAAATACCTGAAGGTTCAGCATAAGGTAAATGTAAGCCGACTGAAGGACAAGATACAAAGTCTCACTCCAAAAGTCCCCAACAGAGCTGATGAGCCAGAGCTGATAAGCCCGAGCAACCAGGCCTGGCAGAACAAGTGCAACGCTCTTGAGGAGAAGAGTCTCAGAGACCTGGAAGTTCAGGAAAAGGAATTAGAGACCCTGATTGTTGAGCATCAGGTGCTTTTAACCCTGAGCAACCAGGCCTGGCAGAACAAGTACAACGCTCTTGAGGAGAAGAGTGTCAGAGACCTGGACGTTAAGGAAAAGGAATTAGAGATCCTGAATGTTGAGCATCAGGTGCTTTTAACCCAGAGCAACCAGGCCTGGCAGAACACGTGCAATGCTCTTGAGGAGAAGAGTGTCAGAGACCTGGACGTTCAAGCAAAAGTATTAGAGACCCTGAATGTTGAGCATCAGGTGCTTTTAACCCAGAGCAACCAGGCCTGGCAGAACAAGTGCAACGCTCTTGAGGAGAAGAGTGTCAGAGACCTGGACGTTCAAGAAAAAAAATTAGAGACCCTGAATGTTGAGCATCAGGTGCTTTTAACCCAGAGCAACCAGGCCTGGCAGAACAAGTGCAACGCTCTTGAGGAGAAGGGTGTCAGGAACCTGGCCATTGAAGAAGAAAAGTCAGAGACACTGAAGGTTAAGCATCAGGTGCTCGTATGCCAACTGGAGGAGAAGATCCAGAGTCTCACTGAGAGATGTGCTTCTTCCAATGATGAGATCATTGAGGTTAGATACCAAAACGTGGTCTTGGAGGACATCTGTCTCAGGCAAAAGAAGAAGAATCTAGGTTTATTCGGGAGAAGTATGGAGGACAGAGTAACAGAGTTGGAGAAGATGAAGCAAAAGATGCTGGCAATTCGCGCAAACTCCCAGTGCTGATGGACTGTGAGACACAGTCAACGGCAATCCCTGGTCCCCGTATCCCGTTGCCGCCCCCAATCCCCTGTGTCCCTGTGTCCAGTTAACGCCCTAGCCGCCCCAACCCCCCGTGTCCCGTCGCCTCCCCGGCCGCCCCCAACTCCCTGTGTCCCGTCGCTGGCCCGGCCAATCCCAACTCCCTGTGGGGGGGGGGGGGGGGGCAATCGGGGCAGCGACCCCCACTCCCCATGTCCCTGTGTCCAGTTAACGCCCTAGACGCCCCAACCCCCCGTGTCCCGTCGCCTCCCCGGCCGCCCCCAACTCCCCGGCCGCCCCCAACTCCCCGGCCGCCCCCAACTCCCCGTGTACCATCGCAGCCCCGGCCGCCCCCAACTCCCTGTGTCCCGTCGCCCCCCAACTCCCTATGTCCCGTTGCGCCCGGCCGATCCCAACTCCCGTGTCCCGTCGCTGGTCCGGCCGATCCCAACTCCCTGTGGGGGAGGAGAGGGGGTCAAGGGGAGGGGCAATCGGGCGCAACTCCCACTCCCCATGTCCGTCCCGGCCGACCCCGGCTCCCCGTGTCCCGTTGCAGCCCCGGCCAACCCCAACTCCCCTTGTTCCGTTGCCGCCCCAGCCGACCTCAACTCCCCATGTCCCGTCGCCGCCATGACTCCCAGGGAGTTGGTGGGAAGGGGGCTGGGGTGGCGACAGGACAAGGGGGGTTTAGGGGTGGCCGGGGCGGCAACTCCCACTCCCCATGTCCGTCCCGGCCGACCCCGGCTCCCTGTGTCCCGTTGCAGCCCCAGCCGCCTCCAACTCCCCGTGTACCGTCGCAGCCCCGGCCGCCCCCAACTCCCCGTGTCCAGTCACTGCCCCGGTCAATCCCAACTCCCTGTGTCCCGTCGCCGCCACGACTCCCCAGGGAGTTAGGGGGAAGGGGGCCGGGGTGGCGATGGGACAATGGGGGTTTAGGGGCGGCCGGGGCGGCCGGGGCGGCCGGGGCGGCAACTCCCACTCCCCATGTCCGTCCCGGCCAACCCCAACTCTGTGTCCCGTTGCCGCCCCGGCCGATCCCAACTCCCCGTGTCCCGTCGCTGGCCCGGCCGATCCCAACTCCCTGTGAGGGGGGGGAGGGGGAGGGGGGCAATCGGGGCAGCGACCCCTACTCCCCATGTCCCCGTGTCCAGTTAACGCCCTAGCCGCCCCAACCCCCCATGTCCCGTCGCCGCCCCGGCCGCCCTCAACTCCCCATGTCCCGTCGCAGCCCCGGCCAACCCCAGCACCCCGTGTCCCGTTGCTGCCCCCGCCGCCCAACTCCCTTGTTCCGTCGCCGCCCCAGCCGACCTCAACTCCCTGTGTCCCGTCGCCGCCACGACTCCCCAGGGAGTTGGGGGGAAGGGGGCCGGGGTGGCGATGGGACAATGGGGTTTAGGGCGCGGGCGGCGGGCCGGGGCGGCAACTCCCACTCCCCATGTCCGTCCCGGCCAACCCCAACTCTGTGTCCCGTTGCCGCCCCGGCCGATCCCAACTCCCCGTGTCCCGTCGCTGGCCCGGCCGATCCCAACTCCCTGTGAGGGGGGGGAGGGGGAGGGGGGCAATCGGGGCAGCGACCCCTACTCCCCATGTCCCCGTGTCCAGTTAACGCCCTAGCCGCCCCAACCCCCCATGTCCCGTCGCCGCCCCGGCCGCCCTCAACTCTCCATGTCCCGTCGCAGCCCCGGCCAACCCCAGCACCCCGTGTCCCGTTGCTGCCCCGGCCGCCCCCAACTCCCCTTGTTCCGTCGCCGCCCCAGCCGACCTCAACTCCCTGTGTCCCGTCGCCGCCACGACTCCCCAGGGAGTTGGGGGGAAGGGGGCCGGGGTGGCGATGGGACAATGGGGGTTTAGGGGCGGCCGGGGCGGCCGGGGCGGCAACTCCCACTCCCCATGTCCGTCCCGGCCAACCCCAACTCTGTGTCCCGTTGCCGCCCCGGCCGATCCCAACTCCCCGTGTCCCGTCGCTGGCCCGGCCGATCCCAACTCCCTGTGAGGGGGGGGAGGGGGAGGGGGGCAATCGGGGCAGCGACCCCTACTCCCCATGTCCCCGTGTCCAGTTAACGCCCTAGCCGCCCCAACCCCCCATGTCCCGTCGCCGCCCCGGCCGCCCTCAACTCCCCATGTCCCGTCGCAGCCCCGGCCAACCCCAGCACCCCGTGTCCCGTTGCTGCCCCGGCCGCCCCCAACTCCCCTTGTTCCGTCGCCGCCCCAGCCGACCTCAACTCCCTGTGTCCCGTCGCCGCCACGACTCCCCAGGGAGTTGGGGGGAAGGGGGCCGGGGTGGCGATGGGACAATGGGGTTTAGGGCCGGGCAGGCTGGGTGGCCGGGCGGCTGGCGGCGGGCGGCCGGGGCGGCAACTCCCACTCCCCATGTCCGTCCCGGCCAACCCCAACTCCCTGTGTCCCGTTGCCGCCCCGGCCGATCCCAACTCCCCATGTCCCGTCGCTGGCCCAGCCGCCCCCAACTCCCCTTGTTCCGTCGCCGTCCCAGCCGATCCCAACTCCCCGTGTCCCGTCGCCGCCACGACTCTCCAGCGAGTTGAGTCACACCGATAGAACCTGGTGATTGGGTGAAGCTAAAGGTGCAAAAGATGAAGTGGACTGAGCCCAGGTGGACAGGCCCATTCAAAGTGGTTGCAAAGACTTCCCACGCTCTCTAGGTAAGAAGACATACCAAGAGGCACAATTTAACCCATTGTGTACTTTCAGAACCGCCAGCAGAATCCATTGACCAGGATGATGATGAAGGAACCTAAGGAGAGTATCAGAGCCATGAAAGGAGGGTGGATCACAACTCCTGGTGATTGGGTGAGGCTGAAGGTGCACAAAAGGAAGTGGACTGAGCCCAGGTGGACAGGCCCATTGAAAGTTGTTGCAAAGACTTCCCACACGCTCCAGGTTAGAGGACATACCAAGAGGCACAATTTAGCCCATTGTATACTTTCAGAACCGCCAGCAGAACCCATCAACCAGGATGACGATGAAGGAACCTAAGAAGAGTACCAGAGCCATGAAAGGAGGGGAGATCATCTCCACCAAGCTCTGCCTTGTTGCTGCATGCCTGACGGTCATGTTAGTACTCCCATTTATCTTGCGGGAGGCGCAGTGAGATAAGGAATTGCACGTAATCAACACAAACACCACATTAACACACATATCTGACTTTGCACATTTAAGTCAGATATGTTAAATGTCAAGCCGGGAGATGGAGATGCTGCCAGGAGCTGCTGACCCACCGCCAGACGCCTTGGTAGAGTACGTAAACATATCAAGTCACCGCCAGACGCCTTGGTAGAACTTGACCGGTCTCTACAAACTGGGAGTAGGTGAAGTAGGAGGGACGACCTATCTGGTTCATGTGCAGGTGTCAAGCCGGGAGATGGAGAAGCTGCCTGGAGCTCCTGACCCACCGCCAGACACCTTGTTAGAGTATGTAAACATATCAAGTGTCAGGCAAACCTTTGAGAGAGATGGGTCTCAAAAGAGGTAACAGCTGGATCAACTGGCTTGTAGACACTTCCAAAGAGCTCAAGCGTCCTGATTGCTTGGTGTGTGGCACTTCAGAGTCCCAGTTAAACACAGTCCCCTTTGCATTGACCCCAGATAATGAACCGGAGGGCTTCCACTGCATGTTAGAACTGTTTAACAGTCACCTCATTTAAGAGTAGACTTAAGACTTTCCTCTTTGACAGAACTTATAATCAGGGCTGAATCAGGTTTGCCCTGGTCCAGCCCCTGGATATGCTGGTATAGGCTTATAGCTGCTGGGGGACGTTTTAGGATGCACTGAGCACCTCTCTCCTCTTTTCTTTCTCCTTATGGATGACTTTTTATCTCTCCATAACACATTACTAACTCTGCTTTCTCCCCAGAGTCCTTTTGACTTCACGTCTCATAGGGTCATCGGACCCTATGAGATGGCATAGATCCTATCTGCCTGATGGATCATCGAGGTCTGGGTCTGCTACCAGCTGCGCCGCTGCCCTGTTAGGACTCCGCCCACTGTTGAGACTCCGCCCACTCCTCCTCTCTGACTCCATCTGCCTGATGGATGGTGGAGGTCTCCATCGTGGAATATGCCTACTATGAACTATTCATAAACTCTGTCATATTCATTGAATGTATTTTAACTGTAAATCTGTCCTTCTGTACACATTACATCTATTGAACCTGTCCATCCTGGAGAGAGATCCTCCTCTGTTGCTCCCCTGAAGGTTTCTTCCTTGTTTACCCCTGAAGGGTTATTTGGGAGTTTTTCCTGATCCGATGTGAGGTTTTGGGGCAGTGATGTCTATGTGTACAGATTGTAAAGCACTCCGAGACAAATTTGTAATTTGTGAAATTGGGCTATACAAATAAACTGAATTGAATTGAAAACTCCCAATAGTCTTTGTATAATGGTTTTTCGCTACAGTTCCCGGTGATTCCCTCACTACGTCCGTCGACTTTTACATAAGAATTCCGCACATACAGTAAGATGCAGATAAAGTAAATATGTGAACTGAACATTCAGCATTAAAATAAAATGAACTAGAACGGGCACTCGGTAGAGCGCATACTTTCGCATTTCACAAGATTGGGCATTGAATTATGAACATTAGTTGCCAATTGGATACAAATTGACCGTGCTATAGTAAAAATAAGATTTTGACCTTTCCATGACCTTTACCTTTGACCCGATCGATCCCAAAATCGAATCAAATGATCCCCCGATAATAACCAATCAAGCCACCAAATGTCATGCGATTCAAGAAGATGTTGACCTTTTTTTATGACCTTGACCTTTGAAGTTGTAATTATTCTTTTTAGGTGAAGCTTTAAACGAGAGAAATGTAGAAAAAAATATTCATTGAAGTTGAGATCATGAGTTGCGATGTCGACGAATCAGATGAACGCCTCACTGTTTGAATGGTGTGATTATATGAAAGAACTTAAAAGGAAAATGCGATATAAATACAAGCATGTGTGTTTGTAATCCTGTCCAACATTCAGTCCATATATCTTGTCTCAGTACCTATGTACTGCTTGAAAAGGTTTTTGATGTATCAGGGAGGAATTCAATCACCACAAGCACATCTAATATTGTGATTTACATCCACTCCGCCCCTCTAGATTATTTATACCAGGACACAGTATGAAACAAACGTTTCATATTCCACCAGTTTCTCCCACTTGCTCTTTTAAAACTAGACACTAAGGCTACATATCTCTGAAGGGAAACACTGCAAAGAATACTTTATTTATCTTCCTTACATCCTACTTGTTTTTATTTTTTCTCTGTTTAAAAAAATGCCCTCAAAACATTAATTACAAATATTAATGTATTATAAAAGCACTTACACTAAATAACTCATTTTAAGGACTGACTTTTTTCTTCCTGAACTTTATATGTCAGCTTCACTCTGAAAAAAAAAAAAAAAAAAAAATATATATATATACAATTAACAAATACAATATTAAACATTTTTTATTCAATAAATGTAGTTACATATAAATACACCGACATGCAAAACAGAGCAACTATTTCGAATAAGCAAGTGGTTTGTATTCAGTAACTCAATATATTTCAGAATCCTGTTACTTTGGGGGATTTTACACAATTGTAGATACTAATATTTCACTACAGTACCGCAGACACCCAGCATGGGGCGCTGTGGAATCGTCACAACCCTCCCCCGAAAACTCTGTTCTCGCTCTCGCGGTAACTCCGTGCCTCCACCGGCGGCGACATTCAGAGAGGAGATGGCGGCCAGAGGGGGGTTTCAGTCAGTACCGACTGCTGGTGGTGGTGTAGCAATGGGACCCGGACCACCGGTACCAATCGCAGGACCAGGCATGGGACCCGGGACTCCTTCCGGACGGATGATACCGTCGTCGGCCGCGCAGAACCACATGTACCGCTCCCCGATGCCCGGGCCCGGCTACCCGGTGAGATATCACTCCATCTTTACTGCTGACGCGCGAGCCAGTCCGCTAGAACAAAGCCTCTTACCGCTGCTTTGTCACGAGCGGCTAACGTTAACCGCCGACACGGGCTCGCGGGAGCCGGCAGCCCCGCAGGAAAGTTGCTCCCCGTCTGCTCGGTTCAAACCGTCCGCTCCGACTGACCAACTGCCGTTAGTCAGTTTGTCGTTTGAATTCCAAAACCCTCCCGCCGCGAACGTTATTGTCAACTAACGTTAGCTAGTTAGTCACGGTAGCCAATTAGCTTAGCCTGCTAACGTTAGCTGGTCACTGTTTCGCTGAGTTTACTCGTTAAAACAGTGTTAAAATAGCTTTCGGTGTTTTATAAGGAAGCATTTAATGATAAACGTCGAACTTAAGAAAGTAAATGTTTTGCTTGAATTCACAAGTTGGCTTTTACGGTTTCCACATCTGGTCCACTTCTGAATGAAACGGCTGCATGATTCTCGTGTATCTGCGGATCAAACCTGCAACCTGTGTGCTCAACTTTAATTTGTTTTTGTAACACTAGTGCGTGCCTTTTGGTTAACTTTGCGTCACCTGGCTGGTGAAGTTTTTACACAACAGGATAAGTGAATCCAGCTGGTTTATGCAAACTTGCATCAAACGAGTTAACTTTTGTACCCACGCATTGTTGATATAGCGTTACGTCTGAATTAGAGCTCATTACATAATAGTTGAATGTGGAACCTGTGGCCTACAAGCACAAAGTTTAAATTATGACACACTGAAAGGTTTTTCGTGTTGCTGATGTCTTGGGTCAAACTAAAGGTGCACCCAACAGTGATTTGAATAAATAATACACATATTATTTGTTGCATCAATTTACTGTTTAGTCCATAAAAAAATGACATGTTTCTTTTGTATGGGTTGTTTTTTGTATTTCAGCATCTATTAACATACATTTAGGTTGGAGATATGAGGATTAGTCAATAGTTTGTTTCAAGGAAGAGTAGTTGAAACAACACATTTGATAACATTATCAGCTCATCTTTACCTTGCTATTTTTGGTACAAACCAAACTTGTTCCCGTATGGACAGGCTTGTTAATATTTCTCAAAATGTATAACGGAGCTAATCTTTGGAAACGAGGTGGAATTTTTCCTGCAGTCATCAAAACTAATTGTGTACAAGTGAGTGACCTCTGAGCATCTGTAAATAATCAAGTCCCTTTTAGGAAAAATAGTTTGTTTATGCACTGGAAAGTCATGCAAAATTCATACAAAGCTAAATATTACATTGTTGGGTAATCCCAAAATAAATGTAATCTCTCAGCGTGCTTTATTGTTGAATGCCTTTTAGTATGATGATGTGGCCCTGAGTGGTTGTTATAGTAAAATTATTATATAATATGTAACTCCAGATTGTTGTAAAGTCAAAATTGATCGAAAAACAGCTGGAATCTTTATTACGTAAACAAAACAAGGTTTTGAGAGCTAATTTCTCGTTTGTAATTAATTTACCTGCCAGTTTTGCTTGTGAAGCTAGAATCGGTTGCTGCAAATCCAATTTGTGCTCTCAGACAAAAAACGGTTGCTCTCGGAACAGAAATCTGCGAGTTGAGTTTGTATGTAGTGGGCGAGGCGTGCGCTGCTTAAGCGTTGAATTTTTATTATTGGTGGGTTTGCCTAGCTCTTGGCTCGCTGCGCTAACAGGAGTTTACGATGAGGAGGACATGGAGATATTATAAGTTGGCATCATATAGCAAATGACATGCATTAAAACAACTGATCGACTTGAACGTGATAGAAAGTGAAGTGCTGCTACATTTAAAACGGAGCTATATGATCATATTGCTCTTGTTTCTGTTTAATTTTTTCATACCTCATTCAAGATATAGCAAAAATGTGCTGTCAACCTCTTTTTTTGTAATGAAGATGCAACTCTCCCTTCATAATTCTCCCCACCTCCCACACGCAAAGAGTCCAGCAACTGCCTTAACAAAGTGCGCTTGCAGCAATCTATTTGTTAAACTACAACGGGCACTCGGTAGAGCGCATACCTTCGCAGCCAGACACTTTTTTGATACTTGGCATGAGAGGGCGGGGAACTGTAAATTGATACCGGATATTGTGGTCATTATGACATGTCGTATATCACAAGATTGGGCATTGAATTATGAACATGTTGGCATTAGTTGCATGCCAATTGGATATAAATTAACCGCGCTATGGTAAAAAGAAGAGTTTGACCTTTTCATAACTTTGATCCGATCGATCCCAAAATCTAATCAAATTGTCCCCAGATAATATCCAATCATCCCACCACATGTCATGCGATTCGGGTTAATACTTTTTGAGTTATGCGAATAACACACAAACACACACACACGCAAATAAATACACAGCGATCAAAACAATGATTCTCGAATGCGAAGTTTATGACATTTACATTAACCACAATAGCAAACACTCTGATGGTCTAAAGCCATCATTCAAAAACCTCAGAAGATTCAAAAGTAAAAATAATACAAAAAGATCTGATACAGCCCGAGTCGTTATGCATGCTGCTACTAATTTAGATTTAGTAGATGTTGAATATATCCTGTTTAGTAATCCAGGCTGTGTGGTGCATTAGTTCAGTCATACTTGTATCTTGATGGAGTCTAAAGAGACATTTGAGTGTGCTGCCTAGCTACTAGTTTAGTGAAAGGATGTTGCGCCTTTTTATCTCGAGCGTCCTTGACTGCTTTCGCTCACACACGCGCAGCCTTTCTCTTCACCGTCGGAGCGGCTTCGTCTTCTGAATGCTGCAGAACTCCAGTTGTGCTCCGGTAAACCAAGGTCGTCCTGATTCATAGTATAAAGAGCGCTCGACGATGGACATGCGCTTCCTCTGCCCACACTGCGGCTGTGTGCTAATGGCAGAGGACATTTGTCTCGCGCGTGTCGTTGACGAGTCGCCGTCCGTCGCTCTTCCAACCCTCCGCCGTCTTTCCTTCATCTCGCTCGTTTGTTGAACGACTTCTGGATCAAAAGCGGCCATCGGTGATTTCGTTCATCTGCACTGATGCAGTCGAACACGCGAAGTCGCCTGTTTGAGTTCTTGGCGCTGGGCTTGGTGAGTCGGAGTTTGTTCTGCGTCGACTCGTTCGGAGGCGTCGGTGTTTCCTCGGGTTGGATGAACGTGTGTGGATGGGATGACTTCATACGCAGGGTTTGTTTCTTCTGTAAACATTACAGAGAGCTGCAATTTTTTTTTCTTTCTTTCTTGTACTTGGAAATTTCTAGTGCAAAATTAGTTTGGTTTAGTTTTCCATGAATAGAATAACATCAGGGATGAGCGCAAGAGGAAGGGAAGGTGTGTAGGTTTTCTCCGATCTGGATTTGTATAAGCACGGTGGCCTTCTTACTCGTATACAGTTAATTAGACTGGCTTTCGATATGAGGGACCAAAGGTTGCTATGCACCATTATGACCACCTTTATGAATGGCATACAATTACGGATCAGATGGACATTTAGATATTGTCGTGGTATTTATTTGATTATATAGCATCAAGTTCACCTTAAACTTTATGTTAACCGTAATGTTTATATGGGACACTGATAACCACGGTTACATTGTTGCTGACTGCTGCATTGGACAATACCCATATAGGCAAACGTGAAAGATCACAAGATCGTTAACATTGGAAATACGATTTGCACATAGGTTTGCGCTCGATATTTAACCAGGTGTTTCACATCTGACTGTATTTTTGTTTTATTTGACTTTTACACCCTTCGATTCCCTGTTTTTGAAACACTAGTGCAATGCAGAGTTCGTACGGTCATGGAAAACCTGAACAAGGCATGGAATCTTAAAATGGTCATTTCCAGGCCTGGAAAAGTCATGGGAAAAACTTAAATTGTAAAAGTTTTGGAAAAGTCATGGAAATTTGTTACAATCACATGTTTACATTTACGCCGAGTTTGAAATAATTAATATGTTTTTTTAAAGAAAGACGCTCAAATATAAGCCGGCGTACGCTCTCAATACGCTACATTTTCTAAATTATTCTTGTTTATGCCGATATTTCAGTTTGGTCATGGACATTTGGTTTAAAGTCATGAAAATCTACTGGTCAACATGTGTAAGAACCCTGCAATGCTCGCGTGGAGCCTGGCCTGTTCGGAAAGAGGCTGCTTGCTTTGCTCCCAGAGCTGCTTCTGGGGGCATTGTCGAAAACTGCCCAGAGCTCGTCTATTCCAGGGAAATTCGGTTAACTTGTTAACTTTGTATCTCCGGCATCGAGCAGCAACAAGCAACTGCTGTCAAACGACTGAAAAGATGGTATTATGATGGAAGGCAAGGAGAATCACATTTGAGAAGCTAAACAAAATGTTTGGCAAAGATACAATAACGCATATTAATTATGGGAAATGTTTTTTTTTCTCTATTTTTTTAATGTAGAGACCAGGCATGCCTCCATCCAACCGCATGACCCCACAAGGACCGGCCATGGGCCCCCCGGGGTACGGCAACAGCCCAGTGTCTCGGCCCGTGATGCCCGGCGTGATGGACCCGTCCCGCAAGAGGCCCGCCCCCCAACAGATTCAGCAGGTTCAGCAGCAGAACCGCAACCAACAGTAAGTCGTCCCCATTTATAAGGAAGGAACTTTTATTATGGACTTAGCTGTATTGAATGGCATAGAAAATAGTGTCTTTAATGTGAATAACAGGCTCCAAGCCTGGCAGCTACACACTTCATCACTGTCATCCAAAACTCTGGTTCCTATTGGAAATCCGTCGTTGCTATAACAGATTGAAAAAAGGGGACTTTTTTTTTAATGGAATACAAGATAATTTAATAAAGAAATGCTTTGGTAGAAGTGAACTAGCCTCATTCGATGTCTTTAAACTAGTGAAAATGTTTCAGTCGTTTTGAGCCAAAAAGATTACTGAAAAATGACAAAGTTTTATGTAACTGTACATTGATTATATTTGGGTCTTGGGTTTGTCAAAATAAGCTGTTTTTAAATACATTATCTTGGCTTTAGTTCAAAAGAAAATCTTAACTTCTCAATGTGTGATATTTGATTGAAGCTCGTAGATGAAGTGAAAAATAACCTTATTGATATTTAAATAAAATTTAGTTCTAGATTCAAAGTAATTGTTTGTCAATGTGCGACAGGGATCCACAGCAAAATGCAGTTGTAGCACGTCTTTTACACAAACACTACTGCATCTCATAGTGCGTGATTTATATCAGGAGAATTGTAAACGGCAGCAACACACACTAGTCTCTAGGCAGATAACATGGCCAACATCTTCACATGAAATATTAAACATCAGGAAAACGGTGTTGATCGATCATCCTCCTGGAGCCTGCGCTCTATCCTGTGGTCCTCCTGTCAAGTGCAGCTCGATCAGAGATGCGTGACGGAGAGGGTTTCTGTAACGATGTGGGCGCAAGCGTTACTGACCTCCCGTTGCTGGTTAAAAAAAAGTCCCATTTCACCCGCGGAGTAGCCTTAGGTCTTCGGTGTGTCGGCCGAGCTTCACTCTCAACTCGTACTTTAAACCAGCACTACTCCTCTTTGACTCTCATTAATACAGATCTTGTTTCGATTATTTGTTTTCACAGCACAAAGAAGAAGAAGATGGCTGATAAAATTCTACCTCAGAGGGTGAGCATTACTCAAACGGCAGTCCACGGGAATCCATCATTCCTGGCCGTTATTGTGTTGGACCGATTACAAATGCTCGTTCATTTAAATTTAAATTGAGGTGGCTCTGTTTAAAGTACTGACGAGTGTGTTCCTCTGATATAGTTCTGTTGTAGACTCCCTGCTCTGTTGCATCAGTGGTGACATGTGTATGTTGGGTTTTAGATCAGGGAACTGGTCCCAGAGTCTCAGGCTTACATGGATCTCCTGGCTTTTGAGAGGAAGCTGGATCAGACCATCATGCGCAAGAGGCTGGACATTCAGGAGGCCCTCAAGAGGCCCATTAAGGTATGGCTCGAATACAGACGTCATTCCTGGAATCTCTGCCTCTGGTTCGGACCTGACATTTATTACAAAGCCACTTCGACCTCTGGAGGCCTCGATCCATCCCCATAACTGGACCACAACATTAAAAGGAATGCAATTCAGTATATGTCTCCACCACTAAGAGTTCAGACGTATATTTTAAATTGTATTTATTTTGGTGTCGACCCAGGCTTTAACTCGCAAGGATTTTTGAAGTTCAACATTTCTTTCTTTTACACACTTTTTTTGTTTAGCAGTGTATCAAACGATGTGTACATTGTTAGGTGGACAACAGGCCGTTATTTCTATATAAGTTGGACGTCCTCTCGGTGATCAGCACACAATACATTGATTTAATCTTGACTCAAACTGCGCACTCGTCGCAGCAGAGCGATCTCATCCGTCCCCTGTTTGAACACGTGTGATGATTATCGGTGTAGATGACAATTTGGCGTTGACTGAGTAACACACCTTCAATTTATAGTTTCTTTCGATTGATTGTTTTCCAGCAAAAGAGAAAGCTCCGGATCTTCATATCAAACACCTTTAACCCCGCGAAGCCCGATGCCGAGGATGGAGAGGGCACCGTGGCATCATGGGAGCTACGCGTTGAGGGTCGTCTGCTGGAAGATGTGAGCTTCATCACTAAAATATATTGGTTTATATTCATGTTCTCTGTGTGTAAACTGCTTTAACAGTAGTTTACATTTATTCCAGAGCGCAGCTAATATAAGCAACCACATTGTGCATGTCTTTTTAAACCAAAAAGTATAAAGTTCTAATGTTTTACAAACGCAAATATTATACCAAAATTATACGGATTTCGTTTATATTTCCAATAACTGTAATATATTTGCTTTGCAGACTGCTGTGTCCAAGTATGAAGCCACCAAACAGAAGCGGAAGTTCTCCTCTTTCTTCAAGTCTCTGGTGATCGAGTTGGACAAAGACTTGTACGGTCCAGATAATCACCTCGTGGAAGTGAGTATTACCCCCGTTGTTTATTGTTCGCTGTTTGTTCTTCCCTTTTCTGCTTTTAAATTGGCATCATAGCGGAATCCCGTAGATACTTGTGTGTGTACTTAAATATGAGACGCAAGTACTCAAAACATTTCCAAAATGTTATTTTAGTGGCACAGGACCGGCACCACCCAGGAGACGGATGGTTTCCAGGTGAAGCGGCCCGGCGATGTGGGCGTTCGCTGCACTGTCCTGCTCATGCTCGACTACCAGGTAAACAAATGCTCGGGCATTTACTGTTCCTCTGCCAATGCCCCGTGATGTAATGTTGCCTTTGAGTGCTTTTCAAACATTTGTCGTCGGCGTCATATCAAACCAATCTTTCTGTGTGCCAAACAGCCCCCTCAGTTCAAGCTGGACCCCCGGCTGGCTCGCATGCTGGGCATCCACACTCAGACCCGACCGGTCATCATCCAGGCTCTGTGGCAGTACGTCAAGACCCACAAACTTCAAGACCCTCATGAGCGCGAGTTCATCAACTGTGACAAATACCTGCAGCAGGTGAGTCGAGTGCTTTTTGTAACATCAGATGGTCATTAACCTTCAGTTGTGCGTTTTTTGTTATGCACCAGAGGGGCTTCTTTGCTCTTCCAACCTGATAAATACCAACTGTCCGTTTCTTTTGCCAAGTACGTTGCACATACAAGGAATATAACTAGGCGAAAGGTGCATAGCCACAGACATAGAATAAAACAATAAACAGTGCACTAATCTAGAAATAATTGGTATGAAGTTGGAGTAAATGACATCCACATAGTTGTCCTGGTTAATTTGTGCTCTCGATGTTGTGCAGTCCGTCTCTACTCCTCCCGCTGTCCTTGTATGGAGTCTCTTCTTTCTGGGTCACTGACTAGTGTCCCAGTGCTTTTCTTTCTACTGTGCCAAGATAAACAAGATTGTCAAAAGCCGATGTTGAATTTATACAAAGTGAGCGTTGGTGGGCCGTCGGGGCCTTCTAGGCCTTCTCTGAAGGCCTAAACGTAATTACAAAGTTAAAGCTATTTTACAATTAAAAATAATAATATTTTCTTAATTCATATTTTCTTATTGCACTATTGTCTTCCTCTCTTGCCGTGCTTCCCGTATTATTTATTTTAACGGGAGCTTTGATCCAATCAGAGTCGCCCCCACAGTCTCTAGGAAGCAGCTCATCTCAGGCCTTCACACAGGCCAGTACAGCCAATCGTATCGCTAGGTTGCCATGATCCTCAGCCAATCGTATCGCTAGGTTGCCATACTGGGTCTATTTCTTGAGGTCTCTGGCCTTCTGCAAACATCCGTACTGGATGCCAGTTGACAGGAAATTCATTGCACTGGCATTTTCGTAAAAGATCTTAAAGCAATTCTTAAATTTCATTCAGCCTCCTGATGTCTAAATAGTATTTGCTACATTTCAGTATCTCCAGTTACTAAAGCGCATGAATGTAAGTTATTTGCCGTTACTATTCACAGTATCAGAAAGGGCGGTGAAACAACCAAAGCAACTGCACTGTGCCACTGTGCCCCCCCACACACACACACACACACACACACACACACACGTTAAATAAGTCTTGCTTTGTTAATTTGCTCTGATCAAAAACTGCGCCTTGGTTCCATTCCTGCAGATCTTTGAGACTCAGCGGATGAAGTTCTCCGAGATCCCGCAGCGCTTGCATGCACTCTTGATGCCCCCAGAGCCAATCATCATCAACCATGTGATCAGGTGATTAATGAGGTCCCCTATGTGCCAACGGTCACATGTTAAAGTTGTGTTCTCCTGATCTCCTGCCGGTTGATTTGACATGTCCACATACAGTTTGAACTAAATGTCCTGTATTCTGTTAGTGTTGACCCCAATGACCAAAAGAAGACTGCTTGCTATGACATCGACGTGGAAGTGGACGACACGCTGAAGACCCAGATGAACTCCTTCCTGCTCTCCACAGCCAGTCAGCAGGAAATAGCAGGGCTGGACAACAAGGTACAGGAGAGTTTTTCCACTCGCACATCCTCCCTGTGTAATACAAGTTTTGTTTTCCTGCTGTATTTCTCTGCCTTTTCTGTGAGGTTTTGCTCTATTACATGACCCCGGCTTAGAATCAAACAAATGTCACACAAAGAGAGGAAGTACTTTTTTTGTGTGTAAGAAATGTTATTTTATTATCAGCCGTAGCTGTTTAAAGGCCGCTTAATGAGCGTGCTTAATTAATAATGGTAATTATTATTCATTTTTGACCCCTGCTCCATTGAGTCGCCATGTCCTTTATTTCCTCCCATTTTGTGAGCCTCCTGAGGGGAACGTCCCCCTGAGCCACTCTCCCAATCTGTTGCCTGTGATTTGTTGCTCCTTTGGCCAGTTTCATGGTCAGTCCGGTCTTTCTGACTTCCTGCTGGCAGCAGCTTCCTTCGCTGGGATGGCTGTACTCGCATGGATACGCCGTGGAGCCATTCCCCGAAAAGACGACCTCCTGTGTCGCCTTATTTTTGTTCGACATTGTATATAGAGAAAGCTTGTTTATAGCTTATAGGGCATAGGCGCCATTCATATTGTGACTTTATTTTGGGTTTGTTTAAGATTACTGAGATGCACCCGGTTCCTGTCGGCCTTATATCACAAACGGCAGAATCAAAGTGTCTTCGTTTTTTCTGTGTGTGTATATATATATATATATATATATATATATATATATATATAGTGTCTTCTCATGAAATAGATCTGATGCTGTGGTTTAAAACCGTAAAAAACTGCTGATCTCAGGAATACTTTCTGTAAGATGGTTATTAAGGAAGCACCTGTCCCAGTTTCTCCGTGAATACCTTATTCATTACTTATAAATTGATGGCTCGTCTCTTTATTCCCTTTTTAATTCTGTTCAGATCCATGAAACCATTGAGACCATTAACCAGCTGAAGACCCAGAGGGAGTTCATGTTGAATTTTGCCAGAGATCCTCAGGGCTTTATCAACGACTGGTTGCAGTCTCAGTGCAGAGACCTCAAGGTGAGTCCTCTTGGCACGTCGAATACTTCTATCTGTGGTCTCGTATCTCCACAGATGGCATGAAAACAAACAAATCCACCATGAAGTATAACTGCCCCATGCATCCCCAAAGCTTTTGTTTTGTGTGCTTCTAAATAAGGGAAAGTGTGGATAGATGTTGCAGTTCAGAGAGAAATCATCATGGATAAGAAGAGGATACAACTTGTTTTGATTTAGCGACTCATCGTTTTCAACAAAACTTTTCTCTCTCTTCTTTTGACGTTATTATTGCTCCATCTACCTTTGTATTATTATATTTCTCCACAATTTCACAGCCATCTGGACACGGCATCACTGCCAGGAGACTTATTCCTTGTTTGATTCAAAGGTTTTAGGATGGAGGCGGTCGTGTGCTCTACGGATTTGTAAACCCATTTACCCAAATTTGTGATTTTTGGGTTATTTATTCACTCTAGAAAAAGCATTGAGAAATGTAGAAAAGCACAATAGGAAAGTGGATATAGGAAAAATAAACTTCCGCTGCGGTGGTTGAGGTCACAGATGCAGGATAACTTCTCGGAGTATCTCAGAGGGAAACACTGAGACTCCAGACAACCGACATTCAGGGCTGGTATCACATGTAAAATATCCGGTACGGGGAACGTCACAACAACAATATCTAAACTTGAGTCATATTAAAGTTCTTTAAAGCTTGAGGTTTACTGTGAGAAGAAAAGAGGACTTTACAAGTACGTGCATGTTGTGCCCCTCCCCCTCCCCACATCATGTGGCTTACTCACAGCATAGCAGTGTCAAAATCGAGCGTGAAACATTTAATAACATGCCTGCCTTGTTGCACAATCGTCTCCCGTCTCTCCGCTGAGCGAGCCGATTAAGTGCTGACCAGCTGCCCTCTCCCCCACCTCCTCTCCCCCACCTCCTCTCCCCCACCTCCTCTCCCCCACCTGCAGTGTTTGTTCAGTCGAATCGCTGAGAAATTGAGCAGATTCAGTTCAAAGCTCGGCGGTCAACTCTTGTTCCGTTTGTCTCGGCTGCGGTCAGCATTGGAATTGTGTGTAAATGTTTCTTCCTCCATTTGCAGACCATGACGGATGTGGTCGCAAACCCAGAAGAAGAGCGGAGAGCAGAGTTTTACTACCAGCCGTGGGCTCAGGAGGCGGTCTGCCGCTACTTCTACTCCAAGGTAATCTTCATGCCTTCTTCTCCGTTCCTAACGCAAATATCTCAATAACTGTATTATGAATTGGCATGAAAGGGGATGACTCGTGTTCCCCAGAGGCTCAATCCTATCAACTTTAGCCGCTGTGACGTTTAAGTGTATTGATCCATCTCAACCTCTATCGGATAGATTGCCATGATATTTATTTCAGACATTAACTACCCAGAGAAAGAATTCTCATGACTTTGGGGATCCACTGTATTTTGTGTTCAGGGCTAATTACGACGCCAACTAGCCATTACTTTTATTGTTAATAATATTTTTGCCAACTAAGCAATCAACTGTTTGGAAATGAAGACGGGACAGCGTTTTATACGGATGCACAATGACTACTCCCGGTGGTAAATGTAGTTCACTGAAAACTGTCTGATACCGACAGAGAAAGCTGGTTTCTCCTCCCGCAGAGCCGTTTACCAGAATGCATTGCATGCACGCAGCAGGTTTTCTCCATTTTTGGGGGTTCCCTACCGGCACAGTCCTCCCCGCTGTCGCCTCCTCGGCTGGATATCTGCATTGGTCTGAAAAAAGAACCTCGTCAATTACATCAATACGAACTAAGACCTAGGAGCCGTTTAAGCTGCACTTTGTAGTTCTTCTTGACTTCAATTCAAAACATAGAACAGCGCAGGAAAGCCAGGACTTTTCCCACTACAACTCAGAAAGATATATGGTTAAAAATCACATTTTCCCTTTAAGTTTGCCGATGGATATGATATATGATGTCAGGGTTTTTCCTGAGAAAATTTGGGCGCGCGCCTAAGCCTTTTTGCCGAGCGCCTATGACAAATCACGAGCGCCTAAGGCACAAAAAAAAAGCATTAATTAAAAGAATTATAAAAACACAAAACTAAATACTAATACTAAATATACAGGGGGAAAAGAAAGTAAATTGCTGAGATAGAGATCAAGATAAATAGACAGACAGCATAATATATAACTCCGTATATATATATATATATATATATATATATATATATATATATATATATATATATATATAGTTGCTCCCCGGGCGCATCACTGCATGCAGTCCACTGCTCCTTCATAACGAAGGATGGGTCAAATGCAGACAAAGAATTTCCCCATTGTGGGATCAATAAAGGATACATTATTATTATTATTATTATTATAACGTATTTTAATCAAAGTGTTTACAACATCGGTCGTGTTCAGATAGCATCGGCTGCTGATGTTTCCATGTCTCAGGCTGAATCGTTTAATCTGCTGATTATTTATCCCGATTCATCTTTTTTTGTTTTCTTATAAAACGCTAGATAACGATGTAACGGTGAATCTTTTCTCCGTGTGTTTTCAGGTCCAGCAGAGGCGACAGGAGCTGGAGACGGCGCTCGGCATCAGGAACACCTAATGATATCGTATCCATGGAGACGTGCCGCGTGGTCCCAGGCGGCCAACGTGTGAGCGCGTGCGGGATGTTCACAAATGAATTCCTCCAAGAGTTTTCTAATAAACTTCGAGAGACATAGATACTAGATGGCTTTCCCGTTATATAGGATGTCCTTTTCTTTTTTGTTGTCATTCACCCTGCAGCCCGACTACTGTTGCCGTTTGATTGCTACTTCCACTTTTCCACACCAGAGCTGCAATGTATTTTTCGCTTGCATGTCTAAGCCTTACCTGGAAGCATTCCTCTCCTTTTGATACGCAAAAGTACAGATTGTACGCAAATGAACGAGCAGAGGGCAACTTTTTAATGTGTTCTGTCCCTGAATCTAAAAATATCTTTAATTGGCTGAAGCGTGTTGATTCTGCCTTGACTCTTTGTTGCCCCCTTTTTTGGGGAAAGTAAACATTTACTTTCCCAACTTGGCCCCCGGACGCTCGCCCGTTCAGTTGGATATTGATTGTGTTTGTAATCAATCGCTACTTTGTTGGCTCTCCATGTGTCACTTTGTCTTAAGCGCCCTCGGTTTGTTTTGACACTTCGGGCTAGCGTACGAGAGAGAGACGGCTCAATCGTGGCAAGATCTACATCTTTTGTTGAGGTGCCATTTTGTATGAAGTTTTTCTTTTTTTTCTTTGTTATTATCAATGATTCTTGTTTAAAAAAATATGTATTATATCAGTACTTGTCTTGTTAGCTAGTACAGATTATCAAGGAAGTAGCTAGTATGAGTACCTCTAGTCTATATAGTTTTGTAAATACTGAGCAGAAAAAAAACTGAAGATGGATGTGAAGTAAAATTGTATCTTATCCTGGCAGATGTTTTTCTTAACTTTTTGTCTACGCTCAGATAGTTGAAGCAGTATTTATATTATTAATCGGCCCTCGCTGTCACAGCACAGCGATCTAGCTCTCCTCGACATGAAGATGTCACGTTGGACGAGTCGCGGCTCCGCGGGACAAAATGTGCACGACATTCGGGGAAAGTTAAATATTCTGCTTTATAGTTTTGTGTATTTTTGATTACGTGCAGAGAAGCCATAAACGGTTGGAGAAGATTTAAAGAGTTTCTTCGTATACGCTGGCTGGAGTTTTCACACCGTGTTGAGTTTAATGGTTGTTGTTTGCCCGTTGATGGTAAAGATTAGTGTCCTGGCTGCATTTTATTCACAAATTCCAAGAATACACTAATGTGGGTTTTGGGCAGGTACATGATATGAAATAATTGGTGGGAACCTCGGGGTGGGGGAGGGGGGAGGGGGGGTCTGTGGTAGTATTTGAATCTGCAGACTTTTTTCATGGACCAAACCTATTTTTCTGTATGTTCTGTTATAATAAAGGATATGTAAAATGTACATGTCTGAAAGTGATTTATTTTTTCACCTCATGAACACTGCTTTAATATTTATGTATCTGGTAATTAGTCTAACTTAAGCCAGTAAAAAGTTGACTACCCACAAAAGCCTTTTAGATGTGTCGTTTGGTTCCGAGTCCCAAGGAACCCGTTATTGCTCACATGAGTCACAGGTACCTTTCTCTAAAGTTTCTTGAACATGTGTGGTATTTGTGTCGAAGAGGAGAAGAAAAACGTTAGTTATCCTACATTTTTACTGTGATTAATTAACGTTATCGTTCAAGCTTTAGTTTATTAAAGAAGAGAATATTAACACTTATTCTGATACCATTTATGTTGTATTTTAAGTAAGAGCAGCATCAACATTTGAGAATAAAGACAAAGCTGTTCATAAATGCCAAGTCTGTATAACTTAACTAGAAACTTAACGTCGGATAAACATGACTCGTGAGGTACATTTAGCTTTGTAATGACGAAGTTGCAGTCCGTAATGATCTAATTACCCTGTAAATATTTTAACTTGGACTATGTGTACATATTTAAATAATTATATGCATCTTAAAGAGTAAATATAGGTATTGGCTGGTACTATATTTGGTACTATATTTTTCTGACACACCTGTGTTTAATTAAACATCAGCGCTGGACGATCCCGTTTCTCGGCGTGAGGAGAAAAGGGAGAGAGTTTGACCCGGAGCGGACCAATCAGCGCGAGGGGGCGTGTCCGAGCCCCGGCGACCTGTCCGGTATAAATACACTCCGTCCCGCCGCCGCGGGTCTTCGCACCGGCAGCAGCTCCGTCTGGAAGGTCGAACACACAATGGCACCGCCGAAGAAAGTGTGTGTGATCGGCTCCGGTAACTGGTGAGTGGAGCGGAGGCCGAAGGGTCTCAAAGGTTTCTGAATGAACTCTGGAAGTTTAGTTGTGTTGAACTACAGCAGCCTGTCAGTTGTGATCTATTATAAGTGTATACTCATCATAACGGTATTTCTGTTCCCTGGATTATATTTCACACTCAGTGGGCGGCTTTGTGTGTGAGTGCATGTCTTTAAAAAGTATAGGCAACTTTAACCTATCTTCCAACTGAAGATAAATAATTCAGTGGATTTTGTCTTTTGCAGAGGGGAGATCTGCAACACTGACCTTTGACCTTTCGACTATTCAACACCCCCTACGTCTTTATTAAAGAAGCAGCTCTTTTATTCAGCAGTATTTCTGCTGAAATGTTGTTGACGTTAATCGTCCTGCGTGACATTTAGTTCAGTCTGCGGAGGAGGAAGTTTTCAGATACTACGACACTAAAGATTATTTAAAGCAGTAGCTGTATTTGTGAAAGACTGGCATTCAAAATTGTAACTATAAAAAAGTCAGGATTTATGTCAGCAGCATGTTATCAAGTATTCAAAGTAAAAAGAAATACTCAAGTAATGGCTCTTTCGTCGTATATACATTATTATCATATTTATTATTGATGCATAAGAAGCATTCCAATGCTGTAGCTGGTTGAGAGATACTTTAAGGTTAAGTTATACACATTTGGGAAGTTACATCTATAACAAGTCATGTGTTAAAAAGTAAAAAACTCAAGTACAAGTACTGAAGTTGAAGTAGTTGATCAGGTTGTGACGGGTCAAAAAGTATAAGTGTTGATATGTAATCTTAAAAAGGGATTTATCAACTCCGAGCGTGTTATGGTGTTATGATGACATTCAACAGGCTGTTATGAAATACTCTTCATGCCAAAACAAAAGTCTTCTGGGACTCTCTGTCTCACCTTTATTATGGTCTGGTAAAGCGTCTGAAAAACAATTAAAATCACGTGACACAAAATATCGTAATTACAATGGTGGATAGTGACATAGGAGACACACTACTGTATGTAAAGCAATAATAACTAAAATAGAGTAGTCATGAGACATCTACAATATATAAAAGTGCATACAGTAATCAGTGTGAGACCTACTTTAAATTATTATTATTATTTTATTTTTATTTATTTAACCAGGAAATGCCTGATTGAGATCAAACATCTCCTTTACAAGAGTGTCCTGTATAACATAAAACAATGACAGACGATATAAAAAACAAAAAACAAAATCACAGCATGAAATAAAACCAAAAACTAAGACTCAAGCTAACACAACCCAGCTTACACAGGAGCACATACCTCCGTTATAGAAAACATTCACAACTAGATGAATTTCCCTCCAATTCTTTCAATCTATTTTTAAAAACACCTAAAGAGACCGGTTCCCGGTGACCCAGGTCAGTCTGCAGCAAATTCCAAGCCGCAGGAGCAGCAAACCTAAAACCTCTTTTTCCCATTTCCAATACCAGCAATAGTTGAGAAATACACAAATAAGAAGTTGGTACCCACCAGTAGCATCAGAGAATCAATAGAGCCAATAAAACCCGAGACTAGAGACGCAGTGTTTCACAACCGCTCCCCCCTCTAGTGATCTCTGCCGCCCCAGACCACAGTAAGAAACCATTTACCCTCCTATTACCTTTGGGGTCAATTTGACCCCATTCAATGTTTAACGTCTCCAAAAGTCAACAAATATGAAGCAAAAAAAAAGTTTTTTTTGCTTCATATTTGTTGACTTTTCCTAATTTATTGGGGACAACTGTGAAAACATAAAATTCACATGATGATATGTTTTCAGTGTCCTGAACACAACTTGTACGCATCCGTGTTCTTCGGGGTCAATTTGACCCCAGGCTGTTTTTCACTGTGTAAAACATATACGAAATATCAACTTTTTAATATATTTAAAAGGCTATTTAGGTAGTCAACAAACAAACATAAAGTACCTCACATTTAAACTTGCAAAACAATATTAATTCTAATCATTTTCTGGAGGTTTTAATCAAAAAGGGTAAAAGATGTAAGTATATTTTTTGAAGGTAACAGGAGGGTTAAGATCTCATTTAAATGACATATCAAAGGAAAAAACAGAGGACATTTAACCTTCTTTTTTTTTTGGGGGGGGGGGGGGGGGGGGGTAACGATAAGTTCAACCAGCTGCTGTCTCCGGTCCCAGTATGACCACTGTGTACCTCTACCTGTCCACAGGGGGTCGGCCATCGCCAAGATTGTGGGCGCCAACGCGGCCCAGTACGACACGTTCGACAGCGCGGTGAACATGTGGGTGTTCGAAGAGACGGTGGACGGCCGTAAACTCACAGAGATCATCAACACGGACCACGAGAACCTGAAGTACCTGCCCGGCCACAAGCTGCCCCTCAACGTGGTGAGCGTGAGAACTACTCGTCGACGGCGCCAAGCGACCCCCCCGCTTGGTGTTGTCGTGCGACTGAAGTGTCCTCCCTTTTTGTTTCCTCCCTTGTTTCCTCCCTCCTCGTCAAGTTGGCCGTCGCAGACTTGGCCGAGTCCGTGAAAGGAGCCGACATCCTGATCTTCGTGGTGCCGCACCAGTTCATTGTGCGCGTGTGCGACACCATTAAAGACCACATCAAGAAGGATGCTGTGGGGATGTCTCTCATCAAGGTCACATGTTCAGACCTCTCATTATTTTATTTTTGTATTTACACTACCGTGCATAAGTTTGGGTTCACCAAGACATGAAAACTCACACTTTTATTTATCAAATTAATTGAAAATTAAAAGAAAATATAGTCAAGACATTGACAAGGTTATAAATAATGATTTTATTGTAAATATTAATGTTGTTCTTCAAACTTTAGAGCTTCTCTCGCCTGCATAACTGTTTTCAGCTGCGCTCGCATGAAAAGGGTTTACAAGGGGTTTCCACCCCTCCGTTAGTCTTCTTCTAACAATAATAATACATAACATTTATATTGCGCTTTTCATAGTACTCAAAGACACTTATACACACCTATGGAGATATTTAATTAGAAGCCAGAAAATAGTCATTTACCACATAAAAAAAATGTAGAGAGAGTATTTATGATTAATTTAATGTTATCTTCATTGAAAAAAAAAGAAAAATAAGGTAATTTCTGAGCTACCCCAAACTTTTGAACGGTAGTGTATGTTTCGCACCACAACCGGAATTCCCCTTACCAATGCTCTCGTGTTCTGCTTCCAGGGCGTGGATGCGGGTCCAGAGGGCCTGAAGCTGATCTCTGAGGTCATCCGAGGGAAGCTGGGCATCACGGTGACCGTCCTCATGGGCGCTAACATCGCCAACGAGGTCGCCCAGGAGAAGTTTTGCGAAACAACGATCGGTACGCACGATTAATAAATAGACGCGTGATGGGGGACGCAGTGAGCTTTGTCTTTTAGAAATGAAAAGTGAAAATGAAATGTTGATGTGAAAGTAACGCACCGCTCTGCTTTCGGTCTTAAATGCAATGCTTACAGGATAACAACATTGTGTGTTTTATTAACAGTCTCAATTATTACCTTCGCATTGACAATGCGGATGGTTATGTTTTGATCTATTTAATGGCCTTTTCCATTCATTTATTTAAAGTTCTTTTTATGATATCTTTAGTATTTCACAGTGAACATCTTAAAATGTAAATGTTTTATACTGTAAACTGATTGAGCCATAAAAACGTTCCTGGTTTCTTTTTTTGGGGGTCGATGGGATTTCTGGACACAGGGTGCAGAGACAAGGCTGTCGGGCCCATGCTGAAGGAGCTGATGCAGACCACCAACTTCCGCGTGACGGTGGTGGAGGAGTCTGACGTCGTGGAGATCTGCGGGGCGCTCAAGGTCGGCTTTTCTCTTCCTTCAAAAAAATGATGTACTCCGACCATCTGAGCGCCAGTAAAATGTTCAATGCTGTGCTCTCGTAAGAACACATGAAAGATGTAACGCGTATCAAAAGAATTCCAGTCGCAAGAATGTTTTTGTGGCTTATTATTTCTCATCTTCTACTGAGATTTCTCTTTTTTAAATTCACCATCTGACTGTCTGTCATCAGACATCTTTTTAACTAGTGCATTTCAGACCTTTTGAATGGAAAAGATCACAATGCGATGATAAAGAGGAACATCTGCTCGTCTTGCAGATAGTGTTAGGGTTTTTGAAATATACATATAACAAACCAGTCACTAATAAATAAATAATACACAAAAGGTTCACTCTTTGTTTCATTACAGCCATTTACTAAAATCAAAAAAGTTCATTTTATTTCTCATTAATGTTCAATCAGCACCCCATCTAGACAGAAAAAAACAGAAATGTAGAATTTTGTTCAAATTTATAAAAAAAGAAAAACTGAAATATCACATGGTCATGAGTATTCAGCCCCTTTGCTCAGTATTGAGTCTTTTGATGATGCATGTGATATTTCAGTTTTTATTTTTAAAGAAATTTGCAAACATTTCTACATTTTGGTTGTTTTCTGTCCAGATGGGGTGCTGAGGCAACATTAATGAAAAATAAAAAATAACTTTTTAGATTTTTAGCAAATGGCTGCATTGAAACAAAGAGTGAACATTTTAAAGGCGTCTAAATACTTTCCGTACCCACTGTGTATAATAACCAACAGGATGTGGGCCGACTGTGGGTCAGTAGAGTGGTGGTCGGCTTTCAATCAGAGGGTCAGCGGTCTGATCCCCAGTTCCACTCGTCCATGTAAGCAAGGCACTTAACCCCAGATTGCTCCTTTAGGCCTATGAATGAATGAGTAAGAGTCCTGATGGACCCCCAGGGTGTGACTGGGTAGAGTTAAAGCCCCGTGATTGATCTGAAGAGTAGAATAAGTACCATCATGCAGCAAAGAGACAAATCTAAGGCCATGCTCCCTCTTCCAAACAGTTTGAGTACCTCGACGCGTAACAGCCGACGTGTAAAGAGGGCCGCTCGTTCACCGGCAGCATCTCCTCCTTCCGTTGCAGAACATCGTGGCGGTGGGAGCCGGTTTCTGTGACGGCCTGGGCTTCGGCGACAACACCAAGGCGGCGGTGATCCGCCTGGGCCTGATGGAGATGATCGCCTTCACCAGGCTCTTCTGCACCAACTGCCAAGTGTCCCCCGCCACCTTCCTGGAGAGCTGCGGCATCGCCGACCTCATCACGACCTGCTACGGCGGACGCAACCGCAAGGTCGCCGAGGCGTTCGCCAAAACAGGCAAAGTACGAAGAAGATAGACTGTAGACCTCGTTGCCGTTTCTCCCTCCGTCCCATCCCACGAACGCCATGACAACGTAACACCCAATGCTAAATTGATCCCGAACGTCTTTTTGTTTCAGAGCATCGAGCAGTTAGAGAACGAGATGCTGAACGGTCAGAAGCTCCAAGGTCCAGCGACGGCGTCCGACGTCCATCAAATATTGAAAGATAAAAACATGCTGGAAAAGTAAGTTTGTCTGCTCGTTAAAGCCCCACTATGTAGTTTTCCCCTTGTAGCGCCCCCTTCAGGTATTTAACGTTTACTTCAGTGTTGTAAATACCCAGTTACGATAGATCAGGTGTCGTGAACCTCTGGCTCTGAGCCATATATGGCTCTTCAGGTGACGCATATGGCTCTTTTGAGTTTGAGTAAAAAATAAATAATCTCCGCCAGCCCCCCTGTAACTTTCTCTACCCTCCAGATTACAGCAGCAGTAATGTCAGGTCCTTTCTTAAAGACGTCTTTGTTCTGTTATTAAACTAAACATCTGTTATTGATCGTCTCCACAGCAGCATGTCTCTCTGTCTCTACGCATAGCGGAGCAAATAAAAAGTCACCTGTGAGCGTGGACTGGACTATGTGACGTTGGTCATCACTGCCAGAAAGCAGGTCGAAGCGAACGGGCGGCTCAAAAATCTTACATCCGCGAGTTTTTTGATCACAGACCCCGATGGCGGAGGCACAAATCGCCATATTAAAAGTCATTGTAGCGGCACCATTTTTTTCAAGCTGTTATTTTAAGGTTGGAATTGTTACATAGTGTCGCTTTAAGAGGATCTTAATTGGATTATCATTTTATCACAAGTCGAATGTCCATCGCTGTCTCTGGCCTCTGGCCTCTAGGTTTCCCCTCTTCACCGCCGTTCACCACATCTGCTTCAACGGCCACCCGGTCACAGAGTTCATCAAGAGTTTGCAGAACCACCCGGAGCACAGCTGAAGGAGCCAGAAGAATGGCCGGACGATCGGGAACGGACTCGCTAGAGCGACTGTAAAAACCCAGGTGATCGTGGTGGAGACTGTTCATGTTTGAATCTCAGACGCTCAACATCACAGAGTTGCCATGACAATACCAACGAAATCACTGACTTCTGTTTAGATGTATTAGAAAGGAATCGTTGCATTGGAATCGACCACGTCTTAAAGGTTTAAAGTATTTACACAACGCTCAGACCCCCACCTGAATGTTGTGAAATGTTACATAACGTTTTGGCTACAAGCCAGAAGGCACTGTTCCAGCTGCCACTGTCTTGTTTTTTTCTTCCTGATTTACGATGATTTGGGGGTTTTGGAATAAATGATTGAGCTTGCTGACTTTGCCCCTGTGCTCGTGTTTAATGTTTAATGTTTAATGTTTAATGTTTGACTCGCTGGGATCTCCCTGCAGGACACACTCACAGCCACTCTGCTGCCGCCTCGCTGTAACCCGAGCTGAGCTCAGCCAGGCTGCCACTCTAAACTCTTCACCTTTGCCATTTTCTAAAGCGTCTATTCAACCTTTTCTTTTTAAGTTCACGTCGCGTCTCGGTTCTCATGAGTGACGACTGTGTTGTTCAGTGTGGCTTGTTGAGATTATTTCAATAGGAATGAGGAACGCTGTCCTAAATCAACCCACTTGACTTGTTTGTTTTGTTTTGATTAATACAGAAACATATTGGAAGATGTAATCTCTCTAAATTATGTTTAAAATGCAATAAACATATTAATTATGTCCGTGACCATGGGTCAGTGTATCTCATCCATGATCAGTGTCTGTACGTCACTGTGCAGCACGAAAGGCAGCGAGTTGTGTTATACGCGGCTTTGCCAGTATTCTAATTGTTAAAACGATTGAGCAAAAATCCTCCCCATGTATGATCTTTAATCCCACAAATGAGTTCATAATTTTGTTTTTATGCACCAGCTCGGTTGTTATGTTGTTGACCTTGAAGTTACATCTTTTGCCACTTGTATCAAATAGGATTCCCTTGGTAAAACTCCCTTGCATAGTTTTTGAGTCAACTGGCCTGTAAGATTTCTAAGAATAACAACACGCCATGTCCATCTATAATTAGACACGGGGGAGCACTGCAGCTGCAGCTGCTTCATCCCTGTTGAACAACACAGGGATGCCACCTTTTTTGAAATACTACACCATTGTGGTTCTGTAAAAAATCAGAATGTGACTGGTATTCTTTCAGCCACTTTTAGCCCCATTTAAAGTTTACATATTTTAAATAAACAATTATAAATATCTATACAGCCTTTCAGTGGTGTACAAATCTATGTTTGAGCTCTTACAGAAATACAACACCTTGTATAGGTCAAGAAGGTTGCATAATATTCCTGAACAATGTGTAGTTGTAGTACACCCATGTGCCACTAGGGTGCACCATCACATAGATCAAAAGCCCCTCACTCCCGTCAGTTGTATCTACTTCTCATTCAGTACCTTTACAGATAACCCTTTATTATTATTATTGAGCGGAACAAATAAAATCTCCGTAAGTATAATACGTTTTAATAACATAACTATTATTACTATAGTATATGACAACAGGTTGGATATTCCAGGAAATCCGCAGGGATGGATGCCATGCATACATGGCCCCTGTTCTGTCATTTTTTGCTGCCTTGTAAAAATGTGCTACCCGCTGCATAAACTGATAGGTGTGTCTATCGATTCATGCTACCCTATCTGATAGGATGTTATTGTACTATCAAAATATGCTTTTCTTTCAAAGTTCAATGTTTCACTTTTCACTGTTAAAGCGTTTATCTTCAACACTAAATACCCTAATAATAAACCAGTGCTTTATTATGATAATGTGAACAAACTCATGTTTACAATAATTTGTTGACACAAAAGAAATAGCAACTGCTTATCACTCATTAATCTACATGTCATTACTACATATTATTACTACCTGTACAATATACATGCTGAATGTACTTTTAACTAGGGAAATAATCGGGATTTTGAGGATGTCACTCCCCGTTATCAGACGTGCATCGACAGGGTGGCAAAACATTACGGGCGTGTCAAAAAAAACTCGGAAAATCGACTCGGCGCATGCGCAATACCACAAGGTATCGGTTCTTGACAAGTAGCATGAAATGACAGAACACCCCCATCCGTTTCAGCGAGGGAGGAGAGACTCGCCTTACTTCCTCAATTCCAGTCCTCATCTTAGGGCGGCTGCCAAGGTTTGTCAAGCTGTCCGGTGACCACCGAGACATGCAGGAAACTGGGCTGCATTGTCTTCAAAATAAAAGAAAGAACATGCGAGGAAAAAAAAAGGAAAAGCCGGTTTAAAGATTGTTGGCACAAGCAAGTCCAAAGGTTTACTGTTGCACTGTTGCACAAAATGCACAGGTCGTTTAGCAAGGAACTATGGTACCCCAGACATATCCGGCTCCATCATGACATGTTGCCTGATTAATTAATTAACTTATTTATTTAGAATTTAAGATCAAGTCTTTGAGCTTTTGGCAACAAGTCAATTCTCAAGTGGTGAGAATAAGTCACACAACAATATTCTAAAACACATAAATAAACCAAACACTAGGTAAACCCAATCCTAATATTTCACAAAAATTCTACAAAATTGAACATTGGGAATCTTATTTTGAAAATGTTAAGCGGAAGTTGCTGGTTTTCCTCACACTAG
Source organism: Liparis tanakae (assembly GCA_036178185.1). Classification (NCBI taxonomy): domain Eukaryota; kingdom Metazoa; phylum Chordata; class Actinopteri; order Perciformes; family Liparidae; genus Liparis; species Liparis tanakae. The sequence goes on along the minus strand of CM070109.1, from coordinate 5,681,614 downwards.
TGCGGCACAAGACATCGCGCAAGTGGCCCAGGGGCAGGAGAGGCTCCCATCAAGTTTCACACATCCTCTTCCAGATAATAAACTCATTTTATTTAACCGACCGAGGTCTGGGACTCTGTAAACCATGGCTGCCTTTTCAGCCTGGTTCTGGAACGAGAGGTTCTGGCTCCCACACAACGTCACCTGGGCGGATCTGGCGGACCCAGCTCCCGGGGTCGAGTACCCCAAAGCCGGACACTTGTTTGCTGCCTTCCCGCTGGCTTTGGGGATTTTCGCCGTCAGGATACTTTTCGAAAGGTTCGTACTCGCTGCTGCTGTCGGGGCTTTTATTTGAAAAGAGAGGGAGAAACTCCCGAAAAGTACTTTTTACCGGGAGGTTTCCTCACAACAACGGAGTGATGGGTTTGCTAGCGGCGGGTCGACCGACGTCTCTAAATGTGTGTGACGGGATTTCTTTTGTCAAGAACACACCGTTTCCTCACGCCAGTTACAGTTCTACCCACCAAATACGGTTACAAAATATACTGATGTTTATGTTCTCAACTACTTTAACCCCGTTACACCTCCACCGGCCGACCCCTCCTCCTGACTCCTCCTTGGTGTTTGGGTAACGCCGCAGCGGGATGGTCGACCGTTACTATCCGGGCTGCTCCTGTCTCTAGCTGCCCTCACCTGACGCATGCGCACACAGGGAGATGATGATGATGATGATGATGATGATGATGATGATGATGATGATGTACTTCTGTGAAACCCCCACAGCCACCTGTCACATGTACGGTTAAGGTATCCATCCGGTCCTGTGCAAAGGTGGAGCGGTGTGCAAAAGTGGATAACAGTGCAGTACACACACACAAACACACAAACACACACCTCACACCTCGGGTTGGCGCACACCCATGGGAGCCACCTTGCAGGTCTTGCTGTGAAGAAGTCCTGGAGGCTTTATTCTTTGGCAAACAAGAGCAATGGGTTTATGTGTAATGAGTTGGCCCATTGTTCCCTCTCTCTCTCTCTCTCTCTCTCACACATACACAGATGAGTGCAAGCTTACTTCTACAATATGAGGAGTGTAATAACACAGACATTTTAGGGTACTAACTGGAAGTGATGGAGAGTCAGCCTGGTGTTACAAACAGGGCAGATGTCCGATTCCTCAAAAGACCTTTTATTATGATATGCTTTATACGCTTTTATCAAAAGCAACTTACGATCCTGTTACATTCATACACCGTAGACGTAACTACAGGGAGAAATTTAGGGTTAAGTGTCTTGCTCAAGGACACATCGACTAGGGAGGGGATTGAACCTCCAACCACCTGATTGAAAGACAGACCTGCTGACCACTGACCCACAGTCACAGCTCCTCCATCAAAGCACAGGTGTTGGTGTTTTGTTTAGACTAGTAGACTATTGATTTGGGAACGCCAGGAGTGATGGTCTGCTGAAGATCAACTGTAGCAAATCCCATGAAGTCCAGCTTGTCAACAGCGGGCGTTCAGAACAGGCTCAGCGGAGAAGATTTGCAGAAAGCGTGACTCTATTTGGAGGATGAGAACCTCGAATAGCGTTCTTCGTTCGAAGTCATTTCAAGGCCACAACGAAACACAATACAGAGGAAGTATTTGATCCGTATAGCTCTTTCCCAACTTGAGTGCGCCTGTGGTTAAACACGCTGCGAGTACCGCTGCGTCTAACGAGGAGACGGTACACTTCCATTTCCTCCTGGCGAGGAGCAGCTGCTTTCATAACTGCTCATCGCCATGGTTTCTATTGTAAAAACGCTTTTGACCCTTAAAGAGCTCCGAAATCATCATCAGCCAATTATCGTTGTGCAACCTTCTTAAATGTCCTTCTAAAAATGTAAACAAAGAGAACTGTACGAGGACCAAGCCCCCGCTGTAATTTATCTTAATAAATATGAACACAGGCAACAAGAGTGGCTTCTTTACATTTACCTGAGTAATTGGATGAGGACGATGTCATCAGAGAGCGGTGATGACCTCACCGTCGCTCATTCATTTATTTATCAGACGTAAACATCACACCGTGGCTTGAGTTTGTACTTTCTGCAGAAGCTAAAGCACAGGCTTTGTTGATAGTTCACTTAATACAATACACACACACACACACACACACACACACACACACGCACACACACACACTAAGTTCTAAGTTATGCTCAGTTTAACTGCTTTAACTTCTTACACGTCCATTTTTCTCAACTACATTAATTTCAGCAACTTTAACAGACTTTTCTCCTGTCAATGTTAAAACTTTGACCCTGCAATGATTGGCAAATCGACAGAACATTAATCAACAACTCTTGTGACAATGTTTTCAGCAGAAATGCCAAACAACTCCCGTAGTTCCAGTTTCTCCAATTTGAGAATTAGATGTTTTATTTTTGTCATACAGGAAAATTATCCTTTTGATCCAATCAAACCAGCTTGCTTTGCCCTCAGGTGGTGAGAAAATGCTAATTTGTTTCTGAAATGTTCTCAAACAAATGATTATTTGATTTATAAATAACGAAAATAAACGTAGTGGCAGCCTTACTTCCAACCCTGTCAGGTTTCTGGTCTCCGCCTTCGAACAACAACTTCCACTTTTCATAAACCTTTTACTACACTGCTTACGCTTGAAATACAACACATTTTAACGCATATAAACTGCCATTTCATGTGCCTTTAGTATTAGTATTTCTGTCAATTAAAAAAGTATGAAAATGCAAAGTTTTGTAGTTGTAGTCATGGCGTCTTCGAAGCTGCAGAACCTGCTTGTTTATCTAACTCAATCTTGGCCTTACAGTGTTATCTTTGACTGCTGCAGTCTGTCCTATTCCCCTAAATATCATTCTTTTATGTCAGTCAGGAAAATCAGTCGCACATACGGCAGAGACCTGAGAGTATCGGACATCTCCTCGCTTAATGTAGCTCATTACAGGGTCTGTACGGTCATGGAAAACCTGGAAAAGTCATGGAATTCTAAAATGATAATTTTCCAGGCCTGGAAAAGTCATGAAAAAACTAAGATCATAAAAGTTTTGGAAAAGTAATGGAAATATGTTATGATCAGATGTTCATTTACACTGAGGTTGAAATAATTCATATGTTTTTTAAAGAAAGACGCTAAAAATTTAAGCCGGCATACGCTCTCAATACACAACATGTTCTAAATTGTTCATGTTTTTAACCGAGATTTCAGTTTGGTCATGGAAAAGTCATGGAAAAGTCATGGAAATCCACTGGTCAAAATGTGTAAGAACCCTGTTATTAAAGTCTTAACTTTTCAAGCATCCTTCCTCGGACATATTAGTTATTGTTATTGCAGGATTCCTCTTCTACCTGATCAATACGACGGCTGTCCTCAACAGCACGAGCAGGCTCCGCCTCTTCTCCACCAGTTTCTACTTGTCTGATTAAGATCACCACTTGGTCGTGACTTTGCCGATGGGTGCTGTCAGGCCGTTGTGTGTGTGTGTGTGTGTGTGTGTGTGTGTGTGTGTGTGTGTGTGTGTGTGTGTGTGTGTGTGTGTGTGTGTGTGTGTGTGTGCGTGTGTGTGTGTGTGTGTGTGCAACTCTCGGCCCTTCTAAGCCATGTCACGGGTTGAACGCTGGTAAAATTACAAATCGGGACTTGCATGAGATTATGAGTAGTCTAGCCTGCCATATAATCTATTTTGGCCCATTTTGAATAAAGTAAGAACTGAGAGAATACTTAGATTCTGAGTTTAGTAACATGCCATGTGTGTGTTGGGTCAGGATCTGAGGAACGGATGTTTTTGACGTTTGAAAATTGAAATTGTGTGCAATTAAACAGTGCAATCTAAATTCCAATGTAGATTACCTTCAGTAATCTCTCAACAACAATTTTCCACATAAAACCAACATATGCGGTCTAACTTCTGTGTTTTGGATCAGTATGTGAAGTGAAACTGCTCTTTAAAGGTCATTTAAAGAACAGCGTCACATGCAACTTTGCTTAAAGACACAGGCAGGTTTAAAATTATTTAGCGTTCTTTCAGATCTAGATTGGATGGTATGAAAATCCAGCCAGTTTGACGTAAAAATGTCGTCAGGTAACTTGAGGGCAAGCAGAACGTGCTTGGAGGTAAAGCTGCTGATCACTAGGAGACACAAATACAACAGGGAGGGCAAGAAGTGCGATTTGGTGTTAAAGTCGAGGCATTGTTTCGTTTTCCTCCTTTCTCATAAAGATCTTTTGTGGTAAGATTCCTCACCAGCAACCTTCTCCTCACACACCGCTGAGACGTGCAGGTTTGATCATTTTAAGGATTCCTCTACGGTTCAATCCCGGCTCAGTATTTCCTTTAAGATTGACTTGATTGCGTCTTGCTGATGTGATGATTGAGTCAAAAAGTAGGTAAACACTTCCAAGAGACTCGAGACTGTCAACAATCAAATAGTTGATCAAATGGTTTGAAAAAAAAATCTCAAAAATATAAGTGACCTTAAAATACTTTTCAAAACCGTGTGTGAAAGGACACTGTAACCATGGAGGCACATTATTTCTGGGTTTGGAAGATTACACTTTTATATGTTCGTATTTCTGCTATTTGGAGCCTCCAGCTTGTCCACTAATTGTTTCACAGTGATTTTTCTATTCAAAGTCAAGACTGAAATGATGTTCACATCTCTTTCTGCATTCTTCTGTAAACTGTGTAAATGTGTGGATGTGAAAGTAAAACCAACACCCAGAGCTTTAGAACATGTTGTTAGACACATTTGTTGATGTAAATACATATTAAAAAAGCCCAAACAATACACATATTAAACTAGAATGGGCACTCGGTAGAGCGCATTCCTTCGCATATCACAAGATTGGGCATTGAATTATGAACATGTTGGCATTAGTTGCATGCCAATTGGATAAAAATTGACCGCGCTATATTAAAAAGAAGATTTTGACCATTTCATGACCTTGACATTCACCTTTGATCCGATCGATCCCAAAATCTAATCAAAGGTCCCCGGATAATAACCAATCATCCCACCACATATCATCGGTTTAATACTTTTTGAGTTATGCGAGTAACACACATACAAATAAATAAATAAATAATAAGGTAACAACACATTAAACACATTTGAGATTGACCTTGTATGGTTTCTCACAACAAAACAATATGCCTTGCCTTAAGCCAACATTGTATATATAGGTCGTATTGATCCACCAGCACAAAGCACAACATGCCTGTCATAGCCAATACACCATTCATTAGTCATTTTGTTCCCAGGGACATCACCGGAAGCTCAGGCGGTCTTTCCCGACTGAGCGTGACAGTTTGGGCGTAATAACAACAAGCAGGGGTCAGGCAAGGTCGTACTGTTCTCCTCATGAAAGAGGCATCCTCAAGGGGATTTTAAGAAGCTCCCTTTAACAAGCAGGTTTCTCCCCCTCCCCTGACAATAAAGGATGAGCACACTGTATATTTCATCATATCCTTTATTTGACTGTACATTTGTTTCTCTCTCTCCTGCCTCCATCCCTATGCCACCTCATATAGGGCAGAGGCGCTGATCACCTGATCCTCTGCAGCTGAGGTCAATTAGCTCTATTACCTGCACCTGTTCCCGAGCCACTCCCCCCCACACTAACCACGCCCACAGCCGCCACGCTTCCCCTCAGCAAATCTAGACTTCATGAGACCCTTCGTTAGATGCGAGGCAGCCAGGCTCATGCAATGCATTGAAGACACTCGCTCGCCGTGTTTTCCTGCTGGAAACCCCTGAAGCGAACAGGCTCTCTGACTACGTCCACAGTCAGAGAGAGAGACGGAGAGGAGAGAGGGAGAAAGTGTTTTTAAAAACATTTGAGAGTAATCAAACTTGACCTCAGCCTGAGGACTCAAACAGCTGTTGTAGTCGTGGTGGTAGCTCCGGCACTCTCGCTCTGGCTTTGATGGCGCTGCACAATACTTAAAAAATGCCCTGTGGCGTTTTCCTGTAAACAAACACGTCGTGTTTACATTCAGCGCGTCTCACCATAAATAAACAATGTGTCCTTGAGGCCTCACAAACACGATGGATGCCTTTCCTTTCTTCACAAATCATTTCCGAGGCCCGCTTCTTCTTTTAAAGTGTCAAACCGGCTTTGTTTACTCCCACGTTTATTCGCAAGAAGTCTTCTTCCTTTTCGCCTTATCCCCAGCTGTCGATCGGTAGAATAGTGTGACGCCGTTTGCAGGAATGTGTATTTCTCCACCTTTTGTGCGTGAGACAAACAACACGGTGACCCACTAACACTCCTCATGTTACCTTTAACGTTACAACAAAGACGCTGGAGGTCACTTTGGATTTGTTGACCAGTCTCCCGTTTAATATTGTTGGAGCTATTTATTTTGACATTTGTATTCAGTTTTATGGTTTAATCATTGCCTATTTAGGTTATATTTTGGTGATTTTTCCTTAAACTTCCTTTAGTTTATTTTAAAACATTGTTATTGTTGTTTAAATATATGTAGTTGTAGCATGAACTATTTTAAGACTGGCCTAAAAAACGTTTTATTCAGGAAGGCATATTTTTTACCTTGAGTTAATTTATTGTCAGCTATTTACATTCTTCTTTTTTCAATTAATTTTGTATGGGTTGCTTTAACTATGTTTTAATCGGTTTTATTTGTTTTTACTATCTGTGTGGCACTCTGAGATTCTTGAAGGAAGTGTGCGATAAAAATAAAATGCATTATTATCATTATTATTAGTTGTAGGATTGGTTCACTGATTGGGTAACACTGGGCACCTGTGGTTGTATGGAGGTGTGGGTAGCTTCAGGACCAGCATGCACCTGGGTCGCCGATGTTTTTTTTGACCAGCACATTAGAGGCAGTGTCAACATTTTGTTTGTTCTTTTTGCTCGTTTACTCAATAAATTATAAGAATAATCGAATAAGGAAATGGGCATTACTGAAATGCACGACTCAGGAGACAGAAAATACTGATAAAGATGTTTTTCTTAAAGTCCTCTTAGGAACGAAACAGACCGAATAAACAAACACACTTGGTAACGCTCGAGGGCTTGGTCTGAGAAACACAAGACAATTTGTCAGAGAACAAGTGGAAGTGAGGGAGCTAAATAGTGAGGGACTAACGAGGAGATGGGCTGCAGGTGAGAAGGGCGTGAGGACCAGGTGAAGGTAATGAGGGACTAACGAGGTGATCAGAGGCAGGTGAAGGGAGTTGGACTGACGAGATGGGAAGCAGGATCTGGAATGTCATGATAGTTAGACAGGATGAAAACAACTAATAAAAAAGGAAGTTATGGAGCTGAACTGTTACAATTACGTCAGTGGCAATTTGATTTATAGTTCTATTTGAGTTATTTGACAAATGGCCACTACAACTATATTTACTGTTGAGAGTCTCACATCACCTCATATCGTCAAGAGATTTCTCTAAAAAATATAATTTTCACAATGTCTTTCTCTTTTGTATGCATGAACAGGGTTCGTACGGTCATGGAAAACCTGGAAAAGTCATGGAGTTTTAAAATGGTCATTTCCAGGTCTGGAAAAGTCATGGAAAAAAATTAAATCATAAAAAATTTGGAAAAGTCATGGGAACTTGTTATGATCACATGTTCATTTACCCAGAGTTTGAAATAATTAATATATTTTTTAAAGAAAGACACTTAAATATGAGCCGGCATACGTTCTCAATACGCAACATTTTCTACAGTTTTCAGTTTCCCGAGATTTCAGTTTGGTCATGGAAATTTGGTTTAAAGTTATGGAAAAGTCATGGAAATCCATTGGTCAAAATGTGTAAGAACCCTGCATGAAGGAACCCTGTGAGTGACCCTTCATCTCTCTGCCACAGGGGCATTGCCAGTCCCTGTGCCCGGAGTCTCCACATCCAGCCGGGTATCGGACGAAGAGCGCAGCCCAATGCTGTGCTGGAGAAAGTGTTTACATCCATCACCCAGGTTTGGGTTCTTCCTCCCTTTAAAAAAGAAAAAAGAATAATTTGTGTCCCAGAGTTTCAGTAACAAAGATCAATCTATGATGACAGAGCGCTAAAACACACGCTGCCTGCGTAATACAACACCGGACTCTTTTGGGTCTAGTTCCATGGAGAAGATCGATGCTAAGGCCGATGTGAGCCGTCCGCTCTCCGCTTGGTTTAAAGGCTCCTCTGCATTATTGAAGTCAAGAGTTTTCTTTATTCCAACTTGGATATTGACTTGAACACTATTTATAAGACAGAAACATCTGTATGACAGCATATTCAAAGTAACATGGTGTTCGGAGCGCCTCGTTGTTAGAGGAGCTGCCATGTTACTGTCCCCAGACCCTTTGTTATCATCTCTCTCCCGTGTTAATACCAAAAAGTGACGTGGTCTTAATAAGACTCTTAACTAGCTAACGCCTGTCTCAAAAGCTTCATGTGTTGCAATATTTACAAAAAAAACACAAATAGCTATTAGACACTATTGCTATCAACCACAGTGGAGGACAAAAATAAAAGATATGTATTTATTAAAACGGGATTAGAGCAGTGCTGTCTTTTTTTTAATTTGTTTATTTCACTTGGACTCCAAACAAATTAAATTAGTTTTAAATGGTGTAGATTTGTAAAACAAACAACGTGTCTCAGACATCATTACATAACACCAAATATTACCCCAAACTACAGTATACACTATCCAACACCATCACCCATCTCTTATGTAATCAGATACAAGAGCTTAGTGGTGTTGCGTGATTTAAGTGGAGGTTTCCATCGAGTGTGTACTCTAGAGAGATCAAAGGCACATGATTGCGATACTTTTCTACGGGACACGATAAGTAAAGTAACCGCACTTCCTCTTCGTCTTCGTCGGGCGCTTTACTCAAAGCCGAGTTGTCTTCCCCGCACAGAATCCAGACTCCCGCCATCTGGACGGCCTCTCCAAGCAGCTGGACTGGGAGGTGCGAAAGATCCAGCGCTGGTTCCGCCACCGCAGGAACCAAGATAAACCCAGCACGCACACCAAGTTCTGCGAGAGCATGTAAGTCCATCCCTGTGGCGTTCCCCTTCGGCCTCTCTGCAGACGCACTGTGGTGGATCTCTGTGCAGGTGTGGTGGGATGTTTTCCGTGGATAAGATAAGATAAGATATTCATTTATTAGTCCCACAGTGGGGACATTTCACAGCAGTGGACGTACATTAGAGCATTAATAAAAATAAAAGATACAAATAAAAAACACTAAACACAATACTAAATACTAATACCACTACTAAAATACAAAATACTAAATACTAATACTAAATTACTAAATACTAAATACTTATACTAAAATACTAAAAAATACTACATACTAATACTAAAATACAAAAAATACTAAATACTAAATAGTAATACTAAAATACAAAAAAATACTAAATAATAAATACTAAATACTAATACAAAAAAATACTAAATACTAATACTAAAAGGGGGAAACAAAGTAAAAAAGTGTAAAGGATGTATTTAGATGTGTGTGTTTCTGTATTTCTATTTAAGTCAGAATGCAGACTTTTACTTTGTTATTCTCCAAACGATGTTTATTGTTCTTGACTTGGATTTAGATTTCAAAGAAGAATCAATAATCAGGTTATGTTGGAATAAGGATTGTGGCTCTGCTAGCCCATGTGGAAGTGCCCTTGAGCCCTTGAGCATGACACTGGACCTCCAATTGCTCCCTGTGGGTACAGTTCAAGTCGCTTTAGATCAAAGCGTCAGCTAAATGAAATGTAATCTAAGTAAATGCATACCGTATATTACCATCTGCTGATTCTCTCTTAAACCAGCCCTATTCTCTGGACCATAACTCCTTCTTGTTTACTTGTAGGTGGAGGTTTACATTTTATACGTGCATATTTACCTATGGCCTCCGGTTTCTGTGGCAGGTGAGCACAAGAGGGGAGGTCGGCTTTTTGGCATTGTTTGTTCTTTCATTGATCATATTCTTTTGATTGGCATATTTCCAAAGATAAAAGCCTCAAGGATTGTTTGCTGAACTAATGTGTGTGTGTGTGTGTGTGTGTGTGTGTTTTAGTGTCCTTGGATGTGGGATACACAACTCTGCTGGTATGGCTATCCTTATCAGGTATGATTCAGTTGTAACTGTTTTCTATATAATTTATAATGCAAACCGATACAACAACCACAGCCCCAGGAAGTCCCTCAAAGTCAAGACATGAACTTTTATTGCCGTGTTATTGGTTTTGATTGCAGGACGTTGTACCTAATAAACCGGTGCACACTTATCCATGACAAGCAGTGCTATGTCACTTTATACTTGAGCACAGCAAAGACCATATTTAGCTTTCACTTCACTCGCCCTCTTCTTCCTCCTGTTGTTTAAACGATAACATAACAAGCACTCTGACACCTTGACTCATGTCATTGTCTTGTTGCAGATCTGCTGGTATGAGTGTGTAATGTTGGCTAAATGTCTTTTACATTACATTACATGTCATTTAGCAGACGCTTTTATCCAAAGTGACTTTCAATAAGTGCATTCAACCTAGAGCACAAACTAAGAACAACAAGAATACAGAAAGTAACATTTCCTCAACATAGTCAAACTACAAAAGTACCACAATAAGAGATATTTAAGTGCCACTGAAGTGCTAATCTGTGTTTTAATCCAGATATAGTCGGAATTCCAGTCACAGACAGGCCCCCTGGTAACACTCCCATCACATACAAACTTAAGCTCATGTCGTATTTGTTCAGATTCCAGACGATTGTAATGAAACCAGTGATCGTATAGACCAGGGGTCGGGAACCATATATGGCTCTTTCAGTGACGGCATATGGCTCCCAGACAATTTAGAGTAAAAAAAAAAAAAGGAATGGGCCAGATTAAAGCAGAAGTAATTTAAGATCCCTTTTTTCTTAAAGAGCACGTCTTTGTCCTTTTATTAAACTAAACAGCCAAAGAGGTTCCTGACCCCTGGTATAGACAAAACTCACTTTAAGACACAATTCAAACACGATGCACTGGACCGCCTCTCAAGCTTTATTGGCGAAGTCACTCAGGACGTCACGTCAATTTGACCCCAGGCTGTTTTTCACTGTGTCAAACATATAAGAAATATCAACTTTTTAATATATTTAGGTATTTAGGTAGTCAACAAACACACATAAAGTACCTCACACTTAAACTTGGGAAACAATATAAATTCTAATAATTTTCTGGAGTTTTTAATTGCTGGGGTCAAATTGACCCCGAGGGTAAAATACGTTAATGAATGTGAAGGTAACAGGAGGGTTAATGCGGCGTGATGTCCAGTTCACCCGTCTCACCTGTGTGTCCCTCCAGGTCATGACCCCGGGTCTCTACCACTACTACGTGACGGAGCTGGCCTTCTACTGGTCTCTCATGTTCTCCCAGTTCACCGACATAAAGAGGAAGGTGAGCGGAACAACGCCGCCTCTGTCCGACTCGAACACAATGGACGCACCACAGTTCCACCGCTTGGGAAGCGCTCCTTAATAGCTCCACTGTTCCTCAAACGTCCGTCCGTGTGGGTCGCAAGGCTTTTCTCAAATGTACGCAGATGAGGGAATTTAGATCTAGTTATGGGAGGTCACGCCGCTTCTTCTGTGGCCGCTTTGTGTGTTTCAGCACGCGGGAACCCACTGGCATGTGATTGCAGGATGTAGCGCGCCTAATTAGACAAGAAATTCCTCTGAATGCCAGCGCATCAGAGCCGGGGTTTGTGACGCGCGCCTTTTAATCTTTGAGAAGTCCCATACAGCGAATATATCTGGAAGAGGAAGCGGGAGAAGTAGGCCAGCGACACTCGTTTTAATTAAGAGGCGAGCTGAACGCGAAGAGGCAGCTTGCATGAGTTCACATGTTGTGTAATGAATGAATTATGCATGATGGGATGTTCAGGCACACAGAGCTCCTGCTGTTTCTCTAGATTTGTGTTTATCGAGCTTGAAGAAATTCCTCAATAAGCTCAGTTTCGTCGTGATACCGTTACAGTTAGCTCCGAGTCACAAAGGCAGTAAGTACATACGCGTGTGTTAAAGGTGTTGCTAGACGAGTTAAAGAGCCGGTATTCATGCCAACTGTGGTGTAATCTGTAATGTATTCATTCAAGCTGGACGATGGAGGAAGATTGTCAAGTTTTAAGGCCTGCGATAGATTCTATGAACATGGATGTTGCACTTTATTAGATTTACAAACTCTAAAAGTATTTCTAATTGTAATTTGATCATTTAGCTGATACACCACGGTCGAGAGAAATCAGCCTGAACTGAGGGAAACATTTTAAAACGTTGATCCCCAGAGGATACGAGAGATTCATTAATAAGAGGGGACATTAGACCTCATCTTAATATATCAATATATATGTATTTACATATATGTTATTACCAAACACCTCCACATATCCGTCCAGCCTGCCGCTGTCAGCCACGATGCCTTCACTGTCGCACACACAGACGTCTCATATTGTTGCCACACGGTGTGGTGACCTTGTGATGGACAGGGATCTTGTGACATGCAGCATTAGTAACGGGGAGATGTGTGTTTTTTTTTATCTGGGAGGATGTAGACAACAAACATGTTTTTGATTTGATTTTTTAAAATCTAAAGCTGCAACCAGGCGCCACTCAACCATTCAGCTGTCAGCAAAGCGTTTATGTCCACTCCACACACAAACGATGATTGTGTCTGTTGTCATGGCACCCACACAAAAATCCCTGTGTATTTATTTATTTATTTATTTATCTATTTGTATGCGTGTTACTCAAAAAGTATTAAACAGATGATATGTGGTGGGTTGATTGGTTATTATCCGGGGACCATTTGATTAGATTTTGGGATCGATCGGGTCAAAGGTCAAGGTCATGAAAAGGTCAAAATCTCCTTTTTACCATAGCGCGGTAAATTTGTATCCAATTGGCATGCAACTAATTCCAAAATGTTGCATCATGTGTGACCTATTAGTTCACCAGGATGCAGACCCCCCCCCCCACACACACACTCACACACTCACGCACACACACGTCAACCTTTAATTCTCAGTAGCACAACAGTCAATACACTCCAAGTAAACCGTCTGTGTACTTGTAGGCTAACTATCCCTCTTTCCCATCCCCCCCCCTCTTTCTTTCTCTCTCTCTCCCGTTTGTAATGTTAGGATTTCCTGATAATGTTCATCCATCACCTGGCGACCGTCAGCCTGATCAGCTTTTCTTACGTCAACAACATGACGCGGGTCGGGAGCCTCGTGATGTGTGTCCACGACGCCTCCGACTTCCTGCTGGAGGTCAGTTCACAAATCAGATATCCCGTACCTCACTTCACTCCTGGACATTGTCATACATTAATAATGGCGATGAGGAAGGTATAGAAACACGTGACTGCTGTTGGCACAGGTATCGATTGGCCTCTTACATCGACAACAACAGCTTCCTCTTCGGGTATTGTTCTGTAGGCTTTCGCTTCTGTTGTTTTCTGAAACAATGCAGATGACATCTCAATATTGTTTCCTGTTTCCAGCCTCAAAAAAAGTTGATGGGGAGAAGAAAAAGTTGCTATACATTAAAATGACAATTAACTATGACTTCTGTTTGTTGTTTTTTTCCCAACAGGCAGGTAAAATGGCCAACTATGCCAAGTACCAGCGCTTGTGTGACTTCCTCTTCATTGTGTTCAGTGCGGCGTTCTTCATCACACGATTAGTTATTTATCCAGTATGGTGAGTTCTCAGTCACTCTCAACTTCAGAGTCAATATTAGAACTACGCTGCCTTCATGTCTTCATGCACAAGAGCACATTACGGCATTTCTTTAAAGATATGATCTCGCCGGCTGAGCTCAGGTTGTGTGCATAACGCTGTCTTTGAGTTCTGCTTTTGTAAGAACACAAAACTATGTAATCCTACGTAATCCTACAGATTCCTGAACTCAATCAAGGCTGCAGGGTGTTATTAAAATAATAGCCCACATTTATAGTTTTTTATTAACAAATTGTAATCAATGAAGTCATTTTTAATCCATCTATTATTATCTTTTATTAATTGACTGAATGTAAGACGTTATTTATTGCCAGTAGCTCGTTAACGTTAGCTTAGTAACATTAAGTTGACCATTATTAAAATGTTAACATTAAAGCTTAAATCAGCTGATGGCTCGTTAGGTATTACATTACCAACAAATAGTAACAGTCAGCGCTTTATCTCTAAATAATATGATATACACTACCGTTCAAAAGTTTGGGGTGGCCGAGAACATTTTGTGTTTTCCATGAAAACTCACACTTTTATTTATTAAATGAATACAAGATTAATACAAAATATAGTCAAGACATTGACAAGGTTAGAAATAATGATTTCCATCTGAAATATTAATGTTCTTCAAACGTGTCGCTCAAAGGAAGGCCAGTTTTAGAGCTTCTCTCACCAGCATAACTGTTTTCAGCTGCGCTCACATAAAAAGGGTTTCAATGTCAAGGAATAATCTGTTTGTGGAAAATGCAAAATAAAAAGTTATAAAAAAATTAAAAAAGGGTTTCAAGGGGGTTCTAACCCTCTGCTCGTCTTCTAAGGCAATAACACACAACAGGAGATGGGCCTCTACACACCTCTAGAGATTTCATTAACAAACAGAGAATAGTCATTTACCACATTAACTATGTATAGAGAGTATTTCTGATTAATTTAATGTAATTTTCATTGGAAAAAACAAAAAAAGAAATAAAAGCACTAAGTGACCCCTAACTTTTGAACGGTAGTGTATATAATAATTTTCCACTTGTATTTTACACAGTTGATGTTCATGAACTAGCCCACGATACATCTCAGTCCATATCCTGCAGCAACAAAGTGATGCACATTAAACAAAGTGATGCAACGATCACCACATGAGAGGATATCTATCCGACAGCTGAGACGTCGTTTCACTTCCTAGCCGGAGACGTGTGCCACGGCGGTTTGGATAGCAACCGCTCCTCCTCCTCCTCCTCCTCCTCCGACAGAGAGAGAGAGACCCGTATGTCGGGGCGAGCTCGACCTCCACGGGGTGGAACAATAGGGAGCCTATCGCTGACGAGCGTAACCCGAGCGGCTATATTCAGTGTCTTGGCGAGGACGAGCGATAACGCTAGCGTACATGGACTGAAATCCATACCTCTGCTGGGGGGGGGGGGGGACCCTCTGTCACCTCGGATTCAAAGGAAAGGCGTACTGAACATTACGAGCCGATCGTCACCCGCCTGATTGGTTGCCTAATGAGGATGACCCCGTGGTCGCTTCATGACGGGCCTGGGCTGGTGAATAGTAGGCGTGGCGTCCAGCTGTGATGAGCTTCACATCTGTTTTGTCCCGCGGTCTGCCAGGGTCCTGAACTCCACTCTGTTTGAGAGCTGGGCCATCGTGGGGCCGTACCCGTCCTGGTGGCTCTTCAACTTCCTGCTGCTGGTCCTCCAAGTGCTGCACGTCATCTGGTTCTACCTCATCGCCCGTATAGCTGTGAAGGCCATGCTGCGGGGCAAGGTGGGTCACGTGACTGAGAGGGACCGTGGCGTAGAGATGAACGAGTTCAACAAGCGGTTGATCCTACACTTACTGTTTTTATAATAGTTTATAGTTTTTAAAGATACTAAAATGATCTTGTGCCAGCCACTCAAATGTGAAGACGTGCTCATTCTTGTCGCCTAAAATAGAAAATATGAGTTG
The DNA here is from genome assembly GCA_036178185.1 of Liparis tanakae. Taxonomy (NCBI): domain Eukaryota; kingdom Metazoa; phylum Chordata; class Actinopteri; order Perciformes; family Liparidae; genus Liparis; species Liparis tanakae. The sequence continues at coordinate 5,665,928 of CM070109.1, read as the reverse complement.
GATATTAGATTTCTGATCACACAAAACACGACATTTAACGATCCCCAAAAACTGACCAAATAAATGATTTCCTTTAGTAGTTGATAATAATTAATAACAGTGAAATATTCATTGTGTTCTTCAGACTTCAAGCTCAAAAGGAAGGCCAGTTGAAAAGCTTCTCTGACCAGCATAACTGTTTTCAGCTGTGCTAACATAACAAAAGGATTTTCTAAAATTCTACCCCTCCGTTAGTCTTCTAAGGCGATAACACAATGTGCCATTAGAACACTGGAGATGGGCCTCTACACAACCGTGTAGATATTATTATTTTTCAAACAGGTGTCTCAACCTAGAATAGTCATTTACCACGTTAATAATGTATAGAGTGCATTTCTTAATAATTTAATGTTATCTTCATTCAAAAAACATGCTTTTCTTTGAAAAATAAGGACATTTCTCAGTGACCCTAAACTTTTGAACGGTGGTGTATATATCACACATTATTTATCACACTTCGTCAAGGTTGTTGTGTCAAAGATTAAAGAACAACAACAAGGTCCAACAACAATGACTTAGACGCTGAATACATGTACGTGTCCGTCTCTCCGTCCTTACCCTCTCGCTTATTCTCATTTTCTTTGTCCACTCGAGGCCTTGACCGTCTCTGTTTCTGTATGTGCCTCCGCTGTGGTTCCTTGCACACATCTTCACTTAATCCGTCCCTTTCTCTACGGATTCAGTTCAGCGGGTTTTAATTGGACAGCTGTTGCGGTTCACCGGCGCTCCGACTTCGCGGCTCTCACAAAGGCGGCAGTGAGAGGCGTGTTGTAAATGATAAGTAATGCGGTAATAGAGGCATGAATGTCAGGGAGCTGTTGCTCATCAAGCAGGAGCCGGGTGGAACTGTCCGACACCACCACCGTGTGGTGGTGTCGGACACCGATGATGATCATAGATACACGTTTGTAGAGCTTGAAGCTGCAGATTAAATACACCTGTTGTTAGAATAAACCCTTGAGTTCTTAGCTACTTCATACTTTAATGTTATATTACTATATACTTCACCACAGGCAAACAAAAATATTTTCGAATTCTACATTTTTATGTCACTAATTACTTTGCACATGAAGATGTTAAAAGCCTGCAATAAGCATGTATAATGAAATGAAAATTAAATGAAATATACTTTATTAATCCCCAAGGGGAAATTTGGTGACAACAGAAGCAGCCCGATAAAACTAAACACAATAAAATATAAGTATAAGAAAGAAAGAAAGAAAGGGACAGTGCATAAAGTAAAGTGTGCAAAGTGAAATATAAAATACAAAATAACATAAAATAAAATATATATGTATATATACACAGCATATACACAACATATATGTAAATGTAAATATAAATAAAGCACTGTAAAATAAAATAAAAAATATATATATATATATCTGGATAGTGTGCAAAATGCAAAGTGTGTGTATGTGTGTAGTGTAAATGAAATGTGTGCAGTGCAGATCAACACAATACAATGTAATACAATTAATTAAACCAATAATATGATAAAAAAAGGTGAAAATAGCTCTCCAGCATTAAGCTCCAATATTAAAATGCATCTTATGTCACTGCATTAATACTCATGATTTAATAGTACGATATATTATGTTATTTTGGCAGCAGTTTGTTTCTAGATTTTGAATGTTTTGCTTGTAACTGTATTTTTATTTAGTTTAAGTAAAAGATGTTAATACTCATTATTTGAATTTTAGCCCTTTACTGGACTGCTATAAAACTAAGTCTCATGTTGTATCTGTAAGACAACATATTCACAACGCACCATATGACAAACGGATCACAAATTCCACTCAAAAGGACGAACAATATTAACTTTCTTTTCATTATTGTTCTCAAACCTGCGTTGTGGTTATCCCTGTCCAGACAATAATATCCCGCTTCCTCCTCCATCTGCCTTCAAGGTGAGCAACGACGTGCGCAGTGACATCGAGAGCAGCTCGGACGAAGAGCCCGACGCGCCCACAGGGGCCCCGAGGGCCCCGAGGGCCTCCTCTCATCCGCCCCGGGGGGAGAACGGCACCAGGAGCCACTGCGGCGTGCAGAACCACAGCAGCTGGTGACAGGAAGCTGGGAGCCCCCTGCAGTTCGTCCCTGGCGTCTCCAACCGCTCGGTCTTCTAAACATTCCCTTGACGTCCAAGACACACACACACACACACACACACACACACAGCTTTGAAGAGCCCCGTACTGACACAAGTCGAGAGGTGACGTGTGAAAAGCTGAAACGATATCAGTTGAAGGAAGTTACTTGCGTAGTCTTATTTCTTAAATGATGGGATTTTTTCTTCTTTTTGTGCCGAGTTTGACTGCAGTTGTTGATTTGTTTCAATGTTCTCTCCCAGTTTTATTGGTCAGATGAACTTGTATTATTTGTGTGTTACTGTTTGATTCACACTGGATCACGTAGGGTAGAAAACACTAATCCGTGGAAGGTCATCTGACGTCACAGTAGGTATTGAGGGGAGGCGCCTGCTGTGTGTAGGAGCAGAAGTACACACACAGCAGCAGCTTCGGCCTTCGGTGATTTAATGTGGATTATTTTCTTTTAACATTGTTTGGCAATTGTGACTTAACATTCATTTCCGTTTTACTGTAGTTGTTTTTTTACTACTTCTTCCGAGATTAAATGTTAATGAAATTATTTGTCACTGCCTACAGAGGAATCCAGGTATGAGGGCTATACTACAAGTCTGGTATCACATTCTCTCACTTGAGGGACTTGTAAACAACAAAAAACAAAAACAAAACAAAAATATATATACACATATATATTCCGTTGACAAGAAGCCATTCTCGTTGCAGTCCTGTTCATAAACACTACATTGCTTTGTGTGTTTAAAGGCATTTAATATAATGCAAACAATTACAGCCATCTTCACTCCTGAGACTCTTGCAGTATGGTACGCATGCCATTGGGGCAAATATGTTATTGTTGGAGTTTTTAATACACATTTTCCTTGCACACTCACACAAAAAAAATCACTTAAATATCCCGAGAAGACATTCACATCTTCATTGTTTAGCGACGGAAATGTCCACGTGTGTGCAGAAGCCCCTCCCCTCACTCCTTGAGGAGCTCGGGGTCCTGGTTCTCCGCCGCCAGCTTCAGGTGCTTCTGCTTCTGCACGAAGCGGTACCCGCGCATCGCGCACAGGTAGCCTCCGTAGGCCGTCAGCAGCATCATCGAGGCGGAAAACGTCCGGTAGCCGAGGTCAGCCAGGCGCTTCCCAGACACCATGATGAGGAGGAGGAGGAGGAGGAGGAAGATCCTAAAAGGGACCAGGAACAAGTTGAGCAGCAGAATACCGGCCTGTCATTGATGAAATGGGGGCTGCTTTCATTCACACGATGTTTCGCTACATCGTTAATTTCCAGAATGTTATTGTTTTTATCGATGATGTAATTGCGTTAATAAGTCCGACGTATAGTAGCAGTTCGTACACACACACACACACACACACACACACACACACACACACACACACACACACACACACACACACGCACGCACGCACATGCACACACGCTCTAGTGACCCAGGAGTGTGCTGACAGGTTAGCGTTAGGTACTCTGTTGTCTTGTGTTTACTTCAAGCCCGCTAGCAGTCGTTACATGCACACAGCTTAGTACACTAGTGTTTTGACTTTTTTAAAACCGCAAGTCTTTGTCGCGTTTCCTCTTGAAACAAATACTTAAATCGGACCTCACCTTTTATTTTAAGAAGCGATAACAAGCGCACAGGTTGTTGTAGCTGTCCTCAATGTCAGCGCGGCTACTTGTGAAGTTAAACCGCAAGCTAGCTAACCTTTCGTAAGGTACGGAAGCTCAGAGAGGACAAAACTGCGAGGTAAATTGCAGAGTGACACCTACTGATCGGGAGTATTTTAATATATTATTACTAAAACTCTTTAATTTTAGGGATTTTTCTAACCTGTTGGTATTTGTTGTACATATTGAATGTTATTTTAATTTATCGATAACTTTTGATTTTTTTTTACCGTGATACACTTTTTGTAATGACACACTTACAAAAATAAAGACCCTGGAAGTCATGATATTACCTCTTAATTGTGACTTACATAACTGTTCATTTGATATTGACAATACGTCTGTAACTAATATGTTACTACATTTTTACTTCTGACAAGTATATTTGTCATAATAATACAGTACATTAAGAATATAATCGTGAAACGGTACGTTTACTTTCAACGAAGCAAAATACGTTTTACACGTTAAACATTTTTTTCTTTTTAAAGCTGTCTGTAAAAACTAATCGTTGAACTTTCACTACGTCATGAACTGGTGATGCTATTGTTATTTTAATGACTATCTAACTTGTGCAGTTACTACCTATAGAAACAGACATCTATAAACAATTTTCGACGTCGACCACAAGTTATATAAAACATACTGGAGATATCAACCATAAACCCGGAACGTTGTGGCCCCTCTTCGACTGCAGACCCCGGTTTCCACCCGGATGTATTTTGGAGTCGCACACCTTACGATGGCAACACGCTCGCCCAGTAGCGAAGCTGATGGAGGAGTAAATGACCCGGGAGCTGCTCCCTACGGCAACTTCATGAACTACTACACCTTCAATCCTCCAGAGAACCGCCTGAGCCTGATCCCCTCGACGTTACTCCAGGATTTAGGCCACAGCGGCGGCCTCCAGACCACCCTGCTCCTGGACGTCGGATGTAACTCTGGGGTATTGCGCTCAATTACGGAATAAAATGTATCTTTAACACTTTGGAGTATTCTCCATTTGAGCTTCTCACGTTTCGAAAAAATCACATCTGAGTTTACATGATGAATGTATCTTGAATTAACTAAGTACTCAAGCACTGTACCAATTGTGAGTTGGCCTACTTGTATTTCCATTGTATGTTACTTTATACTTAAACAACTTGAATTTACTACATTTGTGTGGTACCTTTACTTAACATCCCTTGTTGCTGTATTCAGATTAATACAACACAAAACTAGAACGGCCACTCGGTAGAGCGCATACCTTCGCCGCAGCCACTTTGTTGGTACTTGGCATGAGTGTGGGGAGCTTTATTTTGACCTTTTTATGACCTTGACCTTTGACCCAATCGATCCCGAAATCTAACCAAATGGTCCTCGGATAATCAATCATCCCACCAAATTTCATGCGATCCGGTTTAATACTTTTTGAGTTATGTGAATAACACACAAACACACACACAAATAAATACACAGCGATCAAAACTTAACCTTCCGCAGAATGCAAAGGTAATCAACACATTAATTAGGATGCATTAATTTAAGATACTTGTGTGTATAAAGTAACCACATCTCTACCAGCTGCAATATTATATTAGTAATGCTAATCCAATGATCTAGTTTCTCATGTACTCGGAATACAGAGTTTATACTATAGCAGTATTATTACACTGAGGAATCCATAGTTTTACTCTAGTGACCGAGTACTGTGCACATTTGCCTTTGGTACATATGGTGGTGAAGTACGACATCCTCCAGACACATCCTAGTATTTTTATTAGATTTGACAAGTTATTATCAGTCCACACAACACATTGTGTTGTCTTTTCTTTCCCCTGTGAACGGCAGGACCTGAGCGTCGCCCTCTACAAGCATCTGGTTCCAGCTCCTGCGAGCCCAGAGGAGTCGGCCGAGAGCGGAGTTCACCTGCTGGGCTTCGACCTGGACGAGAGCCTCGTTCAGAGGGCCCAGCAGAACAACCCTCTGCCCGGCAACATCTCCTTCATCCCTGGACATCACGGAAGGCGGCGAGCGGCTCCGGGAGTACCTCGACCTGCACGGCGCCTCCTGCTTCCAGCTGTGTCTGTGCCTGGCCGTCACCATGTGGGTCCACCTGAACCACGGGGACGCCGGCCTGCTCCTTCTGCTCTCTCGCCTGGCCTCCGTCAGCCAGCACCTCCTGCTGGAGGCGCAGCCCTGGAAGTGCTACCGCTCCGCGGCGCGGCGGCTGAGGAAGCTGGGCCGCTCCGACTTCGACCACTTCAAGACCCTGAAGGTGCGGGGGGACGTCGCCGAGCACGCCCGGGAGCACCTGGAGAGAAACTGCGGCATGGAGCTCGTCCAGAGCTTCGGCAGCACGGCGTGGGACCGCCAGCTGCTCCTTTTCAGAAGGAGATGAGACTCAGGGGGGGGGGAGAGAGAGAGCTCTCGTCTGCTGCTGAGGACACACGACCAAAGAAATCAACATGGGGAAAGAGAGAAAAGAGACATGTTTTTTTTTTTTTTAAATCAACATTCATTTGCAATGATTATGACAAAGTATTAAAAAAGTTACTTCTCAAGATAAAAAAAAAACAGAAGAAAAAAATTGTTTTGTTTTCTTGGTCGGACAAAACAAACATTGAAGATGAGCGCCGGCAGCTGCTGATCAACATGTTTTATACATTTCCTGACATTTTGTAGTCTAATTAATCTGTTATGACAATTAGGGCAGCAATTTCAAACTAACGGTTTGGTCTGTGTGAAGAAGGTCCGGTGTCCAGAGATCGAGTCTGTGCACGTCTTGTTCTGTCCAACAGTCCACAAACCAAAGATAAGTTTACAAATCATTTCTGAACTGAAGGATACAAAAAAGAAAAAGCAGCAAATCCTCACATCTTAACGATTATCAGAATGTGCAACTCATCTGACGAGCTGTTGCAATTCAAGAGGAAAGGACATTAAAACAAGCTTGTGGCTAAATACAGGTTGTCTTTTCTTCAGGTGTATTATTCGAATGTTAAAAAAGATAACCAGCTACACAACCACGTACTCTGTTTGACCATTAACGTGCAGAACTACAAATCAAAACTTGAGCACAATCCGTTAATTTTCATCATTTTAATTACAGAATACTAAAAATAACATTACATAAAATGTCTTTTTAAAAGAAACCATTGAATATTACAAAGGTTGTAAATTTTGTAAAGTTAGGATATAAAATCTTTGAACAGTGGTGCATAATTGAAAAGAAAAATAATTTTCATAAAATGTATATATTAACTGTTCTACTACATAAAAAATGAGATGGACACAAATCGCAGACGAGATGAGTAGACACCGCCATTACCGCAGTGAGCTCTCCTTTCCAGGGAAGAAAGACTTGAGATGCACCGCACACGCCACAATCAGCTTAAGTTCTCAGCTTGTGTCTATGTTCAAAAAAAATAAAATAAAGGGGGGGAAAAAGAGGGGGGAAGGGGGGGGGGGTTACCATTTACAACAGGAGAGCACAAACGAGCTCCAGAGAGAGAGAGAGTGAGAGAGACTACAAAAAGTGACTTGGTGACGGCTCCCAATATTCACACATCTCGATTGGGTTGAAAACCCGACTAAAACTGGCCGCGGTTCCGTAAACAAACCGTTTCCCCGACAGGTCGAAGCTGTACAAAAAAAAAAAAAAAAGTTGCAAAAAGTCGAGAAAAGCCCTCGTCTTTAAAGTCGAAGCGGCCGGGCGCCTCTCGGTCTCGTCTCGCAGCCGTTCCTATGTCCTACTGTACAACTGGTCAGTCAGATCCACTGAGAGCTACCATGGTCACATAATTCAACACCGAGAGGTCAACCGCGAGGGAATCGGGAAACGGACTGTACACAAGAGGGAGGGAGGGATGGGGAGGGGGAGGGGGGGGGGCACATGCATAATCCAACAGTGTGCTCGCTTTCTTCCTCCTCCTCTTTCTGAGACGGACGTCGCGTCCTCTCGAGCCGTTGTTCGGATGGTTTTTTTGAGTCGCCCGTCGAGCCGCCCGATGTTCCTCGACATGAACGCCACACGGGGCCAGTCGTTTCCAAACAGAGGTATTTTATTTGTCTCTTGTCGCTGCGGGAGACGTGTTGTGTCACATTTTGTTGGGTAAACAGACACAAGGGGAGGGAAGGGGAGAGTGTGTGTGTGTGTGTGTGTGGGGGGGGGAAAATCAACAGATTATTACGGTGTCCTTTTCAACAACAAAAAACGTATCGATATGATTTTAGTCGAGAGTTACGCTGAGTGGCAGAATCACTAGTCCTCCTGTGCAGTAGTAGTGGTTTCAGTGGAGAGATGCAGAGAGAAGAAGAAGAAGAGGGAGGGGGGGAACCGGACGACAACCCAGAGGACGTCTCAGAAGACAGAGGAGGACATGAGGCGAGCGGCGCCAGCAGAGCTACTTGATTTGGCTGCTTTGCGTCGCGCAGACGGCTGGATATTTTTTTTTTTTTTTTTTCTCCGCCAGGGATCCAGGAGCTGCTGCTTATCGTGTCAGGTAATAATGCTGTTTAGGTTCAGATGAGTCCCCCTGAGTTAGTGCACATGTCAGAGTCAGGCGGGCCTCGCCCCGCTTGTTCGTTAAGAAATCCACAAAAAAAAAGAAGCATTTAAAAAAAAAAAAGAATAAAAAAAAATAAATCAATTCAGCAATTTTATAATCAAGCTTTACAATTAGCTTTGGAGAGATCGAGCCCGTTGACGTTTTACAAGTCTGTGATTGGGGAGGGATGGAGTCGATCATCGTGTGGAAGAGGGGCGGGGGGGTGGGGGGGCAAGTTCGGGCGTGAATACGGCGGCTCCCACAAAACGTGGAGCGGCGAACCTCTTGAGTCCTGCTCATTTTCTGAAAACTCTGAGAAGTATGCATCCCGCGTCATGAATGCGACGTGCGCCACGGAGTCTGGCTCGCGTCCTTTGGAACACGCTCGTACGTCTGTACTGTAATCGGACCGTCTGACATGATTCCCAAGTGGTCGTTGGCGCAGGTCTGCCCAGCAGGCGAGTGGTCGGGGATCCGGTCAGGTGCTGGTATGTCGCAGGTTGCGCCGACTGTTGGTCAGTCACACGGACAGACAGACAGACGGGTAGGTAGGTAGACAGGCAGGCGGGGCTGTGCTGGGGTTCTCGGGAGCGGTGGCTAAATCAAGGGCGCCGTGTCCATCAAGCTTTTGTTGGGGTCCAGGCTGGCGAAGAAGCGGACGTCCCGGTCCTTGTCGGACTGCAGCGCCATCACCGTCTCCTCCAGCTCGTCGGAGAAGGCGCAGCCGGGCTCCTTGAAGTAAGCTGGACACAAAACACACGGGACTCGGTCAGGCCGAGGGGACACGCGCGCAGAAAGACACGCGACGATAGAGGCAATATTCAATATTTTATACTTAATAGCATTGTTATCCAAAGATCCCATTGTTATCCAAAGATCCCATTGTTATCCAAAGATCCCATTGTAATCCGAACATCCCATTGTTATCCGAACATCCCATTGTTATCCGAACATCCCATTGTTATCCGAACATTCCATTGTTATCCGAACATCCCATTGTTATCCGAACATCCCATTGTTATCCGAACATCCCATTGTTATCCGAACATCCCATTGTTATCCGAACATCCCATTGTTATCCGAACATCCCATTGTTATCCAAAGATCCCATTGTTATCCGAAGATCCCATAGTTATCATGCAGTCCTTTGTTCCTCAGCTTCACCGTTGTTAAAAAAAATGTATCGACATGTCCTCCTATTTAGATGATTTTAGACAATATACTAGATAAAAGCCAACAAATGCAGTCTTATCATGTTTAAGCAGCATTTGCAAAAAAAGGCTTTGATTCATTGGAAGTATAAGTACAGAACACATGACCTCATCCTCACCTTTCTCCATGACGCTCTGCCTCAGAGCCTTGGCCACCAGCACGCGGACGTTGGCCACCGGGTCGGAGGAGAGGCTGAGCAGGCTGGGCAGGAGGTGCTGCCCGAACTGCTCCATGGGCATGCAGTCCTCCTCCACGATGGCCTGGACAGCGGGGACGGAGAGCACAGGGTCACCGAGACGGGCCGGGGAGGAAGAGGCCGACGCAGAAAGGAGGAGGAAGAGGAAGGTTTCTAAATCACAGAGACGCTGACAGACGATCACATGGTTTCCCATTCTGGCATTACTGTAATACAGAGCTGTAGTCATAGCAACGCATACATGCTTGAACGTTACACAAACAACTATTTTTTTAACCAAGTATCACAAGTAAAAACGCAATTTTTTCCCTTTCCTTTTAAATTTCTTTCGATTTAAAGTCATCCCGAGTTTGCTTTTCGTGATACTTAAAAAAAAAAAAAAAAAAAAGGGAAATCCCGTTGGAATTTTTTTTCTCCAAGAAGAATAAAGGGGATTAACATTAAATTTATGTAGCTTAGAGAACCGTCAGACAGGTACACACACAGTGGCTCATGGACTAAAAAAAACGGTAGAGAGAGAGAGAGAACGCGGTAGAGAGGAGAGAGAGAGAACGCGGTAGAGAGAGAACGCGTGAGTGAGTGAGAGAGAGAGAGAGAGAGAGAGAGAGAGAGAGAGGTTGCTTCACATGCGAGGTGAGAGAGGAGTCGCACACCTGGCAGATGAAGGCGAAGGCCTGCCGCCCCACCCACTTGGGACAGTGGCAGAACCTCACGGTGAGCTCGTTGATGAAGTTCAGGCCCAGGTCGTCGGCTCCACACGCGTACAGCTTCTGGAGGATCTCCACCACCTGAGCACACAGGAGCAGAGGACACGCTCACACACCTGGGACTCGACATTGTAGTTTAAAAAGAATGAGATGTTGTGGTTACGAATTAAGTTCAAAGGCAGAGTAATAAAAGAATACGAGCAAACTGACGAGATGAAAACATGCGAGCTATGATTATTCAGGGTTCTTACATATTTTGACCAGTGGATTTCCAGGACTTTAAACCAAATTTTCACGACCAAACTAAAATCTCGGTATAAACATGAACAATTTAGAAAATGCTGTGCGTTTGAGAGTCTTTCTTTAAGAAAAACACATCAATTATTTAAAACTCGGTATAAATGAATCTGTGAATATAACAACATTTCCATGACTTTTCCCAAACTTTTATGATTCGAGTTTTTTTCCATGACTTTTCCAGGCCTGGAAATGACCATTTTAAAATTCCATGACTTTTCCAGGTTTTCCATGACCGTACGAACCCTGATTATTGAAAATCGTACACTGCCATTTGCTTTTCAACAAATAGTATAATAGAAATTTGAGTATTTGCTTTCATTCTGAGAGAAGGTTGAACCTGTTCCGCTCAATATGAAGCCAGTTAACTTAACAACACGTCTGAAAACAGCGAGGTAACTAAATCCAACTCTAAAGTTTCTCTCCCGTCTTTATTTACTCATTTTTCAACCATGAATCTCTCACATACCCACAACTCCTGAACATCAACCATCAGTGTGCCTCATTTCCTCTCACTGAATATTTAAAGCCACTCACCAGCTTGTAGGAGATCCACCTGACCTCGGAGACCTTGTCGGAGCAGAGCGTGAGCGCGATCTGCCTGAGGTAGTCGTACACGTCGTAGTGGCTGTACAGCTCGATGATCAGGATCAGCTGCCTGGATGGAGGACAGAGAGGGAGACGTCAGTCAGAACACATCGTCTCTTGCCTGGAAATAAAAGTGAACCGTATCAAAAAACGACCACAATGACTTTAACTGCAATTTCTGCACGTGACGAAATCAACCGGTAAGACAATACCGACGGTACATTGGCTGTAGGATCGAATCCACCCCGCGCAAAGTGTTACGAGAACAGACCTCTGATCTGACGCTGATCGGAAGTCAGTCCGTTAAAACCTTGAAAATGTAATTATGTCGCGCTTGGAAGAGGAGACGTACTCTGCCAGCTCGTATCGGAACCTCCAGTTGCGACTGTTGTCCGTCACCATGAACTCCTGCAGCTGGTAGAGGTACTCCCTCCTCTTGTCCGCGTGCAGCAGCTGCAACGAGAAGTCATCTGGTTACGAAGTGTAAATATAATAATAACTTTATTTATATAGCACTTTTAAAAACAAGGTTTACAAAGTGCTCTACAGATAAACAAAGCATAAACACAACTTCAATGGCGGCAAACAAAAAAGACCATACCATAAAAGCGTTGAATACAACTAAACCAAACAAATAGGCAATTAAAATAAAAACATAGAAGGACGACATCACTTAAAAGAAGTTCTATAAAAGTGGGGTTTGAGAAGTGATTTAAAAAAAGGGTGAAAAAATGAAAAATAACGTGTTTAATGTACAACTGTATACTCTGCTTTTGAGAATAAACACAATTTACAACAAAAAAAAACAAGTGATTTAAAAGAAGTAATTGATTCTGCCAGCCTCAAATCTAAAACAGTGCTGCGAGGGTCATCTCTCGCATGAATATCAACGCTGACGCGTAACGTCCCACACTCAAACTCACAAGCCGCCCCCCCCCCCGCGCTATAGAGACGCGTGCATAATCGGCAGCGCGTGAACCCAATCGGTGGTCCGACCTTGAGGAAGTCGTAGAGGTGTTTGAGCACGCCGATGCGGACCTCGTCCAGGTCCTTGAGGAAGCCGTTGAAGATGGGCACCAGGTCGGCGGCGGTCAGCTGGTCGCCCAGGATCACCGCCAGCTCGTGGATGGAGAACGCCAGCGTGCGCCGCACCTTCCACTGAGGAGGGGGGGGGGGGGACACACAGAACGATGATCGAATCCATCAACAAGCGTCTCGGCAAAAAACGAATGAAGACAGAACCGACTCGTCGGGTCATTTTGGAACGCTAATATCGGAGGAACTTTTAAAAACAAAAGTGTGTGTCACAGAGACACTTTCTGAACCGACGCCGTGACGAAGCAATGAGCAACGGCGTGACCGAGCGGTTGCCACGGCGCCTCGGCCGGTTCGTGAGTCATCCACTTCGTACAAGCGGCGCTCTGTCCCTCCGGCACCGGGCGTCACTGAGCTGGACCGGCGTGGTGCGAGGACACGTCCGTGGTTTGGGATACGATCGTACGTCCTTGTGATGACCTTAATGTGTCGGTCCGGATGTCTTTCAATTCAGAACTGGATGAGAATTTTATATTTTAATAAATGACTATGCTACACGTCGAGCATAGAGCAGCAGCGTTTACAACTACTAGAAATGTTGATAAAAGCTGATTGATATCTCACTGGAAACAAATAATAATAATAAAACTTCCTGACATCAAATGACGTAGTTATGTAATTTGGCAAAATAAGCTCACCAGTTACGAATACAGAGATTTTGTTTTAGCTGGTGTAACCAAGGGTTACTTTGCTCCTATACTCTATGAATGTAATAAAATGTAAACAGAAGATAGTCTGCGATAACTTTATTTATAACTTTAAAATAAATGTTGTGAAACCTAAAACGATAAAACCCAAAAGAATAAAAATCATCATCAATAGAAAAATCCTACATATTCTTTTAAACTAATTTAAAGTTCTTAAAAAGAAGATTCACTTTTACTTTGTGGTTTCGGGTGTGTGTCCTCCTTTGGGGAAATATTTTGGAGTACTTACTTACATTTCACCCTGAAATACGCAACGCAAGAACGGTTTAAATTCCAGATTCCAGATTTAAAATATAGTAGTCCTTATCGAGTAGAAACTGAATACTTTACAACTTGTTCCCACAACGAGGGGCGAGCCACCGACTTCCTAGGTAATACGCAGACTTTGGATCAGTACCTTTTACAACCCCAGTAAAAACAACGCTATCCCTTTAAGAGCTTATCAGCACTCGTGGTGAATCACTCAGATCAGAATCAGACCGCAGGTTTGACCTCACGCCGTGCGCCCGTCTCTCCGCCTACCTGCACATCGGTAGCGAGGGTTTCGTACGTGTCCTTGAGGCAATGCCAGTTCTGCCGCCCCAGAGTGAGCGCCACCCCCGGCAGGCTGAAGGCACAGTGTTTGGCTATCTCCGTATCCACCGTCTGAGCCCGGGCCGGGTCCGTCATGGAGAGGTACTGGTCCAACAGCTGCTGGGGAATGACGTTCTGAAGACGGGCGAGAGGCGGGAGAGTTTGAGGAATTCAAAGAGGACACGGGACGATATTTATTTGAGAATCCACGTCCGTTTCCTCTCGGCCATCGGGGAGGACGGACGTGCCGACTGACCTGGATCTTGGGCTTATCCTCAAACGTGGGGCTGTGAGCAGAGTCTTCCTTTCCTTCCTTGTCCTCGTCCTCCTCGTCCTCCTCCTCGTCTTCCTCCTCCTCCACACTCTCAATCAGCTCAGACTCCTGAGGAGAACACACAAACACATTAGCGTGCGCCGTAACGTTAAAGTCTTACATTTCCCGTTACTCTTCAGATGACTCACTCCCTTAATCCTGACAAACCGGAGTGGATGAGTCGTTACTTCAAAGCAATCCCTGTCAAAGCTTCACTTTCATTAATATGTAGAAATATTTAAGACGTGAAGCTTGTTTTTTTAAAGAAGGGAAACCAGAGCTCCATCACACACGTATGTCTTGTCCTATGTGCTGCGGTGGTCTCAAAGGGAGCTAGAAATCAAAACCTAAACATGCAAGCTTGCAGAAACTACACATGCAGCGTAAGTCCAGTGAACGCGTTGGTTACTGAGCGCATGTGGTCGGCAACCGCTAACACATCGGAACCGTCTCGCACCAGAACAGGCGAGTCGGGCGGAGACTCCTCCTGGTCCTCCAGGGGCTCCGTCTGCGTCTCCTCGTCCCCTTGCTCCTGGACGGGGCTGGACTCCGAGGCCGGAGGAGGCTCCGTCGCTGGCTCCTCTTCTGTGGGACTCTCCTCACTCGCAGACGTGACCTCCACAGACGTGACCTCCACAGACGTGACCTCCACAGACGTGACCTCCACAGACGGGCTCTCGGCGTGGTCGTCGCCCTCGGGCTGCTCCTCGGGTTGAGTGAGGCCTTCGTCGTCTTCGTCGTCTTCGTCTGTGCTGTCGAGCTGCGCTGCCTTCAGAGCGGCTGACAACACCTGGACTTGAGCTGGAGGAAAATGCGCACGCGCACACACACACACACACACACACACACACACACACACACACACACACACACACACACACACACACACACACACACACACACACACACACACACACACACACACACACACACACACACACACACACACCTCGGTTTACACGCCAATTCACTGAGAACGATTCTATTAACGAGCTATTTATTTTCTCTGCACTCGCCTCTCTTATGTTTATTTTAGATAACCCCTATACTTACTACTGTTAATACTGTTAATATACACTTCACCACACTGTTTTTCGTACAGTGCTTTTTAAAATATATTTTTTACACTTCTATTACTACTACTGTTATTATTATTATTATTATTATAGTGTGTTTGTTTTGTATCTCTGCTGACGCGGAGAGCCCTGCAGAAATAATTCCGATGTGTCTGGACTGCTGGTCTAGGCACAGATGGCAAATAAAAAAAACCTTGAACGATTCATTAGCTCATCGCACATATTCGGCCTGTTTCCCCACCTTGTACATCCGGGTCGTCGATGTGCGGTTGCAAACAGTCCAAGACCTTCTGGATCTGGTCACTGGTAGCTTTGCCGGGGCTGGACTTGGAATCGGGGAAATCGAGTTCCTCCTCCTCCCCTTTCGTTTCCTCCTGCTCCATCCCCTCCTCCGAGTCGTCGCTATTTAACATTTCCAGGTCCCCGCTTATGTCTGGTAGCGGAGACCTCCAATAGTTGAAGGAATTAAAGTTCTCGTCTGTGTGCTCCGTGTCCTTTGTGTTCCTAGCATTGTTTGTGGTCGTGGGGCTCGCGTTGCTGTTGGAGAGCGGGCGGGCGAAGCCGCCGCCGCCGCCGCCGAGCATCTCTCGGGGAACCGAAGTGTAGTTGTCGTCGAAGCCGTGCGTGTCCTCGCCGTCGGCCGTCGACACGTGCTCCGGGGACGGCGTGGCGCGGCCGTCCTGGTTGGGAGGCGTGTGAGCGATGGTTCTCCCCGCGTGGCAGACGCTAATCTCGGAGCAGTTCAGAGAGTTGAGGGAGCAGTCGCTGAAATTAGTGGAACAGAATGCATCAGTACACTAAATCCGTATATATCTAAAACAGAAGAGGAGAAAGGAGATCCTCTATTACTTAATATAAGCGTCACAATCCAAATGTCAATAGTTCAATTTCTCCAACGACATCTGAGCTCATCAAGTTTAAAACCTGTTTTGAAGTTAGTCAAACGTACTCAAAGTGTAAATAAAAGCATTTATGAGGACATTTAATTTTACATTGCTGTATTTACATATATGTTGTGTGTATATATATATATTTTATATTTCACTTTGTATACTTTATGCACAGTCACTTTCTTTCTTTCTTATATTTATATTTTATTGTGTTTAGTTTACTGGTGCTACTGTGTCAACAAATTTCCCCGTGGGGATTAATAAAAGTATATTTCTATTCTATTTTTAAAAAAACTCTATAAAAGTATAAAGAAAAGGTATAAAAAAAGATTTTTCTGTGTCAACTTCATTGGATTTACATTTCTGCGAATACACCTTATATCAGAAATAAGAAAGTGGTCTGACTTGATCACAGCCGGTAACGATGAGTCATAGTACCCATGATGCAACGCGGTGATAACTGTGCCCAAAACAAACTCTGATTCACGTCGACGCAGATTATTTGAGTGCCGCCTGAGAATAAATGCACTGAAACAAAATCACGATACAATTTCTGCCAAAGATTGAGCAACACTTCCTTGTGGATCCAGTGGCGATGAAGCACAGGTGGTCTCACCTGTCCAATGTACACCTGGGGAGGTCGAGTAGGGCGCCGTCCCCTCTGAAGTGAAGGCCTGTGCTGCACGGGTTGGCGAAGGTGGAGATGAAACGCCCCAGAGACTGGAAGGCGGCCTGTCGCACCTAAAGGTGGAGCAGAGCGGGGAGTCCGTCAGTCGGCGTGACTCGGAAGCCGATCGGTTATCGCCGTAACTCATTCACGGGCAGGATTGATTGCAATGGGAACTATTTAGGAGGTTGGACGTGGTCCAACATAATAAATAGACGGGGACTGTGGAACAGCATGCAATTCTGTTTATAGCCCGCTGAGCGTCTGCATGCACAGACGAGATCCCACACGCCCATCGGGGGAACCTATCCGCGTGGTCATAAATGGACTCCACCTGCACCGCCGTGAACACGCATCGGGGACAACATGTCCTTTTCGATATCATGCAGACACACACACACAGATTGAGGTTAATTATGCGAGACTTTTGAGACAGGACTTCAAGCCCCATTAATTGACCATTTAATGAGGATATTTGAAAGTACGTCAAATTCCAAAGGTTTCTCCGTTCCCCTCTTAACTTTTTCCTCCGACTTGTTTTGAAAACAACATATTTTTCTTCTCTGTATGTCTTTAGATTTCAGGAAGTCTGATTGTTAATTGTAATATTTTACTGAACATTACAACAATAAGGAAGAACAAGCACATCGTGGTGAGCAAAACAACTCTTTTTATCATAATACAGTAGAATTTATGAATAAATGTGCTTTTGATTTGATGCAATATGAATATTCCTGCGCGTCTTACCCAGCGAGACTGGTCACTGATGAGGCTGATGAACAGGGGGGACAGTTTTGCACGTCGCACCTCTGGAGAGGTAGAATTGGAGACCATCATGAAGCACTCGGCACAGGCCTTCCTGATGCCCCACAGACTGTCCGAGCACAGATCGAAGAACTTGGGCATCTAAACAAAAACAAACGGGTCAGTTACACCTGAGAGTGACAGTGGGAGACTAAACTGTGGTGGAATTCATCAACAGCAAGGGTGCAAATAAACTACTGATATTATGAATAGACAACAATGTTAAACTTCCATGTTACATAAAGGAGATTTAACCCTCCTGTTACCTTCACATTTACTAACATATTTTACCCTCGGGGTCAATTTGACCCCAGCAATTAAAACCTGCAGAAAATCATTAGAATTAATATTGTTTCCCAAGTTTAAGTGTGAGGTACTTTATGTTTGTTTGTTGACTACCTAAATAGCCCTTTACATATATAAAAAAGTTGATATTTCTTATATGTTGGACACAGTGAAAAACAGCCTGGGGTCACATTGACCCTAAAGGTAACAGGAGGGTTAAAGTGGAGTTGTGTTTTCAGTTATCAAATAAAAACAAAAGTCTTGTTGCTTCTCACCAGTAGTTTTTCTGTTGCCTCCTGACCAACAATAGAACAAAACTCTCCGAAATTTGCAGCACAGACCTGTAGAACACAAAACCAACGGTTACGTCTGTCCCCCGACACAGCTGGAGGACCACGTTATAAAAGTAGTGCGAGGCTTCTGCTCTCAGGAATAGCTCAGTGCACAGTGTCTGTGGTTTGATCTCAGTGCACAGTGTCTGTGGTTTGATCTCAGTGTACAGTGTCTGTGGTTTGATCTCAGTGCACAGTGTCTGTGGTTTGATCTCAGTGCACAGTGTCTGTGGTTTGATCTCAGTGCACAGTGTCTGTGGTTTGATCTCAGTGCACAGTGTCTGTGGTTTGATCTCAGTGCACAGTGTCTGTGGTTTGATCTCAGTGCACAGTGTCTGTGGTTTGATGGAGAGATCAGATCGATCACCGCCGTGTGCAATTCTCTGGTGAGACGTCTCGAGTGGTTTGCATCTTCTTTTCGTTCAGTATTTACATGACGTAGAGAGTTTGATTTCCAAAAATCAATAAATAAATAAATAAAAAGAGGTTCTCGACTCTGTCAGCTAATGTTTAATCAATCAAGTTCAAATAAACATTGGCGACTGTAAACTCATCATATTGTATATTTAGTCGTTCAAGGTTGGCATAAAATGTCAATTTTGAGGATAACAATTCCAGATCACATTTACATTATTACTTCTGCTGAAATTCGAACATTCTAACATCTGTTTTTTCAGCTGTTTCTTATTGGTTCATAATCATCTCAAGTAATTTTAAACTGTTAACAAATCTCGTGTCCTATGAGGAGGCGATGAAGGTGATGAAGGTGACGCGGAGGTCGTTACCTTGCGGACTTGAAAGAGCCTGGCGTCGCTGCACAGGTCACAGAACCGCGGCAGCAGGAGATGCTCCACCGTGTCTTTGCTCAGCATGGTGACGACTTTACACATCATCTATAGGAGAGACGGATTATACCTCCATTACATAACCACAGACGCTCTTCTTTTCATTAGGTTTCATGCAACAAAAACTAAAATCGGGTTTCTTACAGAGACTGCCTCGATTTTGTAGTCATCGTCACTGCTGGGCTCTGTGAGGTCGAGTAGAACGGGACAGACTTTGGTCTCCATATCAGCTTTAGAGATGAGGCCCTGCTCCAACAGAACCAGCAGCGCCGCCTGGCTGGTCTTCCGCACCTG
The DNA here is from genome assembly GCA_036178185.1 of Liparis tanakae. Taxonomy (NCBI): domain Eukaryota; kingdom Metazoa; phylum Chordata; class Actinopteri; order Perciformes; family Liparidae; genus Liparis; species Liparis tanakae. Next base: position 5,646,697 of record CM070109.1, on the reverse strand, counting down.
GAAAAAGATGCAAGTTAAAATCTATAAAAGAATCTCTTCGTGTGAATGAATTTGACAAGTGAACATACAGGTTTCCTAAGTCTCTTATATCTAAAAAGCACGATGCATATGAAAACGCACCTTTTTTGACTATATCTGGATTAAAACACAGATTTGCACTTTAGTGGCACTTAAATATCTCTTATTATGGTACTGTTGTAGTTTGACTATGTTGAGGAAATGTTACTTTCTGTATTCTTGTTGTTCTTAGTTTGTACTCTAAGTTGAAATGAACTTATTGTAAGTCGCTTTGGATAAAAGCGTCTGCTAAAAGACATGTCATGTAATGTAATGTAAAAAGCTGAGAAAAAAAGATCTCAAAGAAAAATATGGATTGATGTTTTTAATTGTAAGACATGAGCTAGAAAAGTGCTGGATTTGAAACCCACCTGGTTATTTGGATCGGTGAGATATCGCACGACGATGGGGACCAAGTATCTGGAGAAAGCAGCTGGGAAGTTGGGCCGACTCTCGTGCAAGAACATGGCAATGTTGGGGACCTGCTCCATCAGTTCGGCTCGCACTGTGGGCTCTGCGTACACACGGGCAAAGAGTTACGTGCAAACAGAACAGGTGTGCATCAAGAGCAACGAGCGGTACAAGCTCGCAAACAAGTGGACGAAATCCTGAAAGGGTTGCATTTAACAAAACTGAAAACAAGATGACGCCATGGTCAAAAAGGCGTGGATTTACACAGAGACATGACAACGACATTGATGAAATAGGAAAAATCATCTACCTCCATCTTCTGACATTCTGGCAACTGTCTCCATGACACTGATAAAGTCATTTTCATTGTCACTGAACTCTCGAAGCACATCAAGCAGGCCGCGAGCCACGATCTGCCTAGAGAGCGACAGGAGCGTCACGTTAGTCGACTGCCTGCCAATACCTACGTGGCACACGGCGTGGCACACGGCGTGGCACACGGCGTGACACACCGCTCCGACGGAGCCGTCGAGTGCATTACACACAAACACACACACACGGATTGGGAAATGACAGGAGGGCTCGAGCCCTGCGAAGCCGAGCATGAAAAGCAGGAAGACGGGCGACCGTGTTTGAGTGGGGTGAGCAGCGCTGTGACATGTTTGCAGAGGATTTTAAAATACACCCGGCAGCCTGTTACAGTTTACCGTGCTGAACGCGTCACATTAAAATAAAATTTGAAAACCAAGACAATTATACATACGATCTAAATGTGTCGTCGCTAATGACCGACAACGCGCTGCGCCTACCGATTGCAATATTTCAGACAGACACCATCCGACCAGAGATCAACTTTGAGTCTTTCACATTCCTGCACTAGAGTTGAAGCATGTATGCGATTAGTAAATACACAGGAATGCTCAGCCCTTCAGAAGACTGTGAAAAAACATGTCTGGAGATCACTTGAGTGTGGATGGCGTGTTGATCCCACATTGACATGTTCTGATACATTTTAGCCACTATTCACTACAAATACTACACTAAATATGAAGAAAGTGACCACATGTGTAAAATTATCCCATCACCTTTCAGCAATGATTTAAAAATATATACAGTGCAAATAATAAAAAAAATGTCTATGTCATTTTACGCAATGTATTATATTTAAAAACAGGCCAAAAAACTGTGAGCAAAATTATTGCTAAACAGTTTTCTGGTAAGAGTTTAGAAAATCTAATGAAAAGATATTTTCAATGGCCAAAATCTTTCATCACTTTCGACAAGAAATAATATTAACCAGATGTTTCCTTGATAACAATTCCCACAAGGTAGCAGATGTTTCCTCATCGCTAAAACTAACTTGCAAAAGAAATCCTAAATATTAGGATGCGTCTACACAACTACAGATTTGTCGATTTTCATCACACAATAATTATTTTGGGTGGATGGAAACGTGGTTACAGCGGATTATACTAGTTTATTTCAAATGTGTAACTGTACATTTTAAACTTTTACAATCCAATTAGTGTAGAAATTATTCCACTTCCAACCTCAGGTGCAGCAACTTTAACTTTTTCATAATTTTACAACTGAAAGCCTTGGTGTAATTGTGTGTCTAAACAATTGTGTCCAACAATACACATTTCACGATGAGTTTACATTGCACTATATAGTTCGACGATGCATCCTCACAGCACCAGATTGTCCGTCTGATGTTGAGCATCGTTTGTGCCGAGGTTCCCCTTACCTATTGAAGACATTCTCACTGAAGGCGTACTTTTCTAGCCTCCCAAGAGGAGTTAGGTTGTCTTGTCCTGCATCGAGGAAGGCTGTGATGCGGATGCCGTCACACTCGGAACCATAGTCATCAAATCCAACTGTGAAATGAAAAGAAACATTATAGTATAGGCAAACAAAGTGGAGCCATCTCTGAAGCGCAGAGCTGATGCCAACAAGAGATAAACGAGGGCTAACAGATGCCCCACAGTACCATGTAGAAAAAAACGGAGTCCTGCTAAATGTCAGGAATAAAGATCCTTTAATCTGTGAATAAAGTAGAAAGCCTGAGGTCTTACTAATAACTTTCATTTAATGGTCCAATCATAAAGACTGACTGGCTTTGCAGTTGGATCCAGACTCTGCTTTATCACCCTCGCTAATGCAGACAACAACAACTGTTGGCCTGTATGACAACTAATAATAGCCAAGCATAAAACCCTGAAATACTATTGACAGCTTTATATTCCACAAGGTTGAATGGGGTTGCCTAGAAAGATGACATGCATACACCTCCCTGCATAAGGGGCGGAAAACAAAGTTCCACACATACAAGAAATTAATCCATTAATCCAGGTGCTGTTCAATGTCGTTTTGTTAACAAAAGAAAATCCCCAGAGTACTCACAATCATCCAGATCATCATGTCCATCTTCAAAGTATAAAGATAGACCTGCAGGGAGAAGGCAGTAAGAGGGAGAGTCCATGGTGTCACACATGTCATCAACATACCATAACGTTATACACCACTCTGCCTACAAAAGGAAAGCTCCTCTGGAGTGGCAGCTTTACATGCTGACATTTACTTAGAAGGTGCAAAGTCTCTTTCAATATGATTGAACGTAATTTGAAGTGGTTTCGCTGATCAATCACTTTGCAAAATTGAAACTATGACAGAGTTTAATGACGTGGAAGAGGAAGAAATAAAAAACAAGCCAGTATCTAAAAACAAGCCAGTAAAAGGGCAATTAAACTATTGTCTTAGTTGATTTTCATTCAAACACGTGTGGATCCTCTCGTCAATAAATACATTTAAAAAAAGCTACATGCAACATGTGCACAAAAGTAAAGTGATAAAGTGAATATGGTGTCCGGTAATTAGTGTATCCACCTTTCATGACATGTTGGGTCAGAACACTGCCAATATAAACTTCAGGAACCTCTGATTTCAGAAATACTTTTCTATTGTTTATTTATGCATCATCCTGATTCACTTCGACAACTCTACTGCCTATAATAATATAAATATACATGCATCTATTTTTTATCCAACAAATACTGCACATAAATACACATCAAGTACGTCCCCATCAACACGCAGTCCTAATCCATGAACACGTCCTACTCATGTAAAGACCTTATTTACAAAGTATTAACCCATAAGTGTGTATGATAACGGACGATACTACAAGGAGACGTTCAATACCATCCCTCCATTGATTTAGGACACAATAGCCTCAGAGTAGTGGGGTCAAACGAAGGGAGTCCCAGAAGGAGAAGCATGTGCTGGGCCGGCTAACGCCAGTGTTTACAGCTGGGCATGCAGGGGAATGTGCTCCAAATATAAAAACAACTCCCATCTCGAAAAGACACATGAAACGTGGTGTTTAGCGTGCGAAGTAGATAACGTGACGGCGGGTTTAACAGCACCTCGCACGCCATGTCGGCGGAGAGCTACATCGCCGCTTTGTTGGTGTATAAAGGAGGATTTGATCAGCTTATGGCTGAAAATGACTTTAGCAACTCTGCTAACGTTAAGCTAGGTCGACTCGCTAGCCTTTGCTATGACAACGGTTCGGTAATAAAACACGGCTTAAAGTACGCGGGGCCGTCTGCCTGCAGCGGAGAGTGGTGATTACGAGATAATCTACCTCTGCTGAGCAGGTATATGTTCAAGAGTCGCCTCAAAGTCACACGTTTCGAAATCCACGAATAGCTTTCGTTAGCTCGCCGGCTAGCAGTGCTAGTCGGCTAACAAGGCTCGTCCAGCCCTTTCGCTTGACTCGGCTCGCCTTTGCTCGCACTTTGCCTGCGAATACCGCGAATGCAGTTAAAATGGGAGCCGCCGTTTCAAATAGCGACACTATGAAGACCACAATGCCGTTTCTCGAGTGCACACACAGCGTCAAAGTAGGAGAGAAAACACTATTTTAAAAGTGCCATTACCTGCCATCTTGCGTCTCGGCTCGGCTCTGCCGTCCCGTGTGGGCTGTCACCGCCGCACAGCTGTCACTCAAACGCGGCAGCAAACTACTTCCTGAAGCCACTTCCTGACGCTGGGATTCACCTGGGAAATTAGATTTTTTTAAAGAAACCCCAAACGTGTAACCGTTTTTTCCCAGCTACGCGCACAAACTCGACATAACTGAGCGGAAATATAAATAAAAAGCAGCCTGTGGGCTTTGTGCGTTTCTGCAAACAAACAAAAAGAGCCGATGCAGTCACGTGACCGCGGACCCGGAGTTCAAGATGGAGACAGCTATCCGGCGGCTTCGCTGTTAGCTCGTTGACAATAATCACAATATGGCTAATGTGGCGGACAGCTGGACGTTTTAAATGCCGATAGCGAGAGTTGCAACTTAACACGAGATGGGCGTTGCGTCAAGATGAATTGAAGTTGTTTGTGAACGTACAACACTTGAGGAATATTCCAGATTAAAAGGGGAAGCAGAGGAGAAAGAATTGCCAATGGTCATCATCACAAACTCGTTGTGAGTGCGAGGAGATCGATATGGCGCTCAGAGAGTTAAAAGTGTGTCTCCTGGGGGTAAGTCGTTGTCCATTTGTGTCTATCGACCTTACTGTACATCTTACTGTACCTGTGGCATAAAATGCTCCACCCATCAGGCTATACACCATAATGATAGACATGTGTGTTTAAAAGAGTTACACATGTTACATCAGTCTCATCAACAACGTGTAAGCATTTCTAAACTGTATCAAACTGTATAAACCATGTTTTTGCTACCAGCATCCCATTAAACCATCCCTGAAATGACATCGCATCTCCCCCTCATTATCTACTAATGATACGTTTTGAATAGAGTTAAAACAGTGGTTTGGTTGAGCAGTAGAATAATAATCCACAACAATAGTTTGAGCGTATGCTGATTTATATAAACTTTATATAAAGACATTTGAAGGTGTCACCTTTTCACTATTATTGGCATTGTTTAACCTTTGGTTTCAGACATAATCCTTATATAGCTTTTATTTAATATCATTAGTGGTGTCTGCTTTTTCATAATGAGTCACAGGAACAATATGTATGGAAGTACAAGATAACAGGAGGCATCATTTACCTTCCCAGCATCCCATTGATACGATATTGAAGTAGCATCCGTCCTCATATCCCCTCTCCATCAGTCGCTTAAAATATTAAAATATAGCTGAAACAATTAGTCCATTTATTGTTTAGTCTGTTGACAGACAATCACTTGGTGATAATATTTGTATGTCTTTTTTCAAGTAAAAAATAAAGTGAAATGTTTCTCTCGTTCCACCTTCTCTAAAATTTGATTGTTTTTTCATCCCCCTGTTAAGTATTTTGGGGTTTTAGACAAATTGTCAGGAAGAAACATTTAAGTTGAGTCTTTGGACTGGGTCTGTTAGTATAATGTTTTTACCCTGGTATTCATTGTTTTTCCAGAGGATGAGAATTAGAGTAATGGGTGATGTAATCATGAATTAGTTACCACCAAGCGAGTGGTGGAGAAGACATTTTTGTAAGACGTTTCGAAATAACATAACTGTTGTTTGCTGCATAAGATGGTTACAAACCATTCCCAGGAACAACATTAATCCATGTCTACTCTGCATATACCAAAAGCAGAAGTAACATTCTCATTCCCATTTCCTCTTCTTTCTAAACAATAGTATACAACTTAAGTGCATCTACGTCTGTCCTGTTTAACTATCTCAAAGGTCCAGGCCGACAAGTGGAACAGGAAGGAAGACGATGCCATGAAAAGGCAATAATGTCTGGGCATGTGGCCAAAGAATGTGTTTTTCTAGTTGTGATTATACTTGTAGTAATTGATTCCGAACCATGTTTAGTAAGCATCCTCTGTATTTGGTCTCTGCAGGACACTGGCGTTGGAAAGTCGAGTATTGTTTGGAGATTTGTGGAAGACAGCTTTGACCCAAACATCATCCCAACTATTGGGTAAGTTCCTCCTGTCTGCCACACAAAAAGGTATTCTGTGTTCCACTGCTTTGTGTGCCAGGTTGTGGAAAGACATAATCATAATTAGGTAATTTATGTCTATTTAATAATCAATTTCAAGAAGAGCTCAAAAGAATGGAATATTAATCAGTGTCAGTTCTGATAATTAATTGATTATTTAAATCAATTGCACAAAGCCAAATGAGTTTTGAGTTGTAAATGGGTATTTATTAATGTATTTGTTGACTATTTTCTCAAAGTCTATAAATCAAACAATTAATTGTAAAAATAATTTGCAGATTATTTAGAATGAAAACAATAATTTGTTTCAGGACTAATTCCCTTAAAAAAGATTGCGCAAATAAAGATGCACAATATTTTCAATTTCACAAATACAAAAAGGGGTTTTGCTTTTCTCTATAAATTAAATACTTTGTTTTGCTGTGCGTCAAATCAAATAAGCAATATTTAACCATTGCTTAGTGAACGTGTGACTCTTACAATAATACAATCACTCAGTACCAGAACAATACATTTAGTCATTGTCAATATAATGTACTCATTTCAGCTTTTCCCAGATATATTTTGTGTGAACACTTATCAGCCAATAAATCACCAGGAGTTGCAGTTTCGAAGCGTTGGATATGTTTGACGCACATTTAAAAACAATCAATACCAAATACTGATATTGTTATCGGCCTCACAAGTTCGACATTGGTCGCACTCTGATTTGATGTAATTTAAGTAAGTCTTATTTGTGATGTTATTGTTCATTTAAACCCTCAAATAATTGTAATTGATATTAAATCAACTGCTGAAAGGAAGAAGTGTTTATTTTACATTGTTTCAATCTCTTTTTCGTAGTTGCAGTTCTATTATTCTTTTGAAATCGTGAAATCTAATGAGTGTTTTTGTAATGTGACATCAATCATGAAGCAATTTCTTTTCATCAGGGCATCCTTCATGACCAAGACAGTGCAATACCAAAACGAGCTGCACAAGTTCCTGATCTGGGACACGGCAGGACAGGAGAGGGTCAGTAATATCCACTGAGGTTATTGCCTCAACATTTAAAACATAAATAAAATGGACTGGTGGATAGTAAACCAAGAGCAATATTCACATGTGTTTAAGTCTTTTCACAGCCAAACCACAACAGTTTTGATTTAGTAATAGATCAGTTTGACTGATTCTTCCCTAGTGGTTCTGAAAGGAAGTGAGAAAGCGACCTCCATGTGTGACTGTACCACTCCCTTAACTGGGAGAAAGTGCAGTTCTCCATTACTTCCGATAGGGGGCAACATTTACCTTCCTATAGGTAACCAGTAACCTATTTCTTCCAGTGCTCTTGGTTTAGACCACTCTTTTAAATATAACCTGCGATGGAATATATTTCCATTGTTCATTCCTGTCACCTTAAACATTCATCATGCCTCTGTCATTCTTCCTTTGTTACGTTCAGACGTTTTAGAGACAGAAATAAAGGTTTACTTTAAAAAAAATCTTTCGCACATGAAACCTATTCGTCACCAGCCATCGTGTCCAGGTGCCACGTCTTATGTGTAGGTCACAATGAGGCATAAGGACCAGGATATATCTTGATGTTTGAGTACAATTTTAGAAACTAAGTTTCTCTTAATATTACTAAGCCTTAGACAGTGATAGCGTGAGGAACTACTTTCTCCTCTGACTCACACCCTGCAGCCCACATTTTCTGCATTAGCTCTCCTCATCATTTCCCCTTTTGCTGTGCATGCCCTTCTCTTTTTTCTCATACACAATCCTCTGTTGTGATGTCTTATTCATGCTGCTGTTGTCTCCAGAGAGGCGAGATAAGATTCCCCATGTCTTTTATCCTACCTTTCCCCCTTTGGGGGCCATTGGCTTCTCTGCGGCCTTCAGGGGACATCAATGCCGCCTCGTTTAAGATAAGATGAGTGGATGAAACCCGAGCTCTCCCAGCCGTGTGCTGCCACTGTGTCTTATCTGAGAGTCACTCCAACTTCACATCCGAGGGTCCTCCTTCTCCCCCTTTTGTGTTTTCTCTTGAGAGGTGTTTCTTTTCATCGTGGCCACAATCTATTTGTTCTGGGATTCTTTTGTGTGCTCTTCCACTTTCTCCACCTTTTTCATTTCCCACACATATACTTATTCCTTCCCATGTGGGGCCTCTCGGCTTCCCAACCGGTTCACATCCGTGGATGAAAAAGTAGCAACATTCCTTTGGTAGGTTTTTTGCGTGAGTGTGTGTGTGTGTTTTCATACAAAGCTGCTACGGTATTTTGAAGCTTTTCGTGGCTTGCTTTCTAACTTTTTTGGTGGAGCTTTGGCCTATCGAAGTCTGTCGAGTTGAGAAAGGGGATCACAAAGGAAGCCAATGCACGTGTACAAGAGAGACCAAGGCAAAAAAAAAAGAAGAAAGCTCTGTAATTTCCAAACCATCCAGCAATCCATATCTCAAAGACCAGATGAGCCCAGCTGTCGACGGCTCGTCAAGTCCTCCCACTCGCAAGGAATCTTTCATCCAACTAGTATAGGAAGGTTTCTTTCATTATGTATAAAACTTGTGGTTTTTGAAATTAATCAGCACTCGCAAGGCATCACATGGGCTGTTTAGCGGGCCGCTGTGTGGCCAGACGTCTGGCCTCGCTGTGATTGCTCTTTGGGTCGAGGCTGAGCGAGACCACACAGGACTGGTGGTGGTGGTGCGGCCCAACGCTAGCCGACGAAACAGACAGCGCTCACCTCAGTGCCGCTGCCAAATATCCCAAGTTGGATTCCCGTTGGTGGACTTGAGGCCAGGAACAACTATAATTATGTGGAATGTGTGCTTTCCTGAGCTAACAGTGTCACTGCAAGACGGATAGTTTATTCCATCGTATTGTAAGGGAAAAATGAAATTGGCGGGAAGGCCGGGTCATTCCAAGCGAAGGTCGTTTTCAGACGGGGGTTGGTCTTTTAAAATAAATATCCTTAGTTAATACATGACACATTAGTCTGTTGAAAGCCCAGTCCTAGCCGAGGCTATTTTGCATTAAGCATTACAAAAAAAACAGTTGAGGTAAAACATTTTTCTTTTTAACTTCCATGTTTTTAAATATACTGTTTGCTAAGTCAACAGAAGCTTCTGAAACCCTCACAATTAAAAAAATACTTTGGATTTCTAGCATTGCGCATTTTGAAGAATTGAGGTTAACAGCTAATAGTTCACATTTGTTACATCATGCCTTCAGACATGAGCAGCTACTCTATGATCGTTATTAAGTTAAAGTAATTGGATTATTGTTGTTCTCTGTAAAGAGGCGGAAAGGACCACTGGCTGAATTGAAAAGTAGAGCCCAAAAAGATGGCCGTGCCAGTGGCTTTGTGAGGCTGCACTAATGATTAGCAGATTGGCACGAAACAGAAAGTACAGCTGAGGCGGATGGGAATGCTTTGCAGATATTTGGTCATACGCCAAAGTGTTGGAGGTAGAGGAGAGTCAGGGGATCATCAAAGCCAGCGAGTGTCATCCTTTAGTCACGATGAATACTTCTACCACATGTCTTGGCCGTCAATCCAGTCGTTGTTGAGATAGTTTAGTCTAGACCCGACTGTTATACAATCGGACCGACAGATTGAAATATAAATAAAAAATAACAGCATTTTATGACGGCTGGCTAATTGTTGAAGCCAGGTTTTAATGAGCGCTGGAAAGTATTTTACCAGAACAATACCAGAAACGGGCATAAAGAAGACCCCCACCCCCCACCCCTGCCTCTCAGGCAGCTATGGATTCAAACATGCACATGTTGTTTTGGTTATACGGGGTTTTGTGATTTATTAGCATCAAATGTATGGTTTTCCATAAATATCAAACGGCTAACAGCTGTTGACACGTTCTGCCCATCTTCCTCCTGATGGCTAGCACATGTGTGAGGTCTCGGTGGAAAGACTTGCCATACTTCCATTTTAAGTAAAGCCACTTGGCTTGTAGGCTCAGAACACTTGGCCTCTGGTTTAGTCAAATCATGCTCGTGGGTCTTTTTTTGTGCATTTGTGTACTCTGTTCGGTGCTGCGGAGTCTTATGAAACGCGTGTAATCAGCAGCGTCTACGTAACAGATGAGATGCATGAAAAGCCACGGCACTGTTTCTCGATCCACACGGTGTGAAAATAAATAACTGTGTTGTTCTGGACTTCATCATTTTAGAAGTCAAGGTCTTCTAAGATTAAGTCTAAATATGATTTTTTTTTTTTTATTCTTGATCTGATTCATCATGTTCAGTTTCGCATGGGTTCAAAGCTATATGAGTGTTCTACCATGTAGTTTAGACTTCAGACCCGTCGGCCTCCTCCCTGCCCAACGTCACCCGGCATCGCTTTCTCTGTCTTCCCATAGTTTCGGGCTCTTGCGCCGATGTACTACAGAGGGTCAGCGGCGGCCATCATTGTTTACGACATCACTAAAGAGGTATTATCTACGTTTCCTCCGCAACCACTTATCCACAAAGTGCATACTGTAAAGTTTCATTGTTTTGTTGCATTTCTATCCATTATTTTGAATGTGTAATGAAATGATTATTTAGATAGACAGATAGATATATACTTTATTAATCCCCAAGGGGGAAATTTGTTGTTACAGTAGCTCCAATAAACTAAACACACAGGAATAAAATATACATATAAGAAACAGAAACAGTGACTGTGCACAAAGTGAAATATAAAATACAAATAAAATAATATATATACAGTATATATTTAGTTTGGGATACATACATATTTGTGTCTTGCGTATATATGTCCCATACTAAATATTCCTTTCATTGTTAATATGAAGCCACAGCTAGCCCTTAGCTTAGCATAATGACTGGAAATGGGGGGAAACAGCTAGCATGGCTGTTTCTAAAGGTAATGAAATATGCCTGCTCACTTATTAACCTTCTTTATATCTTGTTTGTTTAATCCGTACTTCAAAAAAACAAAAACTACAATTCACCCTTTTAAGAAGGTTATGTTGGATTATTTCAGGCGACCAGCAGAGACGACAGGAAGTCTCTGCTATCCCCTGTGAAATGGAAGATTTAAATTCTATAAATCACAAATATATCGTCATTCATGAGCTTTACACATGTAAAGGATCGTGTTACTATTGGTCAGAGCTTCCAGTCTTCATGCTAAACCAAAATAACCGACCGCTGGCTTCAGACCAGAGTGATATCTGTCTTTTAATCTAACAAAAGCAAATAATCATGTTTCCCAAAATGTCGTAGTAATCTTCTAAAACCTTCCAAGGCGGCACCGTGTGCCTCGTCTTGATCTGTTCAGTTTGACATGTTTTCTGTCGTCAGGAATCCTTCCAAACACTGAAGAACTGGGTGAAGGAGCTGCGCCAGCATGGCCCTCCGAATATAGTGGTCGCCATCGCCGGCAACAAATGCGACCTGTCCGACGCCAGGTGAAGACCGATTGGAGATCGTTGTGCGTGTGTCATGAACCGTTAATGCTGGTGTGCTCCTCATTCAAAGTGATGATTGGATTTCAGATTTCTGGCACAAAGGAAAGAAATTCTTGTCAGGAAATGTTATTACCTGTTTTAGTATCGGCATTAGATCTAATGTTTGGCTTTGAAATATCATCGGAATTTCCCGTCTATGGAGCTGAAGTGGATTCCGCTCTGCAAGGGGGAATATCGGCTCTCGTACTGAAGTATCTCAAGATATTACTGTTGTTTTTCTGTACCTTCCCCCTGTAAAAAAAAATCCCCCTGACTCGGACACACATGCTTTTGATAATATTATCCATGAAATTGGGAAATCTTCCACATAAGAGCTGTGGACGTCCATTTTGATGGTTATCAAGTAATGCATGAAATTGGAGAATCTGTTCGCATATTGCAACATAACAATGTTGAAATGCCTCTTGTGTTTACAGGGAAGTGCCAGAGAAGGATGCCAAGGATTATGCCGACTCCATCCATGCCATCTTTGTCGAATCCAGTGCCAAGAACGCCATTAACATCAACGAGGTGTTTATAGAGATAAGTAAGTTTCGCCCGGTGCCATTGCACATCCCCAGGTTATAATGGAGCGGTTACACATTGAGCATTACGATTATTATTGTCTCCTTTTGTTTATTAAAAGCACGTAGAATATATTTGAGCAGTATATCAAGTGAGAGGTATCGTTTCTAAATATTTCAAGTGTAATCATTCTTTTCTGTGACTTCTGACAGCGATGAGCGAGATTTGAAGAATCAAACGGAAAATGTCCGAGCAGAACGCCGATCCACTTCATCGTGTCGACATCTCGACATTTAATCTTGAAACACATTTGCAGAGACGAGGGTGTGTGGGAGCAGCCGATGAGAGACCTTCCCACTAGTTGTGCGCAGATGCAATACAACATTCATTCTAGGTTGCTTTCGAGAATGTAGCATGTTCAGACAGGAAAAGTAGAGAAATTAAGGATATATATATATATATATATATATATATATATATATATATATACACTACCGTTCAAAAGTTTGGGGTCATCCAGACAATTTTGTGTCTTCCATGAAAACTCACACTTTTATTTATTAAATGATTACAAGATTAATGCAAAATATAATCAAGACTTTGACAAGGTTAGAAATAATGATTTTCATTGTAAATATTAATGTTGTTCTTCAAACTTGTCGCTCAGAGGAAGGCCAGTTTTAGAGCTTCTCTCACCAGCATAACTGTTTTCAGCTGCGCCCACATAAAAAGGGTTTCAATGTCAAGGAATTATCTGTTGGTGGAAAATGCTAAATAAAAAGTTATAAAAAATTAAAATAAAGGGTTTCAAAGGGGTTCAAACCCTCTGCTCGTCTTCTAAGGCAATAACACAATGTACCATTAGAAAACTGGAGATGGGCCTCTAAAACTGATTAAAAAACAGAGAATAGTCATTTGCCATTTACCACATTAACTATGTATAGAGTGTATTTTTGATTAATTTAATGTAATTTTCATTGGAAAAAAACTGTGCTTTTTTTCTTTTTTCTAAGTGACCCCAAACTTTTGAACGGTAGTGTAATATATATCTTTTTTGGCATACTAAGAACTTGATTCACCAAATGCTGCATGTATTGTATAAATTCAGGCCATGATGTATGATCACTTTATTAGTCATACGTGGTTCTGGAGACACCAGAACCATATTGGGAACCGCTCCAGAAGTGGTTCTGAGTACTTTATTAGGAGGTGTGTTACATTCGGGAGACGAGCCCTCTTTTCACACAACGATCTAATTATTCATCTCTCCGTCCAACGTTGTCTGTCTGGGGACAGATTTTGCCACAGTGTCACGGAACCGTACAGGTGTGTAGTTGAGGTCAGAGGAGGGTCCAGTTCAAAGATATCTATTCTCAAAACTTGTGTAATTGGAATCAGTGAGCGGTAGGAAACGGGAGCACGGCTACAGTATTGCGGTCCGTTAATTGGCGTGGAATGCAACGCTGAAAACGTTTTTTGTATTATATATATGAAAGATCAACGTGTGTGTCTCCTTAAAGGTAGGCGCATCCCTCTAGCCGACGCAGCGGGAGGAAATCCAGGGAAAGCGTTCAAACTGGGACGCCAGGCCTCAGAGTCTCGCCGGACGTGCTGCTGATGACCCCGGCGACCGCCCTCACGTGACCTGTGACCACGACCTTTGCTTGCCCTCTGTGTCCCCGGCCCGCTTCAGCTTTCAGCCACCGCACGCCCGCCCTCGATACCCCGCCGACACTGATACCGGGGATGCAAAATGCCACTCGGATGACGATAGCGAATGCATTTTAGCGGCACTCGACAACACGACATCGTCATGTGTCGTCAGACGGCTGCCGGCTGGAGAAAAAAACGTCTCCGTTTTCTGAGCATTGCCTGCATTAAATCATTGATGATGTGTAAGTGAAGAGACCTCCATACTTATACGTTTACTGACTTATATCATGGGCATTAACCTCTGTTTGGTGTATTATAGCCCCGAGTTCATGAGAGGAACTTTACGGATACAGATTTCTGAATTATGAAATCCTTTGTACTTGTAGATGTGTAAAAAACGATAATCTTTCAACCAAGACATGGCCTGAAAACGGTAACATTTCACCAAATTATTTTGACATCACTGCAGTTATCGCTTTTTGCTTCATGGTAGATCTCTTCCCAAACAATGTTGTGAAGAATTTATCGATAGTTACCTTTTGTATGATCACTAATTTATTATTGATGAAAAAGGTTAAGAGTATTCATCATCAGTGTTTGGACCAATCAGTCTCAATTGTGTATTTCTTTTTAAGGATATTTGAAGGGATGCTGCAGATTCAGTCAAGCATGACAGATTGTGCATGCTTGATATCAGTTTTATTGTGTGATTGATGTTTTCATCAAGATGCCTTTCAAAGCAAAAGGCAGAGTGGGTGTTTTGAAGTTAATTGCAATCCCAGAATTGACGGATGTGTGGGAGTCTACTTCCTTTACATTAAAGTTATAATTCAAATGAGAATATCAATACTAATCTCATGTGTGTATGCTAAATATAAAGCTGCAGCCAGTTAGCTTAGCATAAAGACTGAAAACACTATGGCAAAGGTAACACAACCCGACTAAAGCTCACTAACATGTTATAACTGACAGAGCCCGGTGTTTACCCATTTCCAGAAGGTATGCTAAGCTAACCAGCTGCTAGCTGTTGCCCAATATATTTAAAAGACAGATATGAAAATAGTATCTTCTAACTCGGCCAGAAATTGAATAGGCATGTTCCCTAAAACAAACAAACAATGCCACTGAGAATTTTAACAACTTGTTGTCAAATCTACTCTTTCTTTAAGAGATAAGAGCACCGTAAATGTATTATTACATGGAAAAAGTTTTGGCTGCCAGTCTATGCTGCACACACTTGTAATTCCTGTAAAGGTAATAGCTGAAGCCCAAGTATGACGTTAACTGTACTACACGCAGTACACTTCTTTCACAATATCACTTTAGCTCTATTTTCCTCTAATCTTACTTTAACTGGCGAGTCTGCCTGTCCTCAACCCGTTGCTTTTCCTTCAGTGTTACAGATTTTTTTGAGGTCTTGCCAATTTCTGTAATTGTCCCATAAACATTTTTTATCTTCCCTTTTTTTTTTGTGTGTGTGTGTGTGTGTGTGCACATAATCAGCAGCGACTCGCGCATGCAATGTTGTTTTACTACTTGGACGGAGATGAAAACAGTGAGATCTGGAAATTAGACCTCGTTCAGAGGAAACTTGGAGGTCGTAGGTGCCGAATCAGACGTGGCGCTGCGTCGACATGCTGACCCCTTAATGAACCGGCGTCTCCATTCTGCTCTGAATTACTGTATGTGCGTTGTTCCAAGGGCTGCCTTCTGATTTTCCTTTCTCCCAACTTCTTTTGCCTCATTCCTCTAAATTACAGGCACTTATCGTGGATCCAGCTTTCATTTTGTTTCAAACAAATGTGGGTCGCTATACAGGAGATTTCCCAGAGCTTTATTAGCCTCTTTTACATCCATTACTACTCTGTGATCCTTAGTGCTGTGTTAAAGAAGTTTAATTTAACTCCTATATTGTCCTGAATGAGACTCAGTTTGACTCATGAGCCACATACCTATTAATGTTTTTTTTAATTCTATGCTTGTCTGTATCTCTTGAGCTCTTTTAGTCCAAAAAGCTCTCTTCAGTTGCCAAAAGAAATAGAGATGTGGATTGTGTGCTCTTCTGTGCACAAAGGCCACTTAATTTGCCTCTAAGCATCTTAAATGTAGCTGGTATTGATGAATTGTGTGGGAAGATGTGCTGCCTATATCTTCAGGATTCTCTTATGGCGTGTAATAAGTGTTATTATGACAAAAGTAAAAATGTGACATGCATCAAGAAAACAGTCACAGAGAGATAATATTCCCACAGGAGAGCGCACACTCGGGCTAAATTGTGATGTCATTCCTGCAGTCTCAAACGGATAATGGCAGGTTTATATTTACCTCATTTAATGCTGTTTTGCTGAGGCCGACCAAATCCCTCATGAACCAGAGTGGTTTTCTAGGTCAAAACTTAAACTAAAAGGGAATCACTCTGGTACTTTGAAAACTGCACTTTGACTGACTGTTTGTAATTGGTTCTAACTATTAATCTGTCTTCTGGTATTATCTGCGTGAAATCACTTGATGAAAGATTCTTGTAACGGTGTCGATTTCTTAACACTCATATATGTTATTTTAATTTTCTTTTGTATTTGCTACGTTCTCTTATTGCATTAAAGAAATGGTGCCAAATAATGTCTATGCCATTTTACCACACCAGACATAATTAACCTTTTTTATATTTAATTTTTGTTATTGTCAATGTTAATATCATGATTTAAAGTGCTTAACACTAGGATGCTTGATGTTATTTGAAGTTTTATAATGGCTAATGGTTTCCCCTTATTCTTTAATAGGAGGCATGGCTAGAAATTGTGTGCCAGTTTTGCAATGAAAAATATCAATAGTCTTGGGCTGGCCCTGGGAATGTGATTAATCTATATTCTGTATACTTTTCAGTGTAGATATATACCATCAAAGTGCACATA
This sequence comes from Liparis tanakae, assembly GCA_036178185.1. Taxonomy (NCBI): domain Eukaryota; kingdom Metazoa; phylum Chordata; class Actinopteri; order Perciformes; family Liparidae; genus Liparis; species Liparis tanakae. Next base: position 5,629,723 of record CM070109.1, on the reverse strand, counting down.
CATCAATGACTATACTTTACTCTTAGCCTGTTATGTGACCACAATAGACTTGTACACGGTTTGAAGTCATTCCGTCAGCATTGTAGTTACCATATATAGCTTTTTACTATGTTTCATATTGATTGTAACAAAATGCCAGAAAAAAAAACTTGTCTGCAGTGTATTCACAAATGTGTAAAAAGGGAATTGTCAATTTGTTTACTAATAAAAGATTGACAAACATATTTCATCCTGTTTTGTGTGAGAAAGTTTGAGACATCAGCGATAAACGTGTTCCTTGGGGATACAGTGACAATGTTGTCAGTGATTGGTCGTGTTTTTCAGTGCAGACAGCCGCCTGGCTATATATATATAAATATGACATTTGAGATGCACGTTTGACTGGTGAAGGATTTTCACTTGACTTTTAATAGTGCTGAGAGGGCAGAACGCTCATTTGACGTCCTTATCATTTCCGACAAAAAAATAGTTTGAAATGAAAGGAAAATGGGAAAATAAATATGTCTGAAAACTATTAAACCTAAAATAATAAAGGGCTCATTGGGTGTCAATATTCAAATTAATTATTAAATGGCAGTGTGAGCATAACATTGGAGCTAAAAAAATTAAGATAGCCTGTCAGGTGAAAATATCTTGATATATACAATTCCCCACTTAATTGGAATGGAGCCTTTATTAATGGTATTACTTCCACCTATGTTTTTTTCGACTCCACAATTTCAAAAATCTAAGATGAGTTATTAATCAAAGAGCTATTTTACTGTTAATATAAATTTGTAATATATAATAAGATTCAATTAATTAGAATATGTTCAAATTCGCAGTCTTATTTGGTGACACAAAATTATTTTTTTTCTTCAATAACATTTGAATCTAATGTAATTAGTTTGAAAGAAACTTAATTATGTTAATCATCATATATTGATTAGCTAAAAGCCAAGTCTTTCTTCATGGCAAGTTATAGAAAGAAGTGAGTATATTATGAGATAACATGTGGGCGGGGGCGGGAGGTCGGCACTTGACGTCACTCAGTGTGAGCGCTGCCTGTGAGAGCACTCGGCAGCCCCGCCCCCTTGTACTCAATGCGTGCAGACAGCATGACAAGGAGCGGAGCTAAATCGTATTGTTTTTTAACGTACATATAACTTGTTAGTATTGATACACCGTGCAGCATTGTAGATGTAGCGGGCTGACATTCAAGCTAACCCGAACCCCCCAAACGCTGTCGACATCTTAACGCTGATTGGCCAAGACAAGACACGGCCCATCAGAGACTACCACCACAAAACAAACAAAAACTCCAAAAGGTGACAAGTTTGTAGGTATGCGTAATAATCGCAAGACACATCGAAACGATAATGAAATCGATTTGTTCTTGCAGTAAATAAAAACACAAATAAGCAAAATAATTTGTATAATTTATATTTTGTATTTAATTTATAACAATTATAACAATTTACAAAATAAAATTATTAAATAATATATAATAAAATATTTTTCATTGCTGTCCGACAGGAACATCTTTCAAAATGTTGCCTCGTGAATAAAAACTTTAAAACAGGAAGAGGAATGAATAGGACTAATGGTTGAGCAGCTTAGGGAGGAAAAATGGCTGAGCAGCTTGAAGAGGACCAATGGCTGAGCAGCTTAGGCAGGACCAATGGCTGAGCAGCTTGAAGAGGACCAATGGCTGAGCAGCTTAGGCAGGACCAATGGCTGAGCAGCTTAGGGAGGACCAATGGCTGAGCAGCTTAGGGAGGACCAATGGCTGAGCAGCTTAGGGAGGACCAATGGCTGAGCAGCTTAGGGAGGACCAATGGCTGAGCAGCTTGAAGAGGACCAATGGCTGAGCAGCTTATGGAGGACCAATGGTTGAGCAGCTTAAGGAGGACCAATGGCTGAGCAGCTTGAAGAGGACCAATGGCTGATCAGCTTGAAGAGGAATGAATAAACTGAGCCATCAGCAGGAGGAATGGGGTGAAATGTTGCGCAATATGCACAATACTTATTTTAGCTGAATAGTTCAAAAGCCACAAAGTACAAAAGAACAAGGTATTAAACAAAAAGATGAACTAATTTAAGGTTGTATGGACAGAAAATCTATATATATATATATATATATATATATATATATATATATATATATATATATATATATATAAATTTAAAACATGTAATTCAATAAATGTAATTAAATTAAAATAAACCGATATGCAAAACAGAGGAACTATTTCGAATAAGCAAGCATTTCAGGGGTCATTCCGTGAAATGAGGATGCTTTAAATAAAACATGATCAAACCCAGACGAACACCCCCAAAACAGAGATTCAACTGACATAAATTACATTTAGGAAATATCTAGAAAGCACAATCAGTTGTAGGTCTGCAACAACGAAAGAATCATTAATAAAATAGTTGAAAGTATGAAAAACTGAGATAAGCCACGCCCCCTCACCTATAACGCGATTAAACCACAAATAGTCGGGCGAGTAAGCTCACGCGAATAAAGCGTCTTTAGTTCTGTTTCTGACAGGATGCATACACATGCTGACCAATTAATGTGTATGAACCTGTGCAGCTGCATTTTTGACGGTCTCTGTGTCAGTGGACTTTCCTTCAAGTCTGCAATGTTGAAAAAGTACTTTTCACTTCTGACATCTTTTTTTTAAGTCGAAGTCTTAGATAGATATATAGATATACTTTATTAATCCCCGGAGGGAAATTTGTCAAAAGTATTGATGAAGCACTTAACGTCACTCAGTGAGAGAGCTCGGAAGCCCCGCCCCTTGTACTCAATGCATGACATGCAGCGGAGCTAAATCGTATTGTTTTTAACGTATGGATAACTTGTTAGTATCGATACACCGTGCAGCATTACAGCAGTAGATGTAGCGGGCTGACATTCAAGCTAACCCAAACACCCCAAATGCCGATATTAATATAACATATCAACTAATAAATTGCCATGTGATAGTATGGATCAAGCTAGTCATCGCTATATAAATTATCTTACATTATCATATACACACACACTACATTTAAATGTTCGACTGTGTGGGCTAAAATAAAAAATAAAATAAAAAAATAGTTTGATCCATGTCCTTAGACTCCTCACACACTGGTGGGTGCACCCTGCCGTCACCCATCGCCACCCTCCTGTCACCCTCCCCGCTGGGTGGCTATGCAGAGGCAGTGACGTCACCGGGCTGTCTCTCGCTCCCTTCCTGCTGCATCACAACAGCCGTTAGTAGCTCGAGTAGTACTGGTTGACCGGGGGGGCTGGATATCCACAGCCAATTCATTGATAAAACAACTCTACTGACGGTTGCGGCGCTCCACGACATCCTAACACGGGGGTAACGGACAGGAACCGGTTGCAGTGCGATAACCCCGCTCCAGCTGTTGGGACATGGCCAGGCCGGAACAGGTTCTGCTCTTGGAGCCTCAGCACGAACTCAAATTCAGAGGTAAGAGGGGAGGGCCCGGCTTGGACAGGAGGGGGGGGAGGGGACAAGCGGGAGCGAAGCCGGTAACAAACCCGAGGGAAGCTAGACTTCACGTAGTGACCACGTTACCCTCGTGTGAGATGAGAACGAACGAAAGGACGGCAGGTCAACTGACAGCTAGCTAGTTAGCTAGCTGGATTAGCTTCCCATGGCTAACCAGGCTAGCCGGGCCCTGTCACACATTTCCGGATGCAGAAACTGCCCTCAACGCGGTTTGAAACTGCTACACGCAAACCAAATGTCGGCTGGGTAGTAGCGACTGTAATAAACACACGTGACAACATCATATTCTGACTAGACGTGTAACATTTCATTGCACATAAGCTACAACATCCTTAGCAGGTGCAGCTAGCTCACGTTGTCTCGCTCGCTGATTGGCTGTCTCTCTCCAGCCAGCTGTCATTTAATAACCGACAGCTCACAGGACAACAGACCCGGGCCAACCTCTGCAACTCGATACGTGTTAACTACGGGTCATCAACGTGCCCACCGGTCTCCTGAGCTTTACAATTGCTAATCGACATGTAAGGGAAGCTTTTTGGCTGCGATATGTCACGTTGCTTTAGGCCTAAATAATGTTACACAAACGCATACATGGTACTACTGTATCTGTTTTAAAACGCGACAACTCACATAGATTCGGGCACAAAAAAGTGTTTTATAAATACTTTTTATTCTCTCATTATTAGTATTAGTATTATTACAGTGACATTTGGAGGGATCAGCCAAAACATAATGTGGCTGGTGGTGTTTGTTGTAAGCACCCTGAACATTACACTTCCAGGAACCATAAGCACCAAAAATAATATGCTACTGTTGGTCCCGTGCTATTGCTATGAGAGATCATACTTTGGTTAAGATGACTAGTTGGTTCTACTCTATTTGTATGTGAACTGAACTAATGTTCAATTGTGCAGCTACGGTGTAACTAACTGTTGTTTTTTTTTACTTTAATTACAGCGTAATAGCACATTGCAAATCAGTAATGAAGTGTCTGAGTTGTATCAGACTCACAGTGAGCCTGTAAATTGCATTGGAAATAATATAAAATTAGGTGCCCTGATATATGGAGATAATGGACAAAGCAGAAATGACAAATGCCAGGATAGTTTCCTCCACCAAGTTTGTTATTTTCTCTTTCCGTCAACCACTGAAGGACACTGAAAGTCAAATGTACGAAAGATAATAATTAGGAAAGCTGTGTGGGTATATTTACAGCACCAGAACAATATGGGATTGACTCAAAATAGTCAAATTCATTGTAATAAAGGAACATGCCGAGCAGTTTAAGACCCATGTATATATTTGTAATAGTTTTTTGGTGGATTAGGTTATAGGTTATTGCACAGGCAATACTTGTTAATACAATCAATTTGTTTTGGGTCTTTTCATTGAATTTGTTGACGACAAGAACAAATTAAATATTGCCGCTTTATCCTTTAACTGGTAACTTAGCATGAAGCAGAAGTACTGTTTCTGGAGTTGACCTGTAATGTAATATACTTTGTACACTGAATTACAACAATGGTGAAACGATTGACTGTTAGTGTGTTTGTTTCCATCAAATGATTTTGGTGGAAACATACAAGCCATTCATAAATGTGTGCATAAGTGTGTTGCTCATTTCTGAATGGCTTGTATGTGTCTAACAAGATCACATACATATACAGAATATAGCAATTGTCTAATTGAATTTGTTAATGCACAAGTGTTAAAGAGTCGGAAGGAACTATTAGATCTTCATAGTATATCTTAACAGTCTTCGGAGTTTTTTGTGAGTTGGACACTTTCCTCAGAAACTTTCAGGAGTCTGTTGCGCGAGTCCGTTTCATTAAAAGCCCGTAGAAGTCAAGCCAAGCTTGTGAGGGTCTTAGTTTCCTCTCTGCCTTTGCTCAAAAGGGAAGAGAAGTGTCAGTTGCTCTGCATGTTTGCTGAGCTGAAACTTTATCTTGAATCTCGTGTATGTGCTAATTCTGGAATAACTCCATGTTTTCACGCACAGTTAGTGGGCCTCTCTCAACCGCTAAAGGCTTTGCTCACAATAACAGCTACTGTAGTGGCCTAATTTGTTATTATCTTCAAAAACGCTACTTGATTAGAAAATCTGATCTGGTAAAGTTTGGGATGTAATCGTGGCAACAAATGACTAGAGATCCAAATGTTATTTGGATAACCAGCAGCTGCTAAACAAATGTATTCACTGTCAACGCTAATAAGAAGTAATGAGTTGTTTTCATAAAGAAATCACCAGACCATCAATGTCTCAAAAACCACATGCACCAATATAGTAGATTTCTACTGATATACTGGCGCGTCAATAACTCATCATTTGTATAATATTAAGAGATTTTCAATATGCATAAGTGACAACAAATATTAGCCACTGAAAACTTTTTCTTAAATGATTCACGGATAATATTTCTTTCTTATGCTTTTTCAGGATACTGTAACGTTCCAAAATGAGAAAGTATTTTCCGTAAGTCTGTCTGATGTACCGTGTGTGGTATTTGGGTCTTTATACGCCAAGTTTGGGAAGTTATAGATTAATTTGTCCAGGCCTTTCACTTGACTGTGAATTAGCTTTGCTCTTACTCGAGGTACTGGAAAAAACGCAGCAGTAACTAACAGCTGCCAGTTAGTTATCTGGATACATTTCTCTGAGCAGTTCCTCGGGTGACCTGTCAATAAATACACTTTTGCCATAAATAACAGCAATGAATTAAGGACATGTAATCCTGTGGTTTTCTGAGGGAGCACTTGGATACATAGAATTAGATCTGTTGACGTTTTGCTCGCCCTCCAACATGTGCAGATATTATCAAAAAGACTCATTAGACTCTTGGCTTTCTCCGGGGTCAATGCATTAGCCAGATTAAGTTTTAGTACTTTGAAAAATGGGGTGGTCTCACATCCAACAGATTTGACTTCTCTGTTAATGTCATTACCACTGAGGTGAAAAGAGAAGACCTCACACCACAGTGAAGATTGGTTGCTCTTGTGGCGGGTATTTAATGAGTGCAATAATTATAGCTCTGAATTTATCTCTGCCTCCAAACCTCCGCCCTCCTATTTACATTTCTGTATTATTTGTATATATTGTCCCCGGGCGCTTCACTGCAGCCCACCGCTCCTTAATTACTAAAGACGGGTCAAACGCAGGGAAGAATTTCCCCACGGGGATAAATAAATGTAGTTTTCTTCCTTCTTATATCCATGCAGATAGGTCTGGTGTTTAAACAGCCAACGAAATCAGGTCTTCAATTAGGAATGAAAAGAAACACAACGAAGTTACTGCTGATTAGTTTGAAAAAAACATAATTTAACCCATGTTTAACATCGTGAGCCGCAGACAGTACATCACCAAACAAATATGTGTTTTCTAAATGTCTTAACGTGTCCTAGTTTAAGGTTGTCTGCAGCGTATTATCGGTATGAGCGGCAGAGCTCAATGGGGTGACTTCACGCAGCTATGTGAACCTGCTGGTTTTTCCAATGCCTCCGATACCTTTCCCCTCCATTGTCTCTCCATTCCTTTCAACCTCAGACACGACTCGCGCTTGATCGTTTACCACCTTGAACACCGTATCATTTCATAACCAATATAGTTTATTCGATACAAACTGGACGTAGCTGCCTTCACACTAAGGTTTGAGAGCGGTTAAGACCACAGGAAAACCTGAACATAGACTAAGCCGTGTTTGGGAAGGAATATAACAAAAATGAAATGTGCCAATTCATTTAATAGTTAAATCACAGTTGAAATATGTCAAAGGATGAACGGAAACAATAATACTTACGTTTTTTAGAATTAAAATAAAAAGAACTAGAACGGGCACTCGGTAGGGCGCATACCTTCGCATATCACAAGATTGAGCATTGAATTATGAACATTTTGGCATTAGTTGCATGCAAATTGGATACAAATTGAATACAATAATAAATAAATAAAAATTGACTATGCTAAAATAAGATGTTGACCTTTTCATGACCTTGACCGTTGACCCGATCAATCCCAAAATCTAATCAAATAGCCCCCGGGTAATAACAAATCATCCCACCACATTTCATGTGATTCGGTTTAATACTTTTTTTGAGTTATGCGAGCAACACACATACAAATACACAAATAAATAAATAAATACACAGCGATCAAAACATAACCTTCAGCTTGTTCAATGTGATGGTAATAATGCTCCGTCCAAAATCACTGACAACCTAGTGCTGCTGTCAGGATATAAACTCACGTAACCTTCGCTCACCCTTTTTAGTTTTGGCACACATTTGTCTTTTTTTGTAAAGGTTTTCTGCATTATCGACCGATCTGTGTGGCTTGTGAGATCCTCAGAGATATGTGGCCTGCATTAACAATGCTATCTGTAATGAGTTGTAGACAAACTGCCTTGGCTATTCTGATCATGCTAGTGCAGTCGCAGAGGCCTGTGATTTATAGATCTCTACACGCAGTTTGTTCTTTAAAGATTTTGGTAAATTGATACAAGAACATTTTTTGGGTAATCGGAAGGACAGAATAGACATGTTGTCAAAATCAATCTGCAGTGCAATGTGAAGCGAATAAGAAAAAGCAGATGGATTTACAATAATCCAGTTCTCACCAGGTTGTGTTACTGAGATTAAAGATGTTTTGGGTTTTAATGTGAGAAACACACTGGAATTATTTATCTTCAGGACAACTTGCAGTCAAACGTAAAGAAAGCCCACATTAGTTGAATTGGCGCTAAAACCCTGTGTATCTCAAATGTCAAATCGAATAAAGAAACTGTGCAGCAGAAGGTCAAATAGTGGGCAGTAAAGTGAATTTGTTATAATTGAATTCACATCCATTTAGGCTTTGATAGACCAAAATCACGTTTTAACATGTGTGTCGCATATTCTTTTATTTAATGTTACTCGTATTTCAGTCATCTAACTTATTTGTAATAAAGCTTAGATCAGACAGTTGTTGCTGAGGTTAACAGTGTTTCTGTGTTTAAAATTTGGCAAACGTTTCTGAAATGTGGTTATCTATTGTGATGAAGAGCTTCAATAGTAAGTTTACCGTATATTACAACATAATGATTAACATTTTGAAACCTTTTCAAAATTAAATGAATCCCCTTTTCTTTCTTCCTTGAAATATCAGCGTACAGACGTGTACAATGCTTTTATATAATAGGTCTGTCTGTCTGCCCATTTTCTATTTGTCATATCTTTTTTAATGTCTGTATTAAAACTGACGTTTTTCCTGCAGCAATGGATTATGAATTGTGGATTTGCATTTCAAGTCAACAGCATTTGATGACTTATTTTGCCCCCAGAAATTGAGATTGAGATAATTTAGGAGTTCAGTCTCGTCTAGTTTATAGTTAACGAAGAGATCTCAAAGATGTTTTCCCGAACCTCAAAGTGTTTTCCATATCTTTCCTCGTCACAGGTCCATTCTCAGACGTGGTCACCACAAATCTCAAGCTCTCCAACCCGACAGACAGGAATGTGTGTTTCAAGGTGAAGACGACGGCGCCGCGCCGGTACTGCGTGCGGCCCAACAGTGGAATCATCGATGCGGGCACCTCCATCCACGTCTCAGGTATGGAATAGGACAGTGAGCCCTTTCATTTATTCTTATTTATTCTTATTAACTTACAGGCTACTTTAACACGTAGCTGCTGCTGTGGCTCAAACGATTAGCTAATTACAAGAGAAATGATTTAATAGTTTTGATACTCAATCTTTTCATTGCCGGTTACACCTTCTCAAATATGAGTATTGTGCTTTTTTTTCTGTAGAGACATTGTTTTTTGTGTTGCTTTGTTAAACAAAGTAAACAACTCGAATGTAGCATTTATTGTGTTGTGCTTTTCTCGATGATTGAACATTATGATTTATAGATAAAACAATCCCCGGAGGGAATTTCAGGTGTCATTGGATTAATGAGAATGAAACTCAGTAAATGTAACAAGTTGAGAACCAAACTAAGATAATACAAATAAAGAGCAGTTAGCCCTTGATTCTGCATTGGATCTCTGAATCAGTTAAAATACGTACAGTCTGTTAATAAATAAAAATATGTGCAGTCTATCAATCTCTTTCTACAGATGGATATAAATGTACATATACAAATATTATTGAATGAATACATATACAAGCCCATATGTAAGTGTGCCATTATCCACGCAGGATGAGGCAAGGACCAAAGTAAGTAGTTGCTACAGCCATTATATGTAAGACCGTCTAAATTTCACAAACCGTTTCTATTTATATCTTGACATAAAAAACTATCTTCCGTAAGAAGTAAGCTAATCTATGATCTTGCTGTACCCTGATTGGCTGTGCTCTTTTCACATAAAAGCACACTCCACTCCTCTCCCGTTACTCAGTAAATCCCCCGTCCTCTTGCCCAGGCCCCGCCCCCAGCGCCTCACTCCCCGCCGTGCGCTCTGAGGGAGACAGGTACAGCTAGTGTTTCCACACGGTGCCACCTCGGCCATTTACAGCCACGGACTCACCTATCTGGTGTCAAAGACCGCAAACTATGTTCCTGGGGCTTACAGTCGGGGCGACAAATCAGCACAATCCTCTCTCTCAGTTGCCTTCATTTTTAACCCGTGTTGGGTTGAGAAAGGTCAGAGGTTCAAGTCCCAGAAGGAGATTGCTTTTCGGTGAATGTAATCACTAAATGCAAACATAGGTATAGGTCCGTCACCTGTTTCTGTCCAGTTTGACTTCAGGGGAGAAGTCAAAGTGGTGTACACGATAACAAGGTGGTGTGGTTTCTCATCTTGCAGACATAGTTATTGCTGCTAAATTGGACACACAATAAGTCACTTTGATGTAAAACCTAGGTTTATCAAAAGCCATGCAACCCTTCGGTCTGCTGTGCGCTTTGTTGCACCTTTTTACAAGGGTGAAGAATAAAACAAAAAAACCCTCCGTTGGGGGTGCCCATATCAAATGGCATCTAGAATTGAAAGCTCTGTAAACAAACTAATATGTGTACCAACATCTTCTGAACAAATGTAGACTAATAAACACTTATTACATATAGCTTTTTGTGGCACAATCCAAATGGTAAAGATTGGGCTTTACAGAAGGGTTCAAAACTTAATTACATTCGCATTCAAATATGAAATACATATTTAAATGCAGCGCTGTATGTAAGTGTGAATTTAGTTTGTTTACAAAGAAACTCCCCAGGGCACTTTTGAGTCGTTCTTATTCCTGCTTTTAAAAGCTACATTATGGATATATGATCAAATAAAAACTGCGTGGCTGTCAAACCAACATTACTTATAACAAATATTCTTGTGTGGAAATATTTTGAAAGCAAAATAGTGAAACTCAAACTACCATCAGAATATCATTATTGACGTATTCAGGTAAATATTGTGGTAGATCATTTATTTTTCCATCCGAGAAGATTGCATTGGATCTGTGGCCCGCCGGCCTTTAATATTTAACAAAAGCCACAAACAATCCTGTTCACGAAAGGGAACGCTCTGCCACAGGATACCTACGAACCCTGAGATGTGTCATCTGCTGGCTCAGCTGAGGAGACACTCGGGGCTTTTGAAGCTCAACCCAGCTGTAACTGTATATGTTCGACGTCGCCATGACCACAGGAATGTTGTTGAGGTTGATTGGTGTTATGTAGCAGCATCCAGTGGAAAAATATGTGGTGTGAATGTTTCAAAAATCCTTGTATCCACAAATATTAAGCTTCTTCTGGGAATATGTCAGAAGTGTGTCTGACATGCTCACATTTTTATCATTTTAAGGGAGGTATAAAAAAAAAAAATTAAAACGTACGTCAACAAAAAAAAAAAATATTTTGTTGCCGTTATCGAAATAATCTTTATTATCTTGCTCTTATACTAAGTGTCTTTTGTTATGACAAGGCAATACAGGCATTCCCCTATCTTCAATGACATCCATACTTATAAAGCATTCCTGCTAATAAGGTCTGTTTCAATATTTTAAATTGGCTATCTGCAACTTGATTTCTATAACTTAACCTCCAAGTGGCGGCCAGTGGATTGAAGGCTACTGACTTATTTCCCATCCTGGGAGCGCTGGTTGACTTCCCTTTCTTCCTCATTCCCACGCTACATTGTCTCGGTGGGTTTGCTGATCTTTGACCATGTTTCTGGTGTTGAACAAAGTAGAGAGAGCTCCCTCTTCTTTTTTACCAGTAAGGCCTCTCGGAAAACGTGTGGAAAGGTTACTGCGATGAGACGAGCGGCGTGACAATGAGGTCCACGGGATCGCGTGTCATATCTCGTGTCGTGGCCATTTGTCGTCCAAAATCAAACAAAAATCTAAATCAAATCGCCACTGATGCACCGTGGGTTTCGGTGTTGACGCACGCAAAAGAAAGTATAATGTCCATATCCGTCCGTTACTGTTCTGATCTTTTATTTTCTAAAGCAACAAAAAATAACAAAGAAAATGTAAACATTTCCTCCTGCTGTATGTGTGTGGTAAAAAATCCATTGGCCACCCTGGTGCATGCTGGTCCTGTGCCTATCCACCTCTACATATAGCCACAGGTGCCCAGTGTTAACCAATTAGTGGACCTACAACTAAATATATTAAACTAAACTACATCTATCGTAAGAAATAACTAACATATCAAAATATAACCTAAATAAGCAATAAATAATCAATATTACTTTACAATAAAACTTAAATACAAATGTCAAATTAAATAGCTCCAACATCTCGTTTTTTGTCAAAACGCTCGTAACGTGAGCTTGTATCGAGTTTGGACGAGTTCAATGTTTTGGTTATTAAACTGAAACTTTTATCTTTTGTAATCTTTATTACTAACTGCTGAGCCAGCAGACAGCTCGGTGAGTTTAATTTCTGTTTGGCTTTTTAGTTTTAATGATGTTTTGGACGGTGTGTTTGGCTAAAAGCTAACGTAACTACCAATACACACACACCGCATTACTCAGCCGCTGCTTTGCGGACGGACACCTTGGTGAGGTTGATTTTGTTTTTGGCAAGATTGTATGAATGTATTATACCACGACTGTGAGGCTTGGGCCGCATATTCTCAATTAGTTTAGAGTTAATTGTGTTTTTTGCGGCGCCTTACAGTCCATTGTTGTCTACACGGGGGTTAGCCAATAGTGGCGGTAATCATTAACACACATTACAGCAGCAGATGCACCTGGCAGAGATCTTTGTCTTCTTTCCATTTCTGTTATATTGTCAAATAAATTGTTTGTGCTTATTAATCAATGAATCAGTTCGTCAGTCGACAGAAAATGCTACAGCTTGACGTTCTAGTTTCCTAAATTTGATGCTTTGGTGCTTTTTTCAATTACTTTAATTTTTTTAATAATTGCAAATTGAATATAATTATGTCATTCGAACCATTTTCTGACTTCATCAAACCAAGCAAGTCAATTAATTATTGAGAACACAGCTGATTTCTATTTGAACTAATTAATATTAGTCCACCTGGTTAGTGGTGGCCCTACAATAGCAAACCTTGCACAGACCCTGAATTAATTATCCTCCATAGACCTCTGTAGGCAGTTAGTGGTTACTCTGTTGTGAGCATCTCGTCTCGTGGGACACAATTAATTAGTGATGAGAAAGGAACGTTTTCTCGCCTCTCTCCCTCCCTCACCCCTCTAATCGTTCCATTCATCATCAACAAGCAGGCAGGCCGTTGGATCCTGCGCGACTGTGTTAAACACAATTAGCCGCTGTGAGTTCCATAAATTATCGCCCGGCGTAAAGCAAAAAACAATAAATCACGCCATCAGCAGAAGTAGCTTTTTGTAAAGGTTCAAAGGCTGTCGATCAAAGATTATTTAAATACCCCCCCCCCCCCCCCCCTTCTGCGGCTGTGCTTTTTCCATCTCCGGCTTTGGCTCGGGACCCTTTTCATGTTTTTCACTGTTGCTCAAAGAACTTACATGCTTTTCCTGCCTCCATTCTCTAGCGGCGTCCCCGTGGACTCGAGGTAGATGGGTGTGCAAATTGGGTCTGACTGAAACAGGACGTTCTCAATCTGTCCGTGCCGTCTGTTTCTGGTTTGCGATATTGAACCGCCCTGATTGCTGTAACGGTGCACTGCATCTCTGAGGTCTCCCACTCAGGGGAGAATTGGCATGTGCCATTTATGAAAACCATCCCGATAGCCACACCGGCTTTGAAATTAGGAGGTCATTTGGCTAATGCAAGCCAAAGAATCACGCAGGCATTGTAGACTGTCAAAATATGCCTCTCAATTACATCCTCATTTAAAAGGTGAAAGGAGTAAAGGATCGCCCGTTTTCATCCCCTCTGCACTCCCACCCTTAACTTGAATACTCGCATAAGAAAGTGATCATCGCAAATCACCGTTACAGCTTTAAAATACCTGTTCGGTCATTGGAATGACATCAAATAACACGCCACTGACTGGGAGGACTGGTGTGCTGATGGGTTAAAGTCCTACTCCAAACCAACACCTGCTTTTTGTTAGAGCGATATGTAATGTTCAGAAAGAAAAAGACAGGCTTGGAAGCTGTTACCCCCAGGATTTTTTTTCTAGATCTCTGTGTTTTGCTGTCATGGTAACACAAACTTTAGAAATATATCATATCCATCACTTTTTCCAAGCAGCTGGAGCAAGCCCAGCGCCTTGAAGCCCCAGTTCACCGTTTGACAAGCACACAGCTTTTGATACTCACTCCACTTAATAATTCCTATTTAATCCGAGAAGTGGACACAGAGTTGAGGAAGGGAGAGACATGGAAAAGCGTAATTGCTGGAGTTTGTTTCGTATTTTGGGGCGGCAGATTTAAACCAACAAACTATATTATTTTCCTGTCTGACCCAGTTTGAATAATACTAACAAGAAACTTTGTTTGACATGTTCTCCTGAGTCTCCTGAGGATGAGGTTTAAAAAAATAAAGGGAATAAAACTAAGAGAAGATGATAATCATGTGGGGACTCCCTGTTCACACTGTTGTTACCTATCAGCCCCAATTCTCTCCTGTGTATCTTGATTCTCAGTTGTTAGCTGCAGGGTCCGAAATAATCTGAAAACATGTTCAAATCAGTAGCGACTATAATATCATATCACTATATCATACCTGCAAACGTGTCACCTTTCGGCGAAATTCGCCGTTTTGAAATCCAAATAGGTCATCCACGTGAATACTGTAGATCCGAAGAGGTTTTTTTTTTTTTTTAGGGGGGGGGGGGGGGGTACATTGGACGGCCGGCGTTTATGACATTGGAGTGAGACAAGGAGAACATGCGATGTGGTGATCTTCACAATAAAACATCTTTGATGGGGAACGTCGAAGGAACAGGCTCCTCGAACAGGATCATGGAACAGGCTCATGGAACAGAATCATGGAACAGGCTCATGGAACAGAATCATGGAACAGGCTCATGGAACAGAATCATGGAACAGAATCATGGAACAGGCTCATGGAACAGAATCATGGAACAGGCTCATGGAACAGAATCATGGAACAGGCTCATGGAACAGAATCATGGAACAGGCTCATGGAACAGGCTCATCATGGAACAGAATCATGGAACAGGCTCATGGAACAGAATCATGGAACAGGCTCATGGAACAGAATCATGGAACAGGCTCATGGAACAGGCTCATGGAACAGGATCATGGAACAGGCTCATGGAACAGGATCATGGAACAGAATCATGGAACACGATCATGGAACAGGCTCATGGAACAGGCTCATGGAACAGGCTCATGGAACAGAATCATGGAACAGGATCATGGAACAGGTTCATGGAACAGAATCATGGAACAGGCTCATGGAACAGGCTCATGGAACAGGCTCATGGAACAGGCTCATGGAACAGAATCATGGAACAGGCTCATGGAACAGGATCATGGAACAGGATCATGGAACAGGATCATGGAACAGGATCATGGAACAGGATCATGGAACAGGCTCATGGAACAGAATCATGGAACAGGCTCATGGAACAGAATCATGGAACAGGCTCATGGAACAGGATCATGGAACAGGCTCATGGAACAGAATCATGGAACAGGCTCATGGAACAGGATCATGGAACAGGATCATGGAACAGGATCATGGAACAGGCTCATGGAACAGGCTCATGGAACAGGATCATGGAACAGGTTCATGGAACAGGATCATGGAACAGGTTCATGGAACAGGTTCATGGAACAGAATCATGGAACAGAATCATGGAACAGAATCATGGAACAGGCTCATGGAACAGGATCATGGAACAGGATCATGGAACAGGATCATGGAACAGAATCATGGAACAGGCTCATGGAACAGGTTCATGGAACAGAATCATGGAACAGAATCATGGAACAGGCTCATGGAACAGGATCATGGAACAGGATCATGGAACAGGATCATGGAACAGGATCATGGAACAGAATCATGGAACAGGCTCAAAGCTCAGCAGAGCACACAAGTTAAAAAAAGGAAGTTGGTTCATGAATGACTTTAACCATATTATATATAATGATAATGTACATTTGTTATTATTTATTAGGGCCCGATCATTATTCAGAGGACATTTTTTCTTAAAATGTTTGTTATTATTATTTAGATTTGCGGTCAGACCAATCAAAAGACCGTAGTTATAAAAGCTTTGAGGTGTCATCAAACAATGTGGATGTGGTGTGGAGACAAAATAAATCACCTGTGCACCCCCCCCACACACACACACACACACACACACACACACGCACACACATTTTAACTTTTTTCACCCCTCATGAGTTTGCAGGTATGATATCTATATATATATATATATATATATATATTAGTCGTACAACACGTGACCTGGACCATCGTTTTGTGTTTCAGTCATGCTGCAGCCTTTTGACTACGACCCCAATGAGAAGAGCAAACACAAGTTCATGGTCCAGTCTGTGGTGGCACCTCCTGACATGACCGACATGGAGGGCGTGGTGAGTGGATCGTCTTCATAACGTCAATATGTTTTAAAGACAAAAGATGCTTTGTCCTAGCCTGGATGAGAGGTTGTGTGTCAGTGCTGGCACACAGCAATAAGAGACACAATGAATACCAAAAAGTACAGGAAATAATCAGATATATGCCAGGGAGTGTTTTAGAAATACCTCATAAGATGCCGACCATGGGGTTGTATGTCTTGTATATCACTGCCATTCGATAGACTCACAGGCGCTAACATATTCTGAAAGATTCAAACTATGTACTGTAAATACTTTACCCACTTTTGATGATATATTGAAAACAAGTATTATTAAACATAAACATGTAAACATTCTGGAAATAATTCAAAGAGAGATCCTAATTCAGTACATCACATCTAAAAAGTGTTTGTCATACTCAATTTACAATATTCTTGAATCCAGAATATAATTGAATGTTCTTCTGAAAATCTGAAAATAAATGGTGGTTGCTGGCGGAATACATTATCATTATGAGGTCAGTCTGGAATGTATTCATCTCATAGAGAGAGTAAAAGGCATTTTGTTTTATTGTGCTTATTGGAGCCAGACAGTGAAGAAACCTGTTACTTAAATTCCTAAATCAATGTTCCTAACACAACCTGACACAATGCTGAAATACGTTTACCATGTCATCTTTTACACAGCCGACGATTAATAAAAGAAGACGGCAGAAGGGCCGTCTGAGCTTTCTGTCGAGTCTTCTGCAAATGGCCTTAATAAATAATAAAGAAATAATGTTGTTGATCCTTTGCTCTTTATTTTTGGTCCACTGCTCCAGTGGAAGGAGGCGAAGCCAGACGAGCTGATGGACTCCAAGCTACGGTGTGTGTTCGACATGCCCGTGGAAAACGAGAAAACGGTAAGCACATGCGGTTACTCCTCTTCCTCCTCGCCTCGTGTCCTTTTTCTTTGTCACTACAGACGAGGTATCAAAGCAGTACATACAAATATGTGGACAAGACCCAATTGTTCTCCACAGCAATGCCGTAATGTATTTTTGATTATTGGTCCGTCTGTAATAATGTATCATGCTTCTTGTTTTTACCCCAAAAAAGAAAAATACGTAGGCCTGTTTATTGCCTCTTCCTCACAGTAAAACATCTGTTTATTTGTTCATCTTCATCCCAAGGAAGGTCTGCGTTATTTATGGGATGCTGATGTTCATCGTGGTTTTCTAGCTCCTGACCTCTTTACTGCTCTATCTCGCTTCTCTATCCTATCCTTAGTATTCATCTCGCCACATTTATTTGTACTCTTACGCAACATTGCGTGTGCGTGTGCGTGTGCGTGTGTGTGTGGGTGTTTTTGTGTATCGCCCATGTTAACTGTTCTGAAGCTCGTCTGCATGACGCTCATCTAGAGATTTGAGGTCCCACCTATTTTCTTTCCATGTGTTGTGTGCATAGCAAACATAGACAGTGATAATTATCTTTTGACCGCATATTGACATAATACCAATATCACCACAGTTTTAATTTCTATATTCGTAGAACACAAGTTAATATCAATTTTCAACTGCACATTTCCAGTTTCTCTTTGAAAAATAAAAGCTCTCTAGCGTCTTTCTGTAGCTAGAATCCATTCATTGGTTAAAAAAAGGCTTTTATTTTGAAATATTTTCCCAACACTGGTGTGGAAAATAGATTTAGTTAGAATTATTATC
The DNA here is from genome assembly GCA_036178185.1 of Liparis tanakae. Lineage (NCBI taxonomy): Eukaryota > Metazoa > Chordata > Actinopteri > Perciformes > Liparidae > Liparis > Liparis tanakae. Next base: position 5,611,592 of record CM070109.1, on the reverse strand, counting down.
GTCATTGACAAATGTGCGCACCCTTTTTAACCTTTTTCCATCTAAATAAATTAAATATAAATGGCATACAATAAAAGGAAACATTTTGAACACTATGAAAGACAAACCATGGCAGCGGTTGCTCGGCAACGCTGTCCGCGTGGAGAGACGCAGCAGTTCAGCGAGGCGACGGTCGGTGTGGCTCTTTCTGTCCCCCTCACTCTTCTTCATTGTCTCTTTTTCCATCTGGTTTATGTTGTATTTAAATTTCAAACATTCTTCCTCATCCCTTTCTCCAGCTCTCCTCCAGCTCTCTCTCCCCACACCCTCAGCCATCATTATCTCATCGGAGGTTATCTTATTTAGCTTAATCTCACATGCAGTTTATTATTGTTGTGATTACAGCTGTAGAGACATTATCTCGTCATGATCTGAACTGGTTCCACGAACATTAGGAGGACAAAGGACTCTGGTGGTTGTTTTTGATTAATTTTGATCCTTTTGGATTCACACACATGGCTCCCAGTCAGAAACTCGGAGTCCGTTAGACGGAGATAATGCTGATAGAAACCAGCGTGATCCACTTATGAAAGGCACCCCTGGGTGAACTCTCCCACAAACATGGAGATACGCCGCTTGAGCTTTTTGTTCATATTTATATATTTATATATGGAAGTTTATATATGGAAGTCTGCACGCCTACAAATAGAAACATTGCGGCGTGTCGTTATGTTGCACCTTGTATCGATACTTCAAAGGCGGTACCCGTATGTTAAAAACGATCCGATTTTGCATATTTTTTGTATCGATACTTCAATAAAATAGCGCGCCATCAGAGTGCATGCACTGGTCCTCTCCCTCATGCCGCCTGCCTGCATTCACTGCAAGGGGGCGGGGCTGCCCAGCGCTCACTTTAAGTGCAGGAGGCGTGGCGTCAAGCGCAGGAGGCAAGGCATCACGTGCAGGAGACATGGCGTCATGCGTAGGAGGCAAGGCGTCAAGCGCAGGAGGCAAGGCGTCAAGCGCAGGAGGCAAGGCGTCAAGTGTAGGAGGCGTGGCGTCAGGCGCAGGAGGCAAGGCGTCAAGCGCAGGAGGCAAGGCGTCAAGTGCAGGAGACATGGCGTCAAGTGCAGGAGACATGGCGTCAAGCGCAGGAGGCAAGGCGTCAAGTGCAGGAGACATGGCGTCAAGCGTAGGAGGCAAGGCGTCAAGTGTAGGAGACATGGCGTCAAGCGCAGGAGGCAAGGCGTCAATTGCAGGAGACATGGCGTCAAGCGTAGGAGGCAAGGCGTCAAGTGCAGGAGACATGGCGTCAAGCGCAGGAGGCAAGGCCTCAAGCGTAGGAGGCGTGGCGTCATGTGCCGAAGCTTTTGCCGACTGTCCTCGGCTTTTTGGAGAAAAAACGATGCCAGAAGTGAAATGTGGAAGTACTTAGTCGACTTTGCAGGCAGTGAAGAACATACAGAGACCCGTCTGCTAAACTTGTTTCAAAGACTCACAGACCAAGGTCTTTGTTTTTCACCTCAAACACACATCTGTAAAGATGTGTCACTCTACGATTGCCGATACTTATAGAAGGAACGATGTCGTCATCTGCTCAATACGGACAAAAGGCCTCCATAGCCGTGTACGATCAACGCTATGATGGCATCATGTAGTTTTCACTAATATCTTGCTGTAGGCTAATATTAATAGTATTACCATTTGTTAAGTGTTCAGAAAGCGGGGCCGGAACAAGCTGGTGAAAAAGGGAACCATACAGATGTTCTATCTTTTACTATTATAGATAAATATACCAGAGAAAAAATCTGAAGTGTTGTATCGAATTATGTTTTTGTGGTATCCTGATATTTTTAGGAGGTATCATATCGAAGTTATAATGCTGGTATCGATTCGAGACACCCCTAGTTGCCCTAGTCAGAATCGCCATGGAAACGTTTTAGCAGCACACACACACACACATCGTACTGCGTTATGTAACTCGTCGCCCTGTTGACTGACTTTCAGCACGAGACGGAGTCCAACAAGATGATGTCGTCCAGCTTGCTGAAGTCCGACTCCTCCACGCTGCCTCCCAAGTCGATGAGCTCCACCCTCGATGACGGGGAGGTGAAGAAGATCATGGAGGAGTGTAAGCGGCTGCAGATGGAGGCTCAGAGGCTACGGGAAGAAAACAAACAGATCCGGGTGAGTGAGACGCTTCTAGGGCCGCAGTCGGTTCTTACGTTAACGACACGGGCGTCTCACCTGGCCCGCTGGCGTTGAGATGCAGAGAACATGTGACGTGGTGATCTTTGAAAACATCTCTGATGGGACGTGTCGAGTCTCGGCCAATCAGCGTTAAGATGTCGACAGCGTTTGGAGCGATCGGGTCAGCTTGAATCAGGGTTCGTATGGTCATGGAAAACCTGGAAAAGTCATGTAATTTCAAAAATGCTCATTTCCAGGCCTGGAAAAGTCATGGAAAAAACTTAAATCGTCAAAGTTTGAGAAAAGTCATGGAAATTTGTTATAATCACTTGTTCATTTACGGCGAGTTTGAAATAATTAATATGTTTTTTAAAGAAAGACGCTCAAAATGTAAGCCGGCCTACGCTCTCGATACGCAACATTTTCTTAATTTTTCATGTTTATCCCGAGATTTCAGTTTGGTCATGGAAATGTGGTTTAAAGTCATTAAAAAGTCCTGGAAATCCATTGGTCAACATGTGTAAGAACCCTGTTGAACGTCAGCCCGCTACATCTACCGCTGTAACGCTGCACGGTGTATCGATACCAACAAGGTATCCCTACGTTAAAAACAATACGTACGTATGAGGTTGCCGGTATGTGTGTGTGAGCAATCACCCACATCACATTGGGTTATTTCTTTCGTACTGATTGATGTTCACAATCAAGATTAGCAAATTAGGTGGAAATGTGATTCACGCCAAAGTGCCGGTTCCCAATGACATGGCGGGGTCCCTCCACCCTCTGCCTGCATCCCTTTGGATGGAGACAGTAATTCAAGACTGAGGTTTGAATTAAGTGCAAACGCTCGGATCCACAATCAGTGGCAGGCCTCGTCGTTCATAAGTCGTACGGCAATTTAGCAAATCAATGAGTTTGCCATCAATCCCAGCGATCGGTGAAGTGAGGTTAAATTGGGTTTTGTTCAGGTCGGGTTGGAAATGAGTCCCATGCACACACACACACACACACACACACACACACACACACACACACACACTCTCAAACACCACCATCGCCACCTCCTCCACTTTAAGGTTTTGCCAGATGCAGAACGACTGTTGGCTGCTCCTGCGCCTGGGATTAAGCTAACGGAGAGCCCCCCCCCCCACCACCTCCACCCGATGCTGGGAAATGAAGTGTGTGAAAAGCCTGGCGCCTTCTGCGTTCCTCTGAGGATTGAGTCAGATAAAGATTTAAGCAGATCCTATTTCTTTGAGCGTGTAAATAAAGAGTCTTATCTCTTTGAGGGATTGACAAACCGATCGTCTTCTCTTCATGACATCTTCTTCGTTCCCTTTCTGCTTCTTTTACTTCCCAAAACACTTGCTGTCTTTAATCATTTGTCAATCATTTACAGGGTTATTATCGGTCATGGGAAACCTGGAAAAGTGATGGAATTTTAAAAATGGTCAATTCCAGGCCTGGAAAAGTCCTGGAAAAAACTGAAATCATAAAAGTTTGAAATAATTAATGTTTTTTTTAAAGAAAGACCCTCAAAATATAAGCAGGCATACGATCTTAATACGCACAATTTTCAAAATTGTTCATGTTTATACCGAGATTTCAGTTTGGTCATGGAAATTTGGTTTAAAGTGGAAAAGTCCTGGAAATCTAATAACCCTGAATTAACTTTACCCCGCTTTTCTAACAATGACTTCTCTCTCCCTCCGCTCCAGGAGGACGATGGTCTGCGGATGAGGAAGAGTAACGTGATGTCATCTCAACACTCCTCGATGGGCATGAAGAAAGACGAGGGCCTGAGCGCCCGCACCATGGCCCTCATCGTGCTCTTCTTTGTGGTGGGCGTCATCGTGGGCAAGTTGGTCTTGTAGGCGGCGGCGCAGTGGGGGGGGGGAGGAAAACAAGCACGGGATCTGGGATTTTGGATCGGAAATGCCATATCTGCTGAGTGGGGGTGGGGTGGGGTGGGGGGGGGGTACTAGTTTTGATTCAGTCTCATTTATGTAAAGAAATGTCAAGGGTAATGTCTGAGAGAATAGAAAAAAAACTTGCCTCTACGTAATCATCACATAATCATCCTGTTCCTCTTTTTCCCAAAGTTTCATGTGTGCAGATTACTGGTTTGGGGGGGAACGTGTGTGTGTGTGTGTGTGTGTGTGTGTGTGTGTGTGTGTGTGTGTGTGTGTGTGTGTGTGTGTGTGTGTGTGTGTGTGTGTGTGTGTGTGTGTGTGTGTGTGTGTGTGTGTGTGTGTGTGTGTGTGTGTGTGTGTGTGTGTGTGTGTGTGGAGGGGGTTAACGGAAACACAATTTAACGCTCATGATCCAGACCAATGTTATAACACCGGCGAGGTTGTGTTTGTGCGATTGTGTGAGTGTCATTTTAGTGTTTGTGTTGCTTCTCTTTCTAAATGACAGAGGCCAGAGCCTATGTATATGACCCCCCCCCCCCACACCCACCCACCTTGTACAGGTTTTCCTTCCAGCTAAACAAACCGCCTTTAAGGAAGGAATTTACCAGATTGATGATCCACAGTCGGACAACCACACACACACACACACAAACAACCACACACACACACAGCTACCAAACTGACTCCTGCAATCAGAGGCTTTGTGAAATGGGATCGTCTTTGATTGTAGATCAACCTTGATCAGTGTATGAAACTCACTACTATTGTTTTTTTCTTTTCTTTCCTTGCGTCGTTTTTTATTGTCCCTCGACCTTTACCCCCGGCACCTGTCACTCAGCGCTCACCGCATCCCCAGCTGTCAGGGGGTAAACATGTCTGATTGCATGCGTTCACACACGGATTGCTTGAATCTAATTTAATTGCTTTTATAACGGTGATAATATTATGTCATTTGGCTGTAGGTTTGCACAACTACATTTTCTGTGTTTTCTTTTCTTCTTCTTTCTTTTCTTGCGTTTTTATGATTTTGAGTTTTTGTCTCCTCTGTTCTAGGGTTGAAGCATTTAAGAATATTGCAGCTACAAAATGAGCTCCAGCTTTGTAGGATTAGATCATTTCTGTAAATGTTATCCGGATGAAAGGCTTGCCTTGTGAACTATTTGGGCAAGTTATTCTCAGGCCAAGTTGGAGGTATATGAATATATAGAACTAGTACATTATTATTATTATTAATATATATAAATAAGTGTGCACCAGCCCACACAGAAAGCATGCATACATACATGTAGAGAGAAAATGGACAGGAGATGCCCGTAGAGGCCGGTTCTGCGTTTCCCTTACAGCATCCACAGTAACAGTAAGGTCCTGTGACGGCGTCCTCACAAAGGGGTCGTGACCTTTTTCTGTTTGTTTTGTTGTTTTCTCATATTTTGGATCTCAGAATGTATGTCGGAGATCCAACGGGTGTCTCAAGCTGCCTGCTCCAGCTCTCCACTTGCTGGTGACTCACGTTTGGTTTCATGTCTCTATACTGCAGGCCCGTGTTCATTTTCGGGGTGTTTGTTCAGCATTTAACCGTTGCTTATTAACGTTAAATCCCCACTGCATTTGAAGTGGTGTTCATGTTGAATGCACCAGGATTAAGCGTGTCACTCCTTTGATCTTCCTGCAGCAGACATGTTTTTTTGGGGGGAAGGGGGGTAAAAAGCATATAGACTAGTTTAAATCCTTGAGGGGACACACTTGATGACATTGTACTGTTCCAGAGCCAATGGTTTCATTTGGGTCTAAAAATAAACAAAAACATAACCTCATTGTTTCATCTCCAAATTTGCATGAGGGGCAACATAGCAGTGGAGGGTATCGTTCTGCTTTGCAATAGTTGAAGGAAAAAGAGCAGTTGCTCATGTTTTTATCCCACTATATCCACATAAGATAGTCCATTATCCGTTGTTAAATTGAAAAGAAAAATGTAATTCAAGCCTCATTTCACATTAAGTGGAGGGGAAGATGATAGATATGACTGGCGGGGGAGAGATTAAAATATACACACGCTTGTGTTTCTACTGCATCTCTGTGAAGTTGTTGGGTTGTGGATGACTTGCTGCTTAGAGGGAGGGCACAGCTGAACGACAGTCCCATCTGGGGTTATCACACCTGGGTCACATAGTACTCACAGGAAGTTGTTCTTGTTCAATGAATCCTGGTTGGAGTATCGGCGCATTTTTACATGAAAAGAATTCCAAAGTATTAAAAAAATATACTGAATAATAATCTACCACGTCCTAATGCGGTACTCCAAGCAGGATTAAACAATAACATTAACGATGGAATACTAACTGATCCAGTCGCGGTTGTAAAACACACTACACTGACTATCACCGTGATCAATGTAAGCAGTCGGCAAACTGTTTTGTATGTATATAAATAAATAAATAAGTCTATCTGAGAAGAAGATTCATATTCCTAGTTCAAGTAGTCTCTCTGGTGTATAAAGGCAACCCAACCTGGTTGGACTATGTAGCATCTTAATAAATTAAATGAATAAAGCCCCTTCCAAACCGTGTGAAGTCATTTCCTGTTATACACACGCAACAAAGTGCACATTTACATATACTGTTTACACTATATCACAAAACAAGTGTTTATATTACAGAAGTGTTCTCTTATTGATAAGAACTGTGCTGCCCTGATGGTGCAGGCTGATTGATGCACTTATATGTGTGATCTTTAGGCGTGTTACTAATTTTACAAATACACATTTTACATCACGGCCAAATTATCTTATTGTAATTTCCGGGTACTTCACTTCCTTTTTTTTTCTTCTTTTTTTTGTTGCAATTTCGTACATTTTCATTTTAGAAAATGAACTTTCCGGTACCAACACATGAATAGCCCTTATTTAAATAATGATGTCCTAAAAGTTGTAAAATGCTCTAATAGCTGGATCCATTTTTTAACATGAATCGTCCTTATTTAAATAATTACGTCCTAAAAGATCTAAAATGCTCTAATAGCTGGATCCAGTTATTCTCACATGAATAACCCATATTTAAATAATTACGTCCTAAAAGTTGTAAAATGCTCTAATAGCTGGATCCAGTTTATTTCACATGAATAGCCCTTATTTAAATAATTACGTCCTAAAAGTTGTAAAATGCCCTAATAGCTGGATCCAGTTATTTTCCTGCCTCTGTTCGTGGGAATTCGGCCAACACTGGACCGAAGGCTGGGCGGCTTCATTTCCAAACCTCAACATCTCCAGTCCCGACTGACATTACTCGACCCAGACTTCACACGGCTCGCTCTGCATCTAGAACCTCATCACATGAGAAGTACTACTCGGCAGAAACAAAAGGTTATACACACTTTAGCAATCTTTTGACACATTATCACTCGACGAGATGAAAAAGTGATTTATCGAGCGAGGCTTTGCTGCGTGCTGCTATTAAAGGCCGGATCACGTCTTGGCAGAGGCTGCTGACTGAGGACATCTGAGCCACCCAAACACACACACACACACACACACACACACACACACACGTGTCAAACGACCCGCTATCCACTTGCACTCGAGTCACAGAGGTAAGCGTCAGTCTCTCGCACACAGAAAGTCGCAGCGATGTCTGGGAAAAAAAAACCCCGAGACCAGAATCAGACCAGAATCAGATCAGAATCGGAATCAGAATGTGGTTGCCAAGTAGGTTTAGACCTACCTGGAATTTTCTTTGGTGTAAGGTGCTTACAGAACATGACATAAAAACACAAACACAAAAGATACTGTACAGTAAGTAAAATAAGTAGAATATAAAATATAAAATACAATCACAATATGTACAAATAAAAATAGGGCAGGATTGCAAAATGGTTCTTTGAGCGGCGCGTGACGCTGTTCTGAAGGTATTCCCAGAATCATCAAAGAGTCTTCCAACCATCTGGCTTGTTGGTTGTTCCCACCGTGCTTGATTTGGCCGTGCCACAACTTGCAGCGGGATGGATATGTTCAGATATATAGCTAGCGAGGGAATTAATTACCCCTCGGCTTTCTACTGCCGCAGCCGTCGTGTCAGCGGGTGAAAAAAAAAGCCCGGTGATTCATTGGGTGTTATTGTATCAGTAACAACCAGACAGTGTTTCTGTCTGCACCTCGTGGCTGGAGGCAGCAGAGCGGAGTTTGTTTCAGGAAACCCCCCCCCCACCGCGTCCACCTGGGCCCCGGTAGCTCCTCAGCTGTTTGGCTTGGCCGACCTTGAGACGCAGCTGCAGACTTAATGCTGGAGACTAACTAATATTCATTTACTTTTCTACATTCTGTTGGGAAGTAATCCATTTCCAAGATGGATCGCAGAGTTTCACAAATACTGGAAAGATGAAAATATGTAGGTGTCCTGAGTGCTGCTCATTTGTAGAAGAGGTGAAGGAGGCGGTGATTAGGCTTTATGTCTTTTACTGGGCAACCGACGGGAAGTCACTAATATCAACAGGAAGTCACTGCTACAAACAGGAAGTCACTGCTACCAACAGGAAGTCACTGCTACAAACAGGAAGTCACTTCTACCAACAGGAAGTCACTGCTACCTGGCTGAGAAATAGTCCGACACATAGTTAGACACATAAAACCACACCTTGTTTTAAGTTTCTCTTTTTGTGAGGATCAAACGATACAAATTAATTAATTAATTACTTAATTAGCACAATACAATGTGGTAATTAATGAGTTCAAGAGCTTCTCATAGACATATGTTGTTACATTTGAAAGCTCCTGTTTTCAGTTCCGGATTATCATCATGACTCTATAGTTGTTAACCATGTTTTACAGCTGCAGTCTCCGCAACTCAAAACGGAAATTTAATTTAATTCTTTTTGGAAAACCTAACAAATATTATCAGTTTGAAACCAAGTTTTTCGCCATAAAAAAAAAAAAAATCTGAAGCTGAAATTCTTTCTAGATATTTTTAAACTGATCTGATTTGCTGTAGAAAGAAAGAAGAGAAATGGGGGGAAAAACGTTTATGTTCCACATCAAAACGCGCATTTCACATCTTATCAATCATAGTAAAAACAAGGGAATGACCAAAGCTGAAGCTGCTGAGACGAGACCGTCCACCAGCTATTGATGTCCTAATTGACCTTTCCTTGACTTTTTACTGAACAGGTGGTTCTTATTATTCATATCTACCACACAGGAACCACATCAGTCATTGACCTCTGACCCTTGTTCTGGATTTCTTTATGGCCCACAGATTGTTTCTACCCTCCACCCAAAGACTTTGACTGATCTTTAAACGCTCTGCGTGTTTAGTGAGGTCTGCACAATAAACCTGATGCCTGGCTGCGCTTCAACGTTGGAAAACACATAAAACATTTAATTATGCATCGGACTGACACTCTCCTTTTCTTGGTGTTTACTTTGTGCAATAATTACTTTTTTGTTTTACGCTGTAGTTCAAATACACTGAGAAGTGAATACATCTCCCGCTTCATCAACAGGTTTTACATATTTGGCACGTTTAATATATATATATATATATATATATATATATATATATATATATATATATATATATATATATATATGTATATACCCTTAATTTATCTTCCAATGAAACTAAATACTCTGCACTCTGGCATAGCTTTTTGGCACACCGATAAGTAAAATTTCATGCAAATTCTCTACATACAAGAGGTCCCTGTGCGGGTTTTTGGGCCATAACTGTTTGAAAAGGACTCGCAGCGTGCCAGAGAGGTTGGAGGCTGGACAACTGGCAGCCGAGGGGCGCAGCCTGGAAGAATCGGGCCTGTGGCACGGCTCTCCGGCAAGAACCGTTTCAATCATTTGTGTGATCGTAACCTCGGAGCAGAAACATGACCTGCTTTAACAAGCCACCAGATCTGACAGATAGCTCTTCGGGGAGCCCTTCTGTCCAAAAGGCAACAAATACGTTAAAGAGCTTGTCTCATTTTGGATGATGTGGAAGTTCCTGTTCATCTGTTGTGGTTTTTATGTGTGGCAAAATACAACTGTGGAAAGAAACTGAGTATATTTACTCAAGTATTAAACAAGTATTTCACGTAATTTTCAATTTCTTACATTTTATTCCGCTATATTTATTTGACAGCTATGATAAGTAGTTACATTTTAGAATAAGAGTTTATATTAAAAAGAAAGAAGGAAGTTGACCCCCGGAACAAGATGCATGTACATTGTTAAAAAGGACGACTCAAATCATGGGGGTGTATTTGAGGCCCGTTGACTCATCTTAGAGGTGTGTGGGTTGTTAAAAACAGTTGCACAAATTACAGTTTAAGGACAAAATAGTTAAATGATACAATATTTTACAACAAAAAAGCAAAGATTGGAGAAAGAATAAAAAAAATCTAAAGTTATTTTTCTTTTCTCTCTCTCATTAATCATCTCATGAATCCTTAAGATGTATTGTGTTATAGTAGCGCTGGGCAGTATGGCCAAATTTGTCTATCACGGTAAAGGTAATGTCTCAATGATTATATATATATATATATATATATATATATATATATATATATATATATATGTGTGTGTGTGTGTGTGTGTGTGTGTGTGTATCACCATACAGTATATATGAATTAACCACATGATTAAGTCTTTTTTCTACAGAATCAACAGTTTCCAGTGAAATTTAACAGAAAAAAAAAATAACATCAAACTATTCACTGACAATGTTTACATGTGTGCTCACAAATACAGAGAAATCAGATAAAGACAATAGTTTGATTTAACTGAGTTTGATCAGATTTTCTAATTATTTGAGTTATTAAGTAATTACAATGTAATTACCATAATATATACATATATTTGTATATAATTTCATCATGATACAATTCCATTAAAACATAAGATATTGAATTATCTCCCAGCTCTATTCAGTACGGGGCTGACCCCTAAGTTGGCAAACACTGTATTCAACTATCGAGCAATAACTATAAAACATTTTTTAAATATATTTTGTTCATCATTGGGATGAGATTGCATTCAAAACTATATATCAGCAGCCCGAATGTGAAAGAGAAGCCATTAAGTGATAGGTTCAGACAATTTACATAATTAAAATGAAAAGGCAATAAATACAATATTCTTGTTTTAAAAGACATCTAGGCCTTTGTAATTTCAATGACGTATATTAAATCACTAGAAGCTAAGATTGTGAAAATAAAGCAGGTCATAATTCACTCTTTAATATCTATAATATCTTGCTTTGAAAACACAAAAGCTCAAGTTTACAAGATTACATTTGAACACATCTTATAGCGTTTTAATGTACCTTCGCTGAATGGTGATTGAAGGCTTTAACATGTGATTGTACCCTAAATAAGGAAGGCGACAATAGAAGCTATGCCCTTCACCATCATCATCATCATCATCATCATCATCATCATCATCATCATCATCATCATCATCATCATCATCATCATCATCATCATTATCATCGTAGAAGAAGAATAATATGTCAGTTATGGGCCATTTTTATGCAAACCAATGACTTTATGAGAATGACGGGCTGGATCTGTTCAGTAGTTGGTGTATAAGTATACGAGCATGAGGTCATGACAGAAAGGAGGAAAGTTCTCCGTCTTGAAGTTCTGCGGGCAAAACACAGCCCTTCCTTCATTTGTCTCCGAGCCAAGAGGACAACGTTTTCACTAGAAACTCATTTGTTTCAACTTAGCCCGCCAACTTAAGTCCGATGTTATCTTTTATGGGGCAGCTGCATCTCATATTCTCATAGAAATAATGGGATTTTCTTAACAGAGCCTGAAATTTGAACGAGTGAGAGAGGTTGGAAGTCACCCCCGTACAACTGCAGTGATGTCATCTCAATGATGTGTGTGTGCATTAACTGCGTATGCAAGATTTTAATGGGAAGGCAGGAGATGGGACCTCTGCTGTGTGTTCTGTCCAAAAGCAGCACTGTATCTTTCTTTTACCAGAACATGTGTCAGACGAAACCACCACATTGTTTGTGGTTTGGAAACTTGGTTGAGCTGAAAGGAAAATCTTTTGGGGCTTGTTTTGTTTTCCTTTTTTTTGTATTTTTTTTTTACTGTATATAGGAAAGAAAATGTATTCATATTCAAGTCATATGTAGAGGTTGGGTCATTGATGGTCCTAGTTTAGAGACGGCTACATGAAGTATTTGCCAAATTAAATTCTTCGTATGTACACACGTAGCAAATCAATGTTTCTGTATCTGATTCTGATTCTGATCCTGATATTGTTGTAATAATTTGACATTTCGGAAACACTAACCTGCCGCACGTAATCCAGCGTTACTTGGTTTACACTCCTCGCCACAGGGTACATTTATATTATTGGGCGTTAAAGCGTTACTGAATATATCATTTTTGTCATTCTTAATGTTTTTTTAAAAATATGACATTTTTATATTATTTTACAGGTTTCTATGTTCAAGCATTGACTGTCTTTTTCTTTTGTATTTTCCCTTGTGTTACTTTTTCATGAGGCAGCTTCAGATTTGAACATTGATCTAATTATTCTTATTCTTATACTTAATCAGATATTGCTCAAGTTTCAGTTGTAAAGAAATGAAGGATTCACCGAAGGTCATCGCAGATCTTCTCCAACTGATCGAATGCAATAGCAGCTTCATCGGGACTCGTAATCATTTCCCCCACCGCCTCGACTGTATTGACTTTAAAAAAGTACCAATCCTCCAATACTAGTCGGGAGGGGCTTCAAGAGATCTATATTTTAGGTAGTGATAATTAAAGCGACACTATGTAACAATTCCTACCTTAAAATAACAGCTTGAAAAAAATGGTGTCGCTACAATGACTTTTAATATGGCGATGTGCGCCTCTGCCACTGCCATCGGGGTCTGTGGGCTAAATACCCGACTATGTTACATTTTGTAGCCGCCCGGTGGCACTTCAACCTGCTTTCTGGCAGTGATTACGCAGCGTCATATAGTGCCAGTCCACGCTCGCAGTCGCAGGTGACTTTTGCTCCGCTACGCGACGCGTAGAGACAGAGAGACATGCTGCTGTGGAGACGATCAATAACAGACGTTTAGTTTAATAACAGAACAAAGACGTCTTTAAGAAAGGGACCTGACGTTACTTCTGCTGTAATCTGGCGCGATAGAGAAAGTTACAGGGGGGCGGGTGGAGATTTTAAAAATAAAACTCAAACTCAAAGGAGCCATGTACGTCACCGGAAGAGCCATTTAAGTAAACGTTAAATACCTGAAGGGGGCGCTACAAAGGAAAAATTACATAATGGGGCTTTAACCTGATGTAAACACAAACAAAACCATCTAGTCTTCAAGCACGCTCGCCTTTTACTTTACTACTAAAATGTATTTTTCAACATATCCCTATATTTTTGTTCAATGGATGCATTCAATAAGCCACCCGGCCTGATTGCTAACAGGTGGGCCCTGCACGCCTCCCTGCCTTGACAGTCTCTCTACTTTATGGCGCGCTACACAAACCGCAAACAGACTCTGAAAAAGCTGCGCGGCCCGCGGCCCTCCTCTTTATTGTCCACCGCCATCCAGCACACAACAACGTGGGTGGATCCGTGCGGTTGCTGCTGGACTCCCTGGTTCTGCATTTCATGACAGATGCTGTACTACACTGTACAGATGAATGCCACTTTTCCACACTCAGTTATTCTTTGTCTCACATGTGTTCATTTTGTGTTTTGCCGTGAGGTTACAGATCTATATTCTCCGTCCAAGCCCGAGGAATGACCTCATGGGGCTAACAGCTGCCGTCACCATTCTCTCAAGGAGTTAATAGGAACAGTATGGAGCCTCTGGAAAGGACTACTTCCCCCTCTTTCTTTCTCTTTCCGTCCTCACTATTTGAATGTTCGAGAGCCAACCAACCTCATTTTGTCTTCATTTTTAATTTGTTTATTTATTTAATTAGATGTATTTACTCATTTTAAAGCTGCAGCACAGATGACGCTCAATTATGTCATTGTAGACATGCAGCCCCTGAAAAACTTTTAGCAACTATAATCTATATTTTTGTAAAACTTTAGAACAAACAAATAATTATGACTATTTGTAACAGTTCAGCTCCACACCTTCCTTTTTGTATTAGTTGTTTTCATCCTGTCTAACTATCCTGTCATTCCAGATCCTGCTTCCCATCTCGTCAGTCCAACTCCCTTCACCTGCCTCTGATCACCTCGTTAGTCCCTCATTACCTTCACCTGGTCCTCACGCCCTTCTCACCTGCAGCCCATCCCCTCGTTAGTCTCTCACTATTTAGCTCCCTCACTTCCACTTGTCCTCTGCCAGATTGTCTTGTGTTTCTCAGACCAAGCCCTTGAGCGTGCCACTGTGTGTTCATTGTTTCGTTCCTCATAAGACTTCAAGTAAAACATCTTTATCAGCATTTTCTGTCTTGTGAGTCGTGCATTTGGTTCCACCCTAAATCCCGTCGTGACACTATTATTCGTTTCAGTCTTACAGGTCTCATTTTGCTTAGCACCAAATGGCGGCAACTTTCAGTTCTCTAAAGTGACGGCAACGCGGAAGTGCAACTGGCCATTAGGGAGCGACTTGGTTGGAAAAAAAAGGTTAGATTGAAAGGAAGTCTCTGAGAAAATAACTTTATTGTTTCAGTTCTTAAAAATCAGACAAAAACGTGTGCTTTAGTGTGTGGGTACCTGATGTCACAACCAGGACAGTATATGGCATCTCTACCACGGCGTTGCCTCTCCGTAGTCCAGATATGGTCACTTTCGTATCCTGGTTGCACAAAATCAGGATATGAATCCAAGATGGCCAAAATGAGGAACTCAAGGCATCAAAACCTAAGTCCACAAACCAATGGTGACGTCACGATGTCGGCGTCCACTTCTTATTAACTGTTTATGCATATTATCAAAATTAGTGACCCACGTGTGAACACTGTGGCGCATATAGCAGCTAAATAGACACATTTTCCCACAGGCATTGATGGAGACCAAAAAACAGCTAAAAGTTAAATTATTGGGCAAAAGAAAAGTTATATTATTGGAAACACGACTCCACGACTCTGTGGATCCAATCGTTGGATAAGATTGAATTGACATTTACCAAATAACCCGTCAGATTTGATCTGTCTCCACGCCGGAGGAGAACAAATAAAATACAGACATCACTCATTCCTCAGGGCCTTTAAAACATTTTGTTCCAATATATCTTCATGGAAAAACAGCACTGCGAGGATTCGGTTTTATTCTAGCTGCAGATTATTTGCATGTCAATTCTAAATATTTGAATATAACCAGCTGATCGTCTAAGCTGAGTTGAACTGACTGCAGTAATATTTTTGCAAGAGTCGTTGTCCGTCTCCGTGGAGCACGTTGCTTCACTTGCTTCAGTCATAACACTGGAAATCTGGAGCTGCTGTGCTTCTCTAATATTTATCGTCAGAGCGGCGGCGGATTCTATATTTTTTTGGCCGAACGCTGTTCAATCTCGTGAAACACGGGCCTTTCAATCTGATATCCGTCTGTGTGTTTTCAGCAGTTGGACCTGCACTGGAATGCCTCGTGTAATGTGTGAACCATACGACAGTTATTTATGAAACGGCAGTACGCTCACGCACACGCTCTCTGGGTTTTGGAATCAGACCACATTCAATGCTACAGTCACCGTCTTCAGTTTGATAGCTGAAATAAAACACTTGTGCATGTTGGTTCCACCACTTCGGTCCACGCTGAAATATCTCAGCAGCTTTTGGATGGATTTACATAAAAATGTTGTCCAGATTTTCATGGTTCCCAGAGAACGAATTCTCCCGGTGAGCCCCTGACTTTCATTAGCACCGCCATGAGGTTGACTGTTTGTGGTTTTGACTGACATAACTCTAGTACTATTTTATGGACTTCAATAAACTTTGGTACAGACTTTCATATCCCTCTCAGGATGAGTTATAATAACTTTGTTCATTCCTTAACTTTTCATCCAGGCCCATCGTCATCTTTCCACATCTCTTTCAGAGGAAATACCCTGAAAAAGTCATTCACGTTTGCTATTTTGGAAATGTTAGCACGCTAACACTGACATTTAAATGGACGAACATGCTAGGAATTACACCTGCTGACTGTCAGCGCGCTAGCTAGCATTGTCTTTGAAAGCACGTTCGCATACTGATGTATGCAGGCAGGTGCACAGACATTTTGGGGGGCAGGTGCCCAAACCCCCAAAAAAGGGCACCCATTGCAAAAAAAATAAATTCGGATTGACTTAAAGCATAAGCAGCAATACACTGATGACGCTGTCCTCGACCTGCGTTTCCTCTGGGCAGGATTAGACTACTCGCTTACATTTTCTTTATGAATAAAGATGAATTATTATATAGCAACAGTACAAGCATTCTGATTGGCTAATGGGTCGTCATGCCAGCCACGTATCGCCCTATTCGCCGGACTGATACGGATCCGTAATGCCCTCTGACGCAATTTTCAAAATGAGCGATATTGATCGTCATCAAAAGCCAAGAGAAAATTCAGAAGCAGCGAAAATGGGGCGAGGAGGGGGGAAATTCTCACAATAACAAAAGAAAATGCCCCGTCGGATATTAAAATACATTTGTGGGGAGTTGATGGCAGAGAGAGTAACTTTTGTTCTTAAATACTAATTTATGAAAAAAGTGGGCTCCAGCAAAAAGGGTACTTTTCTCATCCAGGGCAAAAGGGCTGGTGCTTGAGCACCACTAGGGCTCTCTCTGTGCACGTGCCTGTGTAACAGTTCAGCTCCACACCTTCCTTTTTTATTAGTTGTTTTCATCCTGTCTAACTATCCTGTCATTCCAGATTCTGCTTCCCATCTCGTTAGTCCAACTCCCTTCACCTGCCTCTGATCACCTCGTTAGTCCCTCATTACCTTCACCTGGTCTTCATGCCCTTCTCACCTGCAGCCCATCCCCTCGTTAGTCCCTCACTATTTAGCTCCCTCACATCCACTTGTCCTCTGCCAGATTGTCTTGTGTTCTTCCTGAAGCTCTCCAGCGTTACCAAGTGTGTTTATCTGTTCCCGTCTGTTTTGTTCCTGCCGGAACTTTGAGTAAAGTAAACTACTTTCCAGTTCTGTCTCATGAGTCGTGCATTTGGGTCCACCCTAATACTCCCGTGACAACCTGGATGTATGTACAGCCGTGAGCATGACTGCGGACTAATTGAACACAAGACTTTACGAAAAGCCATTTTTATTACACATAGAAAACAATCACTTCATAAATGGAAAAACTAACTAAAATTTCTCTTTTAAAAAAAAAGTACAGTATAAATGGTTAAAATAAATATTAATTTGACTGTTAACATCAACTGCTGATAGAAAAGCAGACTAATACATATTGTTTTACAGAGAGTAGAGATGAAGTAACAATTCACACCACAGTGTCATCGGACCAATGAGGACAGAAGCTTTTAGAGCGCTGATTACACATTTTTCACGTCCCAGCTTTTCTCTTCAGCATGTTGAGAAAACTATGTTCTGTCCAAAGTGCTCTAGCCATCCTGCATCTGGTGTGAAAATGATCTCCGCTGTGAAGTCTGCTGAAAAGTTTATGGCTTTAAGTTCGGCGTGGAAATAACCGATCGGCATGTCAACGCCTCGATCCTGCTTTGTAGTAAATCGTGTGACGAGGAATGAATCTGTGACGTTTGATCCTCGTGCAAAAAGAAGCTGTATAAAAGAATATATCTTTACATACTGAAATTTGTAAATATTGGTGGTTTATATACAGATTAGTTTAAGGTAGAAAAGCAGCTGTGGTTTAGAGTCATTAAAGTGAACCTACAAGCAGCATCTGAAAGCCGAATATCAAAACGCATTCAGCTCTTCTGAGTGTCTTGTGATTTCTCTTGACCGTCGCACACGTTGGTCATCATCATATGGAGGAAGAGTGAAATTAACCTGACGGAAAACATCGTCCATCAATGACTTCAGCTGCGCAACAGTCTGCATGTGTGACCAGTGTCCCTAATAATCACAGAGCCAGCTGCCCAGCACAGATCCCAGCACCAGTAGCACCAGCTGTGCCAGTCTCACGGTCCCATTGGCTGCTAACTGGACTTGCTTACTGTTAAAACCTGAGCTGTAGCGACGTGAAGGCTGTGTCCCGCCCCCACCGCACAGCTCCATGGGAGCCTGAAAGGAAGTGGGCCTCCTCTGCGGTCGGTCCGGACTGGACCCGTCGGTCGGCCTCTCCCCGATGAACAGCAGCGGGTGTTTCCTGTGGTCCAGCTCCGTCGTGAAGAGCTCGTACTCCTTATGCGGCAGCTTGATGCCCAGCAGGGTGCACCCGTCCGTCGGGGCCAAGTCTTGCTCCACGCCGATCTCCCAACCGCCCGCTTGACCGCACTTTCCGGCCCTCGTCCCGTTCAGCAGCTTCGCCGTGGACTCCTCGAGAGCCGTGACTCCCACCTGGGTGACCTTGAAGACGAACTCCGTGGCCCCCGAGACCTTGGCGGAGGGGTTCCCCTGGGCGTAGTGGCCCGAGGCTCTTAGGGTGAAGGTGGGCTGGGAGCAGACGGGGTCCGAGTAGTGCCGGTAGACGCCCTGCCACGCGTGCTGCTCGGGGTCGAACGTGAAGTCTCGGGTGAGGAAGAGGACGTTGGGACGGGTTTCGCAGCGGCGGCTGAGCCAGCGGCCGGCGAGAGGCAAAAGAGCCGCCGGGCTCCGGGGCAACACCGGGGGGCGCTGCTCTGAGGAGCGGTACACCAGGGCGCACACAGGGCAGGGGTGGATGTGATGCTGCGAAGAGACGAGGAGAGAGTAGTTTATTTAGCATCTAGTCAACCCATCACTTGTAATCTAAATTCATGTGAAATGTTAAAGACTCAGGAAATTTTCTAAAAAAACATTTTATTTATTTAACCCTCCTGTTACCTTCACATTTACTAACATCTTTTACCCTCGGGTCAATTTGACCACAGCAATTAAAACCTCCAGAAAATTATTAGAATTAATATTGTTTCCCAAGTTTAAGTGTCAGGTACTTTATGTGTGTTTGTTGACTAGTAAAAAGTGGATATTTCTTATATGTTTGACACAGTGAAAAACAGCCTGGGGTCAAATTGTACAGGATATTGAAAACATATCATCATGAAAATGTTATGTTTTCCAAGTTATCCCCAATAAATTAGGAAAAGTCAAGAAATATGAAAAATAACAAATTAATCATTTTTTTAGAGACGTTAAACATTGAATGGGTTCAAATTGACCCTAAAGGTAACAGGAGGGTTGAATCAGATACAACTAATCAATTAACCTGGAGAAAATGTATCTGCAAAAAATTATCAATTAAATGTTTATGTTAGTTTTCATCAAAAACTCAAACTTTCCTCACAAGTACATGTAAATATTTAAAATGAATAAAGCCTGTCGTGTCTCACCATGGCGTTCTGCAGCGGCTGTTGGTACCCTGTGGGTCGATACTGAGTCCTCTGTGTCCAGTCCGTGTGAATGTCCCCCAGGAGCAGCTCCTGCACCTTCCCTCCATGGCCGTGGTGCTGCGTCTCCAGTCGTATCATCCCCATCTCCATCATGGAGAAGCCCAGCGCCTCCAGACATCCCCTCCCCGCCCGGGTGTTGTACAGCTCGCACGTCTTCCCCGGCGTGACTCGGCCCAGGGTCGGCCCCACGCAGCTCGGGGGCAGCATGGAGGCCAGCCGCTGCTTGGCCGCCAGGCTGTGCACCACGACGCCCACCTTGCTGAGGTGGTGCTCGGCCTCGGTGGCCCCGCGGGTGATCCAGGAGGCCTGGCGCAGGCGCAGCTTGCCCCTGATCACCAGGGAGTAGGCGGGGTCCTCGCAGCTGCTGTCGGTGTAGTAGTGCTGCAGGGCCTGGAAGTGACGGCTGGGGTGGAAGGTGTACGAGCGGGTGAGGAACTCCGGACCGGGCCGAACTTCACACCTGAACACAGGGGAATGAGATGGATGAATTAATAAACTTCTTAGACCGTTGCACTGTTTTGCACTGTTTGTTTTCAAAGTCAAAGTCAGTTTTATTTGTAAATTTTTCATATGTGCAAACATACAGAAGATTGAAATTACGTTTCTCTTCTGTCCAACATAAAGTTAATTGAATTGTGCAACATAAAGTTAATTGAATTGACCCTTGACTTCTCATCCTATTCAGGGTCGTGGGTGTTGATCCCTGTTGACTTTGGGTGGAGGCACAAAGCTAATCATATTTACATTTTACTTTTAAAGCTCTTAATCTTATATAAATTTAAATTATTTTCCAGGATTTTTGCGGGCCAGCAGAAACATGTCAAACACATCACTGACATTTCACCTCTAAGAGTTGATATGGGAACTCATGAGTAAAGAGTCGCTTATTTACACATCCAACAGTAATTCATATAAACATCATCATTCAGTTTGAGTCGTGTCTCCGACCGACGGAGTCCGTCATTCATCTCTTTGAGCTTTTGATTGGTTGCTGATTCTTGGTTCGCCACTACGAGGGACTTATATCAGACAAGTAAGCATGTGTGATCTATTATTGATAGAATTCTCTTTTTATTTCAGCTGATTTAAATAATCATGACGTATGTTTTTTTATTGTCTTTCCAACATTTTAACCATCTCAAGTCTGCATTTCTGGGATTCCAGATAGTGCAATAACTACATAATAATTATCACTGTACACATTCATACTTACACTATGTTGATCTGACCTTCACACATTTCATTTACTAAACACACTTTACATTTTTCACACTCTGTCTATATTTAATTTAATTTTACACTGCTGTATTTGCATATATGTTGTGTGTGTATATATATATATATATATATATATATATATATATATATATATATATATATATATATTATTTTGTATTTTATATTTCACTTTGTATACTTTATGCACAGTCACTGTTTCTTTCTTATATTTATATTTTATTCTTGTGTGTTTAGTTTATTGGTGCTACTGTGTCAACAAATTTCCCCTTGCGTATTAATAAAGTATCTATCTATCTATCTATCTATCTATCTATCTATCTATCTATCTATCTATCTATCTATCTATCTATCTATTCCAGTCAGACTGAAGGCCACATCTCAGTCAATACCTGCTTCTTCAATGAAAACATCTGGAAGACAATGACTTTAATAAAATACATTCACCGTTAATCTACACATCTTGCTCAGGCACTTTATGGCCACCACAATTTAACCTGAATCTCACCTTGTTGACACCCACGTGCCGTCCAGCCTCGGGGGGACGTCTGCTGTGATTCTGACTCGGTCCTGTAGGTGGCGGTACTGACAGTCCTGCTCCCACAGGCCCTCGCTGAGGTTGGAGGAGGACGTGAAGGAGGCTGTGGGCACCTCCCATAGTTTACTCCCTGAGCCAGCCACAAACACAACTACAGAGAACAGGAAAGTCACAAAACACAACAGTGAGTAAACAGCATCAAATCCGATAAACGTAGAGGCGCCATTACACTTCATCTAGATCTCCCGTCTTCTCCCTGTCGCATCTAAACACACTTCTGGTCGACTGCAAGCTGCTCCGGGGCTGTAATTTTGGTAAATTCTCCATGTAATGAGGGGTGAGCGGCTGCTATAGAAACCATACATACAGCTGGTAAACTGGACGTCGGCCACGGGGCAGACAGCTTAAGCGTGTCACTACGATCAGCCTGCAGCTGCACAGGCCTTGTTTTTGGGTTTGCTTGGAGGCAGAAGGTGTGTGTGTGTGTGTGTGTTGCAAGAGTATATGTTTTTTGTAAACATACATTTCTATCATTGAGATAAACCAAACGGTGGGTCTCTGACGGCAGCAGGCCGGCCGAGCCAAACACATCTGTTGATTATATATAATATAAAAAAACACTTATTGTGATATACACTACCGTTCAAAAGTTTGGGGTCACCGAGAACATTTAGTGTTTTCCATGAAAACTCACACTTTTATCTATTAAATGAATACAAGATTAATACAAAATATAGTCAAGACATTGACAAGGTTAGAAATAATGATTTTCATTTTGAGCTCTTTTCAAACTTGTCGCTCAAAGGAAGGCCAGTTTTAGAGCTTTTCTCACCAGCATAACTGTTTTCAGCTGCGCTCACATAAAAAGGGTTTCAATGTCAAGGAATAATCTGTTTGTGGAAAATGCAAAATAAAAAGTTATAAAAAACAAACAAAAAGGGTTTAAAGGGTTTTTTAACAATGTACCACTAGAACACTGGAGATGGGACTCTACAACTGTTTAAATAACAGAGAATAGTCAATTACCACATTAACTATGTATAGAGTGTATTTCTGATTAATTTAATGTAATTTTCATTGGAAAAAACTGTGTTTTTTTAGTTTTTTTCTAAGTGACCCCAAACTTTTGAACGGTAGTGTACGTTCTCGCTTTAGTTTCCCCACACACCGACGGTTAAGTTAATCCAAATGAAAGCAGTATTCATATTCATCATCCTACAACGTTTATTGATCTGACAGCAGCACATCTGCATTCGGTCGGCCCGTCGTTGGGTCGTCACGACTGCACTGTCGCCTTTTGTCGTGTGTGATGCCGCCGCCGCCGCGAGGCAGCGGTCGGCCTGGTTTCGGTCGAGACAAAGAGGATTCTCTGATTGCAGCGCGAGGAAACCCGCTGGGGGGGGGGTTTCGCCTGTGTGGGAATATATTGTTCCAACTCCATCCTCCCAAAACAAATGTCAAAAAGCGAAGGAGGATGAGTTCTCACAGATGCCGCCATCTCCTGTTTTCTTTGTGACCTCTTGTTTTTTATTACACACTTGTACTCTTTACGGGTTGCATTCTTGATTTAACGTGTGATTCAACGAATGACATGTACGATGTTAAATAGTGAGATTTAGAGGTGCCGCTAGGTGGATTTGTTACCTTTGGATAGCTCTCTCCCTCTGTTCCCGGACTTTGTGATTAGATAAGCTAACAAGCGGCTGACAAATATGAGAGTGGTATAAATTTTCTCATCTAGCTGTAGGTTTTATAAAGTCAGTATATCCAGCTCGCCTTTTTCCTCTATTTCCCATGTTTCTTCCATCCCCCTCCCCGTTGGACTCATTTCTCAACTTCCCTCAAGGTCATCCGCGGTGGACAGCTTTATGGACGTAACCTCACTCCACTTCTCTCACATTTTACTTTAGATGCGCTCGGGGAGAACATCGCCCGTCGAGCCTCCAGTTGCGCTCGGGGGGGGGGGGGGGGTTATTTGTTGAGCCACAGATCACTTTTGTTCTCGTATAACTAAGCGGATGAAGGAAAATGGGGAATTGGAATAGAAAATGTCTGATGTTTACATTTATGTTTTTTTTTTTCTCTGTAAAAGGCTCCAAGATGGCGGCGGACTGATCAGCATTTATGAACCTTGTTAGTGTCAGTCGGAGGATATTTTATGTTCCCCTCACTACTGGAATGCTTCCCATATGCTGACCACAACCACAGACATGTGTGCAGCGCAGTCATTTCCTTGCCTTCCACCTGACACACACACACACACACACACACACACACACACACACACACACACACACACACCAGCATGTTGTCCCCGTGGAAGGACGGTCCCCACCAGGTGAGTGTGTAAACAGATTGATGTCCCCATAACATCAGCTATACATGCCCGCCGCCACACACACACACACACACACATACAAAGGAGGGCTCCGCTCTTTTACATGCAGTCAAAAGACACACACACACACACACACACACACACACACACACACACATGCACACGGACACACAATCTTTTGCAGAATTTGGATTGAACTATAAACACACACACCACAAAAACCAGATTCAAGCTCAAAGCACATTTATCCTCCTTCAGGCGGCCTGTCAATTTGCCGATATGATTAATACTTCTTATTCCCGTGACAGGCACTGAAACATGTTTGCAATTTTCCCCCATGTGCCGATGTGTTTGTTTATGCTCCATGTCACCGCAGCTGGCGAGGGGAACCCGGTCCGTCGGACCCAGCCGCGCTCCCACGGGAGAGCTCGGAGCAGAAACACTAATCAGGATTAATTAATCCGTCTGTTTTGGGTTATCCACCATCTCCGTAGCTGCGTGCAACATGTTGCCGCAGCGGTCGCTCACATGATGAATGAACGACCGGAGAGGGAGGCAAGAGTCGCATCGCAAGTGTGTGATGTGGAGTCGCTGGAGTGTCTGCTTTAGGTCACATGTCATTCAGCCCCTTTCTGCCTCTCTTGGATCTTATTCCAGTTGGACATGTGGTTACATTTAATAAAAGAGGAATCATATAAGCAGAGCTTAGTAAAAACAAAATTGCACATTGTGGTTTTTTTGAGGTATTCCTCTACAAAAGAGCCCGTTCCAACCACAAGTGAGGCGATGTTGTAAAACATGTGATAACATCCAACCCCCAACTCTCTTTGGAGGAGGCGGGGGACGGTTGGAGTTGATTCACTTCCTACATGGGCAATCAGATATTATTACTGATTTATTGTTCTCGAGGGCCAATAAAACCTCCCTATTGGTGCAGTCACAAGATAGTGCATCTTTCTGAGACAGATTGGATCGTGTTTTTACCAATAAAACTTACTGTAAAACTGATAAATCTGATGTTACCGATTAGTTATATTTTGAATTATAGGCTCGGATGGCAGTTTATTGCACACACCTAGTATAAACTGAGCTTCATAATACAAAAGTACTGCTTTCAATAGGCTGTAGAATTTAGGTGTACCTGTATACAAACAAAAAATGCAGTTTTGTGATAATTTTGGTCGTGAAATATTGAATCTCATTCCACGGTAATCCAACTAATCAGAAACGTCTGAGAGCTTTTTGATGACATTGTCAACTACAGGCCTACGACGTCGTAAAAAACAACATAACACAGACAGAACTGATGAAGTGCGAATCACTAGCCTCCGTGAATCAATAGGGTCAAAGGTCAATACGTGTGTTTAGTTCATGACAGTCAATAATAAGCAGCACTTTTACACAAAAAGTTAACTTTGAACTAAAATCTGACTCACTTAATTGAATTAGTCATGTCTCATATTAAAAGGATAGTCTGTCTTTAAAAAATTCTCACATGAACATTATACAATTTTTTTTTTTATCAAGATCAGAAGTAAAACATTCAAACTACAACGGGCACTCGGAAGAGCACATACCTTCGCATATCAAAAGATTGAGCATTGAATTATGAACATTTTGGCATTAGTTGCATGCCAATTGGATGAACATTTTACTATAAATATAGTAAAAAGAAGATTTTGACCTTTTCATGGCCTTGACCTTGACCTTTGATCCGATCAATCCCCAAATATAATAAAAGCGTCCCCGGATAATAACCAATCATCCCACCAAATTTCATGAGATTCGGTTTAATACTTTTTGACTTATGCGAATAACACACACGCATACAAATAAGCGGCGATCAAAACATAACCTTCCACATTTTCAATGCGACGGTAATCAAATGGCCATGTTGAAGAGAAACAGTTCAGGAGGCAACATAAATAAATCTCCTCATGCTGAAGCCTTATATGAGCTTTACGTAAACATCGGGATACATTTATGCACGGAGGACTGTGGATTGTCCCCGTCCCCCCCCCCCGCGTCCATGGGGAGCTCCATGTTTAAATACTGCCTGTTGCTTTATGTGACCTTTACCCTCTGGGGTCAACGCCACAACCTTTGATGTGGTTGCGTTGCCACAACAACAACACACAAAGAGAGGCGCCAGCCCGTTGTGATGGATCGCTTTGCTCACTGTCGTCGGGTCAGACCCGTCTGTTTGTGTGCAGGACTTTATTTAAACCGCCTTCCTGCTCAGCTGCAGTACACCTGAGGTCACTGTCAGCAGCATCTGACCAACACCCTTCAGATCCTGAATTACACAGGAGGGCAAAGACGCCGCCGCTCACCCCCCCTCCTCAGCCCCCAACCACGCAGTACCACAACTCTCCCACAAGGGGTCAGCGCAGCGGCCTGCGACCCCCGCGTGTGGTCTGGACCGGTCAGTCTGTCATCACCAGCAACATGGCCGCCGCCGCCACTGGCCACTCGATTAAACCGAATGGTGAGCGGCGAGAGTAATGTACCGGTCTTTGAGCGCCCATGTTCATCGTGTTTCCACACACACACACACACGCACACACACACACACACACACACACACACACAGACTCACACTGCACACATTGATTTAAAGCACACTGCAGAAGGAATACCATTTATGAAGGACCTCCAGGCTGCACTCTGCTTGTTTGTTTGCGTTTGTGATTATGGTCTGGCAGCCCGGCGCTCTTCTCTCTCGCGTCTCATCCGCAGCACCAAAGTCAAAACACTGTTTTCATGTAACTTCTTTATTGGGAACGGTCCTGAACAAACAAGAACCAGATCCCAGCACTTTTGATTCAGGGGGTCTCGCAGCAGGAATCAAGTGCTGGACGTTTGATTCAAGTCCGGTGCCTCGTTCATTAGAGAGAGAGGGAGAGAGAGAGAGAGAGAGAGAGAGAGAGAGAGAGAAATATTAAGTCTTTCAATGGAGAATCATTGAACCTGCCAAAGTGGAGGCAATGATGGTGAAATAACTTTTTTTGTTTGTTTGTTCCTACTTTCTTTCATTACATCCTCTCCTTATTTCTTACCCCCCCCCCCCCCCCCCCCCCCCCGTGTCCTGTAAACCCACTTTCTCATCTCTCTTGGCCTCAGTGCTGGAGGACAACACCCTCCAAAACTGTCCCCAAAGTGCCCGTTGCCCTCCTGCCCTCCTCCCCCCCCCCTCCCCCTCTCCGACTTCTGCGTGCGATGCTGCAGTAGCGGAGAGATGCTGCTCGTTCCACATCCATTCCGTCGAGCTGTCCTCCAGTTCTCGGCTCTTGGCGTTACAGGAAAGTGATTCACAACTTCATTTGTCTTGGGCCCCCTGACCAGGCCCGTCTGCAGCCCCGCCTCACACAAGGCCAATGTGGATGCATTTGTTTCCCTCTGGACAAAATAACATTGCTTTTTACTTTTGTAGTTGAACAGCTACACTTGTCACACACTCTACATCTAACATGCAGAAAAATATAAAACATGCTGGCCATCAACAGCTAAAGAGAAGTCCTTTCCCCACCTAAAGAATGTAATTGACAAGCAAACGCAACCAAAGAGGCGAAATGACCAAAAAATTATGAAGAAAACCACCATTGCTGCATTTATGTCGACCCGTTAATTAGGAAAACGTGAGAATATGTAACTGTTTAAAATTATACAATTTAAAATTGAGTCTGTGGACGGCATGCAGACACCCCGCTTCTCTCTGACTCCCCCCCCCCCCCCCCCCCCCTTCCTCGTGGCCAAAGTCAGCCGAAGGTCAGGTTGATGTCCAAGTCCTTCAAAGAACACGAGGTCTGTCGTGTTATTCCAACCCGGAGTCCCCCTTTCTATTCTTTGGGGGGCGTGAACCCCGATGCATCTCGTCTCCCTGACCCAGGAGTCTCCCTCCGTCCCCGCCGGCTCACGGTCGGCCCTCTGTTGTCTTTTCATCACGGTGTGTGAGCCGGTTAATCCAGCGGCCTCGTTTATTTAGAGAAGGGATCGACGGAGGTTTGCCCGGCGGACGCTGCTGCCAGCTCCACTGTGGTGAGCGAACTCTGGCTCCCGTTTGCAAAGCAACAACACACACACACACACACACACACACACACACACACACACACACACAGCTGCCACATAAAGCCAACACTTCCACCATTGTCTCGGCTCGAGGGGCATCGCGTGTATCTCTTGTCGGAAGAGGAGGTGCAGATGGTGGACGGAGAGACGTTGATGGTCCATTGACGTCTTTTGAGCCGACGTGACATCAGTTTCATCCTCCGTCCTAAAGCTCTGTTTGGAGATGTTCTGGGAGATCTGGGCGGTGGCCGTGACATGAAGCCTGCATCCGATGTTTATGATGATGTTTTTTTGGGGGGGTAAAACAAAGTTGTGATAGTGGGATCACAGCGTGTTCAGCTCATATCTTCACTGTCCCATGACAGGAAATAACTTTGTCCCAGAATCCACCAGACCTCCATCTAAACATCCACTGTGGTCTACTCCATATGGTCACTTTGATCTTTCTCACTTCATCAAGTGAAGCAAAACTCAGAGAACTGAGTG
Source organism: Liparis tanakae (assembly GCA_036178185.1). Classification (NCBI taxonomy): domain Eukaryota; kingdom Metazoa; phylum Chordata; class Actinopteri; order Perciformes; family Liparidae; genus Liparis; species Liparis tanakae. Next base: position 5,583,381 of record CM070109.1, on the reverse strand, counting down.
TTTGTAGCTTTAAAGATAAAAAAAAGTTTGGGTTCAAAGTAAAAAAAAAGAAAAGAGAACAAGCAGGACGGCTGACTCAGGGAGCTTTTTTCCCCCTCAGAGAAATGACATCACACCTGTCAAAAATGTGTCCGAATTAAAAACAATTCCACTTTTCCACGCTCCTGAAATTAACTCCTTATTAATTCCCCGCTCTGCTTCCTCTGACATCTGGTCAGGGCCAAGCAGCTCAACCTCGCCTGTCTCCTCTAGACATGAGCGCTGCTACAAACCCCCCAAAAAACACCCCACAGACGCCAGTCTACACGTCTGAAGGAGCCCGGGATGGATGAGGGGGAGGGGCGAGGGGGAGGGACGAGGGGGTGATAACTGGGTGGATGTCTCCTCCCGGCCGCTCATCACCGTAACGAGCCCCGATGGCCAAAACGCTGCTATTCTGCTGTTCTGGACAATCGGCTCCGCACAGCAGCCCGAGGTGGAGTCAGTAATGGCCGCGTCCTGTTATTCTAACCATTAACATAATGGCAACATTAGTTCCAGGGCCACGCTTCTCGGCTCCGAGGGAACCATTGTTTGAAGGCCAGAGCTCTTCTTTAAAGACTCCTCCGCCGCCCACAGATCCGACTGTTGCTTTGAAGACACACCGATGAGGAGAGAGGGAGCACAGAGCGGCTATTCATGAGTCTCTACCTTCATGGGTTGTGTTTTTATTCTTCAGTAAGTGCTGATTCACACATATTGAGCTCTGCAAACCATTTGATATGTGACAAATTACTTAATAACTTCCTTGTAATTATGAGTGTGTCTGTTATGATCTCGTCCCCTTGCTTTGTCTCCTCGCCATGTGTTTTTTAAACTATAAAGCTGCAAGTGTTCAGCTGATTTCTCACATGAGAGAGCGTTTATCTGGGGCGGTTTTCTTCTTCTTTTCATCGTGGAGAAGCTTTGGATTGCAGCAGATTTCTGCTATAATCTTTTAAGATCTTAGTAGAGTTAGTCGCGTACATATGGATTCATAATCCACGTGATTACGAAACACCAACATCAGTTTAAGCTTCTTTAAAACATATATATATATATATATATATATATATATATATATATATATATATATATTTAGAATAGAATAGAATAGAATATAAATATACTTTATTAATCCCCAAGGGGACATTTTTATATTATATATTAAATATTTACATTTATATCAACATTTTGCACATATTCACTGGGCAAGAATGTGTGACATAAATGAAGATAAACTATATATTCAAAAAAGCAGTTTAAACAGCGAGAATACCTTACAAATAACACACACACACACACACACACACACACACACACACACACACACACACACACACACACATCATCATCCACATCACCAGACAGTGCCTGAACTCACCTTGCCACAGCCAAAGCATCCAGACTCCCCTCAACAGGTGGCTGAAGCGTCCGCTCGACATGTCTCCTGCTCCCGTCACACACCTCATCCACACACACGCTGCTCGGCTCAGCACACACACCTTGATGGTCGGTCAGTCAGATGAGCTCCCGTCAACAAGAGGCGATCCTGTGGGATATCACCATGACACGAGCACACGTAAGAAGAGTCCAGTAATCCCTCAGATGAAACTCTCTTCAGCCGGCTGCAGAGTTTCCTTCTCTTTGTCCTCGTCTCGTTCTTCTACCTCCTCTTCTTGGCAACCATGGTTTGATTTAAAAGTCCAGTTGGTCCACTCGCTTCACGCAACTTCTCCACTCTGCTGCTTTCCACAAGTGGGGATAGAGGGAGAGTAAATGCCTGCTCTCTCTCTCTCTCTCTCTCTCTCTCTCTCTCTCTCCCCCTCTCTCTCTCTCTCGCTCTCAATCACACACCATTGCCTCACTACTGTGCAGCTCTGTGGATCTGTTCCACTCGATGCATGTGCAGTGAGTGTGTGTGTGTGTGTGTGTGTGTGTGTGTGTGTGTGTGTGTGTGTGTGTGTGTGTGCATGTGAGCAGGAGGAGTATTTTGTCTGTGTGCACTACTGTCTGGCTCTTGTATTTTTGCTGAGAGGGAGAGAGAGAGATGGAGGGAGGGAGGCAGAGATAGTTTGTGTGTGCGTGTGTGTGAGTGAGTGTTTGTGCATGTGGAGGAGGGGGGGAGGGGGGGGTCGAGCTTCAAACTTCCTAAAGTGAGTGCTGGCCAACCGAGGAGCTTTTAGAGCAAGGTGCAAAAGGGCAGCGGTGTGAAAAGGAGTCGCTCCACCCGGATTACATCAATCCGAAAGATAACCAGTTCTCACCTACTGGAGCTCTCTGGGGGTGTTTAGCCATCAGGATGGTTTATGGTTTTGAGATAATCATCTCTGAGATTCCTGCCTCCTCCCCAATAAAATTGAAGAATTGTGTCTGTTAAAAAAAAAGAAAGTATGTTGCACCGTAAGAGTTATGAATAATGTGCAGTGACGTTACAAGTGAGGGATGGACGTATGAAGCAGCGATTACATTGTAATAACATAACCACAGGAATGCTTCATGAATTAAACTTAAACTCTGATTTATTTTGTGTATGTTCTTATCGAGACGTTGCCCACTGATAATTCAGGAATCATCTGGATTTCGACAATAAACGTTAACTGTTAAAAAGTAAAAGTTAATATTATTATGTCTTGTTTTGTACTTCTTTGAGTTAATATCCCTTGTTGACACGTAACACATACAATTACAACAATTGTATAACTGATTTCCGTTGCTGATGATGTACTTAGTTGAATACTTACTGTTTCAATAAGGAATGCTTTGAGGAATTGTTGACATTTCTTAAGTAATTAGTTTAATTTAACGCCGTAAACCTCCAGTTTCTTTGTATTTCCCCTTTGGCATCATGTGATAGAACAGTATATATCATCTTTATCAGTTGACAGCTCTTTGTTGAAGCCACACAATGTTCAAAAATATTCAAACCCAATACAGTAAATCATATGGAAATGTTTTGAATGTCTTGTGCATCACTTGATACCCATTTCCCCGAAATTCGGCCCGCAAAAATATTTGCTCTTTGGACACTACATCCTCTAAACTTTTAAATAAAGTTCCGTTGGCTTGAACAATATTTGGTTGAACAGCATGAGTTTTGTAATTGGATTAAATTATTGAATTTCAAGTTTAAATAGAGTCCGCAGCAACTTATTGTCCCAGTTTAGTCTGGATAAGTGTTTTCATTGGAACTTGGTCTGACCAAAGACATAGTCCCAATGAAAACTGTTGACAGTGAGGCCTGTGGTTTATTGGGAGTAATGGGAATACTATTTCTGGGAAAACGCCATTTTTTCATTGCTTTGGGAACCACAGAGCATTACAAAATCTCCACTTAATTGGGCTGGAGGCGGATATTTAAAAAAACTTTTTGCACATTCAAGAAAAAGCTAACTGCAGGGCAAGCCCCCACTGAGGGTGACACTGGGTGAAGTGGCCCTTTAATTCAGCAGCAAGACATGTCCAGGAGTATGGAGGACTCAAAATGACTTACGTATAAATAAATTAATTAATGCATGAATAAATATAGGAATAAATAAATAAATGCTTAAATAAATGTATAAATAAATGTATAAATAAATAGATACATTTATTATATTATATATATATATATATATATATATATACATACATTTATTTATTTATTTATACATGCATTTATTTATTTATACATTTATTTATTTATACATTTATTTAAGCATTTATACATTTATTTAAGCATTTATACATTTATTTAAGCATTTATTTATTTATTCCTATATTTATTCATGCATTTATTTATTTATTTATACTTAAGTTATTTTGAGTCATCCATACAGGAGCTGCTCACCAACCCATATCGCATCCTATTAGAAAGGTTCATGCACACACAAGCGCTCCAGTCACACGGATTCATGCGCACTGCGAGCACACGAGGGCCGACGGAGCTGTTGACTCTGCTGACCACTGCAGAGGTAAAAAAAGAGATTTAAAAAAAAAAAGATTTCAAAGTGCCTGCCAAGGGAGAGTTGGCAGCACATCTACGACGGGTGGGCTGACAAGAGCACTGGCACACACTGTCAGGGGTGCGTGCTCTTTCGACATGATTACACACGCGCGCACACACACACACACACACACACACACACACACACACACACACACACACACACACACACACACACACACACACAGTCAATAGCCAATGCAGTAGGGCTGAGTCATTTTACCACCGGTGCTGTGTTTTGTATGGAAGATTTGTAATTCATCGTCTTGCTTATATTAACAAATATTTGCCAACTGTCAGTCGGCCTAAATCTGTTCTACCCAAGCTGTGTATGTTCAAAGTTTCTCACAGTCTGGTGCCACGTCTCAAGGTCATGAAACACCACATGGTACAGGTATTACATAAGTCATGAGGAGCCGGTTCCATTTTATTTCCCGATCTGCTCTTTTATTCTTCCACTTTTGCCTCCGTTGCTATCTGGGATATTCACGTTGCTCCAGCCAGCTTAATTGCTTAAATGCCGAGATCCGGGAACACTGGAAGAGCTCCGAAAAAGAAGTCTGACCGGGCCAAGAAACGGGAGCTTTAGTCAAAGTTTTGGGAAGACAAAACACCAAAACACACGTAAACGGGAAACCGTTTCCCAAAACAGTTCACAGACTGACAAGAGGGGCACTTAACTTCAGTTTTACTCCCAAATAAAAGTGTTTTTTTGTGGATACCAACATGGGAGCTTTAAGGACGAGCCAAGATTGTATTCCCACATACGTTGTGTAAAGAAGCGCTACTGCTTCTCGTAAGATGTTCATTAACAACGTCTCTAAACTACTGTGACTCCGAGGATTTCAAAAGATAAAGGTGGACAGTGTACAAAGTGTCCGACTCCGACACGTTTTATACTGACTTAATATGTTTTTATTCCTTTTGTGATTAAGTTTAGGAAAAGATTGTGATTTTGGGAAAATGTCGTTTTATGTTTTTAAAAGAAATAAGCACGAACACTTTGAAATCATCACATCAACTCTTTTCAATGCTGACACCAAGGGTCGCAACCGAGTAAGATTGTGATTATTTTTAGTTGTATTATCTAGTCATCTAATCACAAAAATAAGAAACGACAGCGCTCTTTCTTTTGCGTCTTTTTCTCTGGATGGTCCGATCCTCGCCGCCAGAGGTCACAGCTATTATTTAGAGAGAGCTTAATCTAATTGTTGATCGCTGCCTTTGGCCGAGTGCTAACTTGCTGTGACGGACCCCACAGAGAGCGAAGAGGAGGGAGGACCCACGCCGCTGATCTCTGATCCCAGATCTGACAGCTCGCTCCCTCAGGAGGACACTGCCTGGGGTGGCTTTGATCCACTCAGGGTCCTCACAGGAATGCACCCACACCCACACACACAGACATACACACACACACACACATACACTGGGCTCTGCCTGTTGGCACACGCACACAGGAACTGGCACTAGTTGCCTAAGAACACACAGTCAACGTTATTTTATAATCAAATAATTTCTCAATCCTGTAACTAATACTCCTCCGCCGAGCGCAAACTATCATCCTCGGTGGGCTGTGTGTGCAGCGTGTGTTTGGTTGGGCACGCATCCGACACATCAACACACACACACTTGAATAATCACGTATACATACACATGGACTGCACACTCCCACGGAACTTTACACCGGGTTTATTCATGGTGGTCATTTCGTGGTCTGGTTGTTTGGATCCAGGCGGTTTTCTGGTCACTCCACGTGGTAACGGCGCCCCCAGTGGCCGAAACAAGTACATCACGGCTATTTCTTTTTGATGGAGCTTTCTCACTTGCGGCCTATGGAGGACTCAAAATGACTTTATTTTTAAGCATTTATACATTCATTTATACATTTGTGTAAGCATTTATTTATTTATTCCTATATTTATTCATGCATTTATTTATTTAAGTCATTTTGAGTCCTCCATAGCGGCCCTGTTCCTCTCTTGATCGCCTCTCTTCTTCTAACTTTGAAAAAAACAATCACATCCAGCAGGTCAACCGGCCTTCTGCTTCCTCTGCTGTTGGATGGCGGTTCAGCGTGTCTCTGTGTGCGTGCGCGTGTGCGTGTGTGTGCGTGTCTTGGTTCACAAACAGGATACGCGCTCGCCTTCCCGACACGCCGCCTCACACACGCTAAGCCTGCCGAAGATAGGACTCTGCTCTTTAATCATCACACATTCACATCCCTGCCTCTTATCGGCACGATGCATAACTCCAAACATGCGGCCAGAGAAAGAAAGACGCCCACATCATGTGCACATTATTCTTCCCCCTTTTGTCCATACAATGTCACTCTGCTGTAGAAACCCAAGCAGAGGGTCACTGGTGTCCCGGTTTGCTGAACAGCGTAGATCGCATCCAGGGACTTCTGTTGACAGAGCCGGGTGGCGTAATCAGGGGAGCTCTGAGATTCTGGGATGTTTTGATGTGTCCTTAATGTGCCGATGAGAAGATAGGCACGGTGTTTGAGACCGATGTAGTAATCCCACCCAGCTGCAGATGTCCAAACACGTTACAGTGCGAGCGAGAAGCGGAATGCCATCATGTCTGCCATCGTTACTTCGACTTGGGAGCGTTCACATATTCCCATGGAGGGAGCTGTCACCACCTACTTCACTGAGGTAGTGCTGCAGGTCTTCAAGCAGTCATTGTTGGGTATACAGATCTAGATGGAGACATATGCAGCGTTACGTCTTGCCCTTCTCTTTTAAAGCAGACTCTACCCAAGTGCGATCACACTCCTGTGACCAATCATGCGGACCGCCCCAGCTCATTTGCATACAAGGACACATAAATGTCATGCATAAATAAATGAAGAAATACGTGTGGACACATAAATGAAGAAAAATGGAGATGTAGAAATATATTTATTTAATGATGTCCTGTTTAGGTGTAACCTGTATTTATTTATTCATGTATTCATTTATGTATTTATTTAAGGATTTATTTATTTATTAATTAATTTAAGCATGTATTCATATATTCCTGTATTTAATCATTTATTTACACATTTATTTATTTATTCCTGTATTTATTAATGCATTTATTTATTTAAGTATATATACTTTATACATAAGGTGGCATATTATACCTATCTTTTTTAAAACCATATACCTTTCTTATGGATAAGCTGGTTGACTTATTGTTAGCTCTCCAAACACGTGAATTACAAACAAATAGTTCCAGATACGACTATTTTATAATTGTATTGGACCTAATGGATTTTATTTTGACATAACAAAGACTCATTTGGTTTGTTTGTGAAGCTCAGAAAAACAGAGTTGTGATTTATTTTAATATTGTATGGGACTTCATCTTTTTGGTCCAGTGTGAGTCATGTGACCTGAAATACCAACAGTGACCACAAGGACAACATTGCCAAGGACAACGTTACCTGTTTCCAACGGACTTTCCCCCCACACATATACAGCAACACGTGTTGATCTCACATTCTACACACATACAATCTCCATAAGAAACTACGTTGCGAGGTTTAGGGAACATCGTGGTAAGGATAAACTTAAGTTATGTGACGAATAAGTCAACGATGACATCTGGATTCACACTGGACCTGGACAGCAGTGTTCTGCGTGAAGACTCTTTTTTTCAACACTGATCCACTCTGACTCGTCCCGATGCAGAGTGTGTTACTCTTTATACTTCCTGATTCAAGATTACGATGATTACAATACAATGTATTGTGTGGGATAAATATGATTTACATAAGTTTTCTTAGATATAGCTACGAACAGTGTGCGATCAGCCGCTGTTTCAAAGTGCTTGATTAACTCTAATGGATGTTAACTATTTTATTTTCAGCTAACCTTTGTGTTAGTTTAAACTCCGTCTGATCGTCTGACTGCTCGTGTTTCTTGCTGCTTTCTCAAAGCCCAAACTATGATAAATAGATTCCGTTATCAAAACGTTATAATTTGATAAAGTCTCTGTATTATCTTTTCAGCAGCATGTATGAATCTACATCCACCTCTTGAGACATTATGCTATAAAAAGCTTTTTTCAATCTTTCTGCAAGACATCAAAAGAGTGAACTAAGACATTTCCCTGCAGAAACCCACCTTTACACACTCAACATGAAGTATAATGAAGTGTTTATGACATATTAGATGTGTGTGTGCCCCCTTTGGCTCAGAGTTCTCTAAAAACTGAAGCAGAATCAGCCAAACATCCTGGTCTGTATGTCAAGTGTTTTGCCACAAATGATGAGCTAACTCTGTGATACAGACAATAAGAGGATAATAAAGCAGTCAGTCACGCAGCTGCTGACAGCAGCTTGTTTGTTTCAGAGTTGTTCTTCGTGCTACTGAGTTGTTCTTTGTGCTACTGTGCTGCCTTGACAAACAATCTGCCACACAAGTGGCCACTCGAGGCTCCAGAGGTTGGCATGTGGAGCGGCTGAGAGAGGTGTGTGACGGGTTCACACACTGACCTGTCACCAAACACATGCAGGGGCCACAGTCCAGCTAACGGACCGGACAATTCCTCACAGCTTCATTGCCTATGAACTGGGAATTATGTAGATAAACTTCATGCACAGGCATGCGTTGAGACGTGTGCATGGATATCACAGATTTCACCGCCACACACACACACACACACACACACACACACACACACACACACAGCAGAGCCCATGCAAACCCAGGCGGCTGACACACAGATAGGGTGGGTAAGTGTCTGATTGTTGGAGCAAAGTGTCTCATGACACTGACAGTGTGAGCCGGATGGAGCGTCTCTGGCAGATATTTACACTCGAGAAAAAGTTGTAAAGAAAATACCAAAATATAAATTAGGGAAACCAAAGAACTGCATAAAATGTCTCCTGGTTGTTTCTATGACAACAATCTCTCGACCACATGATCACAACTAAGTATTTGGGACAATATTTTTGTTTTGTATTTGTTCTTTTCAACATGAGCAAACGGAGGATACCCTCCTCATACTTGTCACCTCTTAATCTGGCAGCCGTAATGTTGGAGCACAACTTTTCTTTTTTTTATTCACTTTTTTTTTTTTGTCTTTATATCTTAAAACATTTTCCATGCAAATAAAATGGATTTAACATATTCAGCATTCCCCGAACGGAAACAGTGCTGGCAGAAGCTACGCGTGTATTCTGAAACATGTCGGTAGGCGTTTCTTTCAAGCAACTTTTTGTCGCTTTATTTTTTCGACTTTGCTCCTCTGATGCCACACGAGCACATATACAAAAAAAAAGGAATGAAAAAAAAAAAAGAACCAGTATTAGTTTAGTCGTCACTAACTAAACAGGCAGCCTGGCAGCCTGAAAGGAGTACATTACTTTGATAAACAGTAGAAAATATTCAATGTTTAGAGTCGGTCAAATCAAATTATCAAGTTACCTACATTTAAAATTGGCACGTTTTAAAGATTTATGAACAGTACAGCCCTGTAGCATACATACTCAGTATGGGTGGTAAAACACTTTGGCTGGTCAGTTCTGAAATACACTATTTATTCTCAGTTAACTCTACATAGACGTGAATCTATAACAGCATGTAGAGCTGTATGGAGAGGATGAGGAGGTGGAAACTTTACACCTCACGTGTTCTATCGCTATCTTTCCTGCTTAAGAGTTGGATCATATCACGGCATGTGACATATCTCTGGCTTTACTCGTATCTACTCAGTTGAAAGAGGGATTATAGATAGCGAAAGCCTCCTCTTGTTAAAAAATGTGCTACCTAAAAGAAAAAGAAGTGACCACCCGTCTTCTAAACGTTCTCTGCAGAGCTCCAGCGTTGATGTTCTTCGGCATATAATCATCATATCTCAAGTTGCATTAAGCCCCTGTGCAATATCTCCGATACATTATCACGTGTGTGGCGCTCTGTAACTGAATACAAGTGTTTCTTGTTAGTTTAATGTTTAAATGAGCCGGTGTCTGCATTGAACATGTGTTTCAATTTATACTCTGTGAGGTTTCCTTGATTTATGCTGCTTTGCACCCACACTTTGCAATGTCATCGTCCCCCACCCCCCCAAAAAAAGAAGGGAAATCAAGTCAAGTTTCGATGAACATTTTTTCACGAAGCGTGTCCAGGTTTATGAGAATTTACTGTGCAATTTGCTATTTTAGAGACGTGTTTGGCAGGCGGCTGCGAAGGTGAAGGATGATTCTGTGAGTACCGTATGAGTGGTTAAATATATCCCATCTATTATAGCTAAATGGCAATCTTATTTTGAAGTATGGAATAAAAATTGGACCGAACCACACCCCGCGTGAGGGTGAGGGGTCACAACTGTGACAGATGTTGGCAGGAGTCACATCTGGTTGGTATAGCGGACAAAAAGGGAGCTAATGGGGTGAGAGGGTGAGGGTTTGAGGCTGGCAGATGTCGGCGGAGGCCGCCGCGCCTGTTATTGACATAGCTGCCATCTTAGCTCTTCTTTTCATCCGTCAGCCGGAATTGACCGAGGATCCCCACTGCTTTGTAATCTGACCCAGATGATGGATCTCCTGCTACAGGGAATGTGCGGCGGGCATGCGCACACGGACATGTGTAAAGGAAACACTTGAACAAACATACACACACACACACACACATCTCTCCCTCTCTCTTCGGACACACACACAAACAAACACATTAGCGGAAGAGCTCTGTTGCCCGCATGTCATCCGCCATTTGGATCCGTATCATCTCCCTCCCCCAAAAGAAATCTGCCCACATATTATTTTACTCGACCTCAGCTGGCAGAAGAGATTTGGTCCCGGACTGCAAATGGGATCCTGACATGCAAAAGTCATGTTGGATTAAATCCACAGACCTTTTTTTTACAACTCAACTTGAGATGCTGACACAACCCACCCACTGTCACTGATGATTTATGAGGGATGTAACGCGTATTCATCACCTCCCCGTGAAATAGCAGCGCGTTATGCAATGTGTGCGGCACATTTTTGAATATCAAAAAATGGGCATTTTCCTGCACATGTGTTTCGTTTTATAGCGCGTGACTTTTGCTTGATTTATCCCGACCTTTCTAGTTGTACCTTGTGTGGTAAATCAAACACACCTCGAGTAATTCAAGTGACCCAGGTCAGCTACTATTGTGTCTCATATCCTCGGGTTTATAGCTGCACCGTCCGTGCATGCGGGAGGGAGGGAGGGATGCAGCAGTGGCGGACTCATGACTTGTCACATTCCAGTGGAGGTCTCTGCTGGTCCCAGTATGGGAGATTAGAGAGAGACATGAGGAGGGCCGGCCGAGGTGAGAGCTGATCCCGACCACAGATAGCACCTCCGGGGGCAGTTTCACTGCCTACGATGGTGGTCTGTTGGTAAAGCTTCCCTCAGTGTTTTCTAGTCCTTAAAACATCAGTGTTTGTTGAGCTAGTCGCCGTCATCAAAAAAAAAAAGGAATTGAAGAAATAAATCAGCATTGTGAGTGTTTCATTAAAGCAGCGCTAATGAATGTTTTTATATAGACGAGGGTTTAAATGACTGTGGCTTTTAGTGAAAGAAGTCACTCGTAAAGAAGAAGCCACAGATAGTTATCACCCATTTTCTTTTTGCAGGCTTATAAGGTGACAACTCGCTGCTTTGTGTCACTCTCACCCAGCCTTTGAACTACACTGCGGCTTTTGGTCGGGTCTCTTTTCTCGTTGTGTGTCTTAAAACCAACATGCCAACAAACAAACAAAAACTAACGCTCAAATATATCATCGTAGATGGAGAGTCAAGCTTCTTTTGAGTTCAGATCAGGCATCCTCGGTTCAAATCATCCTCCGGATACTTGGACGACTTGGAGACCTCGCCTAATTTCTCTCGGCTAAAACCTCTCTAACTTTGTTCTGCTTCACTTTTTCAAAGTCAAACTTTGCAGAGAGAATGTTAACATATTTTAATATGATTTGTGAGAGTTTTAACCATTTCAAACTGCCTCATTACAAAAATATAATCATCCTGGAAGTGCTTTTTTTCAATTCGGACCTGAAATTTTAATATATTTTTCTGTGTGCCATCTTCATTTACTCTTATCAGTAACATATAGACTGATATGTACACATATTAATGTAATATATATATATATATAATATATATATGTAATATATATATAATATATATATATATATATATATATATATATATATATATATATATATATATATCATTTTCTTTTATTATTATTATTTTTTAAAGGTAAAAACATAAAAATGATTCAAATAGCCTTAGTGGTTGCAGAGATACAGCCATTTCAGTTTGGGTATGCAACTTTCAGAGCAGAGGCCTGAAAAAAGCTTGGTGCTTAAAAGGAGAGGAAGAGCGAGAGAGCGGGTGCGTCAGAAATAACAGAACATTTATATAAGTAAGCTAAAACCAGATGTAAGATGTTTTGGGTCCGTCGGAAATCCTAATCTAAACTCATAGTTCATGAATTGCAGACCATTTACAGTAAAATAGTATCGTGGGCAAACACTGGACACTATAACTGCATTTATACCTCACAACGCAATGCGGCAGTGACAACAATGTTCATCACATACGATCACAAACAGCTCTAATAAGTGACCGATGCATTAGTTCAAGCGTATGTATAAGATTTTACTTTAAGGTAAGATAATCCTTTATTAGTCCCAAAGTGGGGTCAGTTTCAGGATCACAGCAGCGGTGCACATTCGAGCATTAATACAAATAAAAGAAGATATAAATAGAACAACACAAAACACAATACTAAATACTAATACTAAATATACAAAGGAAACTAAATATATACACAAGGCAGTGATCAAAGTGAATTTCCAGCAGGTTAAACTTTGTGAGCCTTAATGCGTTTTCAATTTGTTTAAATTTTGTAATACTCACATGAGGTTGCCGCAGGTGTCGTTTCAACTATTAAAAAGTGCACGTATTGTTATTTTTACATGTTGTAGTTGTATTTATTTCCACGTATAAATCTGTGAATGAGAGTTTGTCGAGCAGTGTGTGTGACAGTGTGAAGTCTCTGTTTCTCTGTGACTGCGGGGAGCTTACCATGTTGTATTGTTACGTCGCTGAAATACAGTCCCGGGAAGTGCGGTAGGATCCACATCGGAGGTAAATCATTCAAGGAGTGGACAAGGGTAATCTTTAATACACATCAATTCCAACAAAAAGTTATTGAACAATCGATCAAACTACATTTCCAGTGAAGCACGGATTTTCCCCCTGATCTTGAAAAATCAGCACCGGAGAGAAAATGTGGCTTTAATTTGCTTAAAACATCAGAAACTGTCAAACGTGATAAATAAAGCCTGATATGTTTAGATCTGTCTAAACACTGGCGGGACTTCGGTTTGATACTAACACGGACGTGTTTGGCTCCGGGCGCTTCAGTCCAGATCCCATGGATACAATTTATTTTAAATGTAGTTTTTTTCTCTCCTTCAGCTGCAACCAGCAGTAACTATTGAGCGAGTCTTAAAAAAAAAAAATCTCTCCGTCCTCTGGATTTTTTTTCAATAAGGACCTGGAGAAAAAGTTTTATCAATCAAGGAGGTTATTATTTATTTTTTCCTGAAAAGGGGAAAAAGAGAGACTGTGTTTGATTTCAAGCGCCTCTGAATTGTAGATCCTCTTGTCTGATGGTAATCATCATTGCCTCCATTTTGCACCACTCCAAGTCTTTAAGTTAGTTTGACTTACGGATGCTGACAGATGTGACGAAGAGGCAGATGAGGACGGAGAGATAAGAGGGAGGCAATGATGAGGACTAGAGGACACATTGTGTGCAGGCAAATACCCTGAATGTCTTTCTCTCTAATTTCATACCTGCAGACAGGTGCTTGGCAGGGCACAACATGCACGTGAGAGGTGGAGGGAGGGAGGGTGGGAATGAGGAAGACCTTCACAGGGGGATCAAAGAAGGTCACGCTATTCCTACCGCTAACCCCCCCGACTCCCCCCTCCTCGCACTCTCCCTCCTCCACTGATCTGGAAACGATAGATTTCATTCCCGCTTTCACTCCTGAAGAAGGGAAGTGGTGTCGGGTTGCCAGGGTGGGGTCCGAGGACCTGATGTGGAACTAAGAGCAAAATGCAGGATCTGTTTGAATCGTCGCAACAGATCAAAATCAGAAGGGAGCAAAGTCAAGTCGGCGAAACCGGGAGGCGGGTTCAGTTCGAATGAAAAGTTTCTCAACGACAACAAACACCGACGTTTCTCAAAAGTCAAAGACGGCTCTTCTTTTTGGAAGGAAATCAAGTTTGATTGGGTCCATTTATGAAAAGATACAGGAAGGGTACGTGAGAGGGAAGACGTTGCTCCATTTACGGGAAACTCGGTCAATCGGTCAGTCCCCTTTGGTACAATGTAGAATATCCCAACAACTATGTGATGGATTGCAATGAAATGTTGCAATCATGTACAGATGTTCACGTTCCCCTCAGGATACTAACTTTGTGGATCCCTCGACTTTTTATCTCGTGTTTAAAACTTTGGTTTATGACCTAATTCTTGCAGAAATGAATGGAATTCACATCGACTTCAGATGGGCTTTATGTTAGCGTAGAAAAACACACACACACACACACACGCACACACACACACACACACACACACACACACACACACACACACACACACACGCAACTCAGATGGCTAACATGGTCCATATTCTACCTGTTACACATTAGCATGTTAGCATCTCCACTGTAAGCATGCTGATGATGGCATTAAGCTCTGTGCATAACCACAGACTCCTATTCTGGTCCATTCCCAGTATGTGAGTATATTATTGTGTTCTGTGTTTTAATAAATAAAACAATATCTAATTTAATGTAATGTAATGTAATCTAATCACGGCTTGATTTCTTTTGTATCGGTTTATGTAAAAAATAAATTGTTACATTTGTTCTTCTGAATGATCAGATAGTGATCAGACTATAAAAACGCAATAATACACATTTATTAGGGGTGTAAAAACTAAACTGGCAGTTATATTTATCTAACATTCATCCGATGGAACTAGATGAGCATTCAGTAGAGTCAAGGGGTTTCAATTATCTCTCAGTTTCCACTTTAACTCTTTTTAGGATTCCTTAACCCTCCTGTTAACTTCACATGTACTAACCCATTTTATCCTCGGGGTCAATTTGACCCCAGCAATTAAAACCTCCAGAAAATTATTAGAATTAATATTGTTTCCCAAGTTTAAGTTTGAGGTACTTTATGTTTGTTTGTTGACTACCTAAATAGCCCTTTAAATATATAAAAAAGGTGAAAAACAGCCTGCGGGGTCAAATTGACCCCAAAGAACATCAACGTTAAACATTGAATGGGGTCAAATTGAATGTGTCTTCTGCTGCTTTTTCCAAATCAGTTCTTTCTAGTCTATTTTTTAAAAATGTTGCTTCACTAAAACAATAAGCATCCTATTTCGAGGCGTCTTTACCGTGTTCAATTTATGCAGACGCCTCTGCACGGCCAAAATTCCCAACATGTGGAGTATTTATAGAGCCGTTGGACGATGTATATTTATGACTGCAGTCCCCTTATGATTTCTCTACTGTAGAGGGAATAACAGCCTGGCAAGTTATCGGTGCAGCCCCGGGCCGTTATTTACCGTGGCGTTGCACCTCGGAGACGCGCGGCCACGATGCGGGACAGGAGGCATGCAGGAATTAAATTACAGCAGAAATTTAGTGATCCTTCAAAAAGAATGGGCTCCCTTGTTGGATTGGTTTACCTATGTTTCGGCAACAGAGTCCCCCCGTCCCCCCCTTCCACTTTGGAAATGTCTGCAGGAGTAAATGGCAAAAACAGGTCGGAGGGAGCAAGTGAAAAATTCCAAATGAAGTGTGGCGGTGGTTTGTGGGCGCGGCGTGCGGCTGACATGTCGCCTCCTGCGTCTCGGAGGCCGTGCTGTAGGTTCTGTTGGAGGCACCGGCTGATGTCTAATTAATTACCTGTTGAGATGTGGTTTGGATTGAAGCAGCTCTTGTGACAGAATAGCTTTCTTCTTGATGAGGAAATTATAGACTCGGGGCCCCCCGGGGGGGCTCGCGTTCTCTCGGTCTGCATCTCGAGGTCTTCACCTGCTCCCCTGCTTTTCTCTCTGTGAGTTTGAATTATGCGCTGGAAGAAATTCCCCCTCATTATAGATGTGGGTTTATTTTCCTCTGCTGCCTGGAGGAGGTGGAGGTTTCTACACCCTTAAATTCACACGTGAGAAATATTTTGATTCGCGTTTTCGATAATAACACCCGGCAATAGAAATAGATCACAAGAGCAGACTGACTCCAAAGATAATCGTGTTTTATCGTCTGCTGTGTGTCTCTGAGTTATGGTGATATGTTGTGCGGGGTCGTGTTGAGGAGTGAACCGGTGATGTGAGATCAAACAGCATGCAACGTGTGTGTGTGCTTGTGTGTGTGTGTGTGTGTGTGTGTGTCTGTGTCTGTGTGTGTGTGTGTGTCTGTGTGTGTGTGGGAGGAGGCAATGGGGGCAGATACAGGGCAGCGGGAATTATCAGGCTGCCCTTGATAACACACAGGTGGCTGATCTTGAGGCTTAGGGTCTGACGCTGTTCCTCAATCCACCACTTCCTACTCTGCACACACACACACACACACACACACACACACACACACATACACACACATACACACACACACGCAGCTAAATAAACACAACTCCTGTCTAGGGGAGTTGCAATATTACGGCAGAGCTCGGGTTACTGTCCGGGTGCACCGCTCCGGGTTGTGGAGAGTTAAGGATGGGATGAAATAGATAGTCGATGTAATATTCGGCCAGTTCGTGCAGAGGTGAGGGGTTATTGATGGAGGCTTTGTTGTTCGAGCGATACGCCGGACTGCCTCGGGATCGGCGTTTGATTTACACTTTTAACGGCCCGTTGCTGGAGGAGTGAACAAAGCCGTTACAGGAGAGAAAAAAGTGGAGACATTTTATTGCGCAAACCAAATAAGCGATCACTCTCTCCACCTCTCCGCTGCGCATTCTTAAGTGACGACGATTCATCTTCGATTTCACACCAGAGTTTTCCCATGTAAGACCCCCATAAAGTGCCGGGGCCGACTCAAACTCTCCACTGGGTGCTGTTGGTGTTCGCGGTGGGGGCTGCAGAGACGGGGGTTGACATTTATGGATGAGGTTTTCCACCATCTCTACTATCGGGTTTTAAGAGCCGTTGCTAGAGCGGAGCCCCTCTGTGCGCGGCGTCGAGGGCCGCGGCGCGGGGACCCGGCTGACAGGATCTCGGGGCGGCTGCACTTTATTCACGGAGGCTTTTGTAAACTGCGGCTGTGATGTGCACATCCATCACCGCCCGGCGGCATGCTGGGTTCCAGGATGGGGGTGCATTCGTTCTACTGACTCGGACAGCAGGAAGAAGGGGGGGCTGGGGTCAAGATTAGGGTGTTGGGGGTAGATGTGGTGGTGGGGTGTGGGCTGGTGGAAGATAAGGAGATTTCTGTGGGGTTTTAGGGGGATGAAGCTCCATGGCAGCAGTCTAGTCGCTCAAGAAATCTCTCTTGTTCTTTTACACGTCTTTGCATTACTACGAGAGGATTTGAAGGGATAAATTGTGTCTTTGGAATTTTATTAACAAAAGAGACTTAATGAGGAAAACACTTCAGGGCTTTTAGCTGCATCTCTTCACTATATATATATATATATATATATATATATATATATATATATATATATATATATATATATTTTTTATTTAGGTATTTTTTTTTACAGAAATACAACTTTCAAAATGAATAATCGATAATAATAATAATACATAAATATATACAACAAAAAAAGTACAAATTAACTATGGATCTGGCCAAGAAGGAATACAAAAATAAAATTGTTAAAACAGGAATATATATATATATATATATATATATATATATATATATATATATATATATATATTGATTAATTTGGCCGCATTAACGCACTAAAATATTTTAACGTAATTAACGCAACTTTGTTTACTTCCGGTGTTCGTTGATGTTTTTGCACTTTTCTCGAGTCTCAAGCCGCGGCAGTGTGTCTGACACCGTTTCCGTTTTTAAAACTGAGTTTTCCGCGAAAATACGGAGCAGAAATCAGTTTAAACTCGTGGATTAATAAATCGGGTTTCCACCTCCGCCCTCTTCCTCCCGGCTGCTGCTCCGTTCCACAGACACACAGACATGTCGGGTGATGCAGCACGGAAAGAACGCACACGAAACCTTCGCCGTGATTGGTCAAACCGTTTGTCTGTCAACATTTTTTGAAAAAACAACCAATGAACACTCAGTAATCACAGAGAACCCGCCCACCTCCCAGGTGCGGCTCATTAGCAGCCTGTCAGCCAGAGAAGACAGAGAACACGAGAAGGACAATGAGCCTCATGATATAGAGATGAGATTGTTCTGGAAGGTTTGATGTAGAACACGTGGGGTTTTGTGTCATATGCAAAAGACTTTAAAAGGTGAATTATATTATATTTTTGTAAAATGTATAAAATGCCCCCAGCCTCCAGAGTGACACATTTGAATGTGAGTCAGTTTCCAAAGCCACTGGTTCTGCTGCTGTTCAGTGTTAAAGATGACAGGTCCAATGGGTCTCTAATGCACCTTGTTTACTAATCTGATGTTTCACTGAAGAAATAATTTATCATCCACGATATTAAATCCCTCGCTGGCCCTTTATAGGTAGGAGCCTCTCTGAAACACAGCTTTTGTGAAGGTGTCTTTAACAACAAATACTATCAAACAAGTGTCTAAAACACACGCTGTCTGAAGGATTACTGCTTCATTTACAAGATTTAGTCTTTAGAAGAAAACCCCCCGATATTTGCGATTAATCGCGATTAATGAATTTCAAAATGTGCGATTAATTAGTTAATTTTTTTTCGATCGATTGACAGCCCTAATATATATATATATATATATATATATATATATATATATATATATATATATATATATATAAGAAACAATAAATTCAAAACAACCATGCAACCCATTATTGTTTGGACAGATGCACCTGCAAGTTGGTGACCGACCACTTCCTGTGCCACTTGCTACCGAGTTAACCCTTTGTGACCTTTTCATGCTCAATTATGGACTCTCTCCCCACAGCTGCCGTGCACGCCACCTGCTCAAAGGTTAAAGTGTCCGGAGGAACTATTCCTTCAGTGGAACGAGAAGAATGTTCTCAGTGTTCGGCGGGTCATCCGGTAAACAGGACGTAAAAAACGTTAATGCGTTGGACACGACAGCAGAAATCTGAGAAATGGACTTCTCAAATTCAGACAATTTCCGAGGCTATCTTTTAATTTGGCTGAACCAACACTTTAATTGCATTTAAGCAATTATGCATTTACAACAATGGAACAAATTATTGTTTTGTGCGGCTGCTTCACTTCAGCGGCCTGTAATCTGGGCTAACCAGGGTGTCTGGAGTTGGGGGGTGGGGGGGGGGGGTGCAGGTTTGGGCGGGGGAGTCAGGAGCGAGTGACGCTGACAAGGAACATCAAAGCAGTAAGGGGGAGGACATGTGGTGCGAGGGGAGACAGAGATTAGGTTGAGGGGGGGGGAGAATGAGAGGCAGCATAGGTCAGGAGCCGGGCTACATGGGGAGCACGACAAGAAAACAACAAGTCTGAGATAACCATCTCGTCTTCCGTCCTTCGGAGACCTCTGGCTCGGAGACGTTACCGTCTGCACGCTGGGAATCTCCGGCGTGAACGCAAGGCATCGTTGCATTTGGGGTAAATAAATAAATACACATCGGCCCGAAACACAATATTGAAACGTATAGCAGCGATCCGGGGTGATAAAGAGAGGCCTTTCTAATCCCTGGGGCCGATGGCTTTATCACAAATTCCATCAGAGAGCCGGTGGTAGTGTCAGTCAGCCAAACCCTCCAATCACGCATAATGATTTCCATTTGCTAGCTGCAGGCACAGAGAGACTTTCTGAACCGCAGATTACTCAAACCCTCAATTCTATAATGATAACGGGTCTCAAACCTTCTGTCTTTTGTTTGTTTTTGCTCCAAACAATTAATGAAATGTTTGTAGTCGAGTTACAACCCAGGAATGTAATTATATATAGTTATTGGAAATACATGGGACTTCCAATGTCTGTAGCCACAGATGAAGGTCAGAGAGAGGAGGAGGAGGGGGGGGGGAGGAAGGAGAGGAGAGAACAGGAAAGCGAAAGGACGAGGAAGAATCGAGACGATGGGAGGATGAAGAGGAAGAGGAGAGAACAGGATGGGGAGAGGAGTAGGAAGAACGGAAAGGAGAGATGAGGAGGTGAGAGACCGTGGGGAGGACAAAGAAGAAGAAAAGGAAGTGGAGAGGAGAGGAAGAGGAGGAGATGGGGAGTGCTGGATGTAAATCCCGCTGAGACCTTTGGGTTTCACACCCCGCTGCAGCTGAAAACCTCCACAGCCGAACATCTGTTGTGTTTGGCCGTGGCAGCCGTCCCTCCTCACCTCCTCTCCTCCTCTCCTCTTCTCCTCCTCTCCTCCTCTCCTCCTCTTCTCCTAAGCCAACCTCTCTGACAAACCACTTGGCTCTCGCACCCACGAAACAGTTTTATCCATCTCTTGCATATCGTAGATCCTTGACCCGGGTGGAGAAGGAGAGGAGTGAGGAGAGGAGGAGAGGAAGAGAGGAGGCGAGGAGGAGAGGAGGCCTGGGGGGGGCCTGAACACAACGTGGAGGTTAGAAACATACAAGCTTCTCTGTGAGAAGAGAGCGAGAGCGTTGGCTCGACAGAAAGTCCTCCAAACACAACAGTGTCTGGCTGTAATATGCGGTTATTATGGATCATAGCTTCGCGGATTCAGGGATGAGCTCATGCTCCTCTGGCAGCAGATTATCTCACAGTCGTCATAAACAGCATCTCAAATTCCTGTTTTTCTGGACACTTGAAGCGCGGAAAAAATTTACTTTGTGTCCAGAGAAAACACTTTTTAAAAGTGCATTTAAATAGCGCTTTTTATGAAAATACTTTCCTTTGTGGGATGTTAAATGACTGCGGTTGGCTTAATTGAATGGCCGCTTAGACGAATCACCAAGAATTCAAACATTTCTATTAATGTTGAAGATCCCTGATGGATTCTTGTTCAATTTTGTGATAGCTGTGGGAAAAAAATAGTTTAGCTCTGAGAAAAACATAGACAAAGTGAAGTAGGATCCTGTGTGTTGTGGGGACAAAATAAACACTATAGTAAAAGATTATAAAAAAATAGAAATGTGCACATCATTAAGAAATGGGCATTATTTGTGAAATATTTTAAGTGGCAAAAAATATTTTAATGCGTCAACATAACATAAATTAAAACTAGATTTACGCCATAGTTATACATATATATATATATATATATCAATTATATATACATATCTTTTTAAATATATATAGTTTATTGTTTATTAGCTCTTTATTTTGAGGAGCTGAACATATTTTTTCTCTTTTGAGAATCAAGGTATCAAAGACAAATTGTGAGTTTCCGTTATATATCCAGTATATATATCCAGTTGTATATTATCTTTAGCCTGCTCGCCTGAAAGCACTATATAAACAAACTTAGCACGATACAGCTAGAACACTATATTTATGTAACCATTAAACCAAGCGTCTCTCGTCTTCACCAACAACCTCAGAAGGTCACCCGGCTGTGTCCTCACCATCGTGAGAGGACCATCCTGCAGCCAGCTCACAGTCCGATGGCGGGTCAACACACTGAGCCACCGTCTTTGTAATCCTCCATGATGCACTCGATGCTGCTGCGTAATCTTGTTGCACTAAAGCATTTAGGAGACGATAACAAAGTTTGCCAGCAAACACAACGTGCTTTTTAATTTGTTAATCATTATGGCAAAAGATACATGAAAAAACACATTGTCTACACAAATAATTTGCTAAATTTTTTTACTATTAATGTAGCCTACTTTTTAGCTCCTCCATTACCAGCATTAGTAATGCTTTGAATGAATAATAACATGTGGACCATTCTGCAATAACCAGTACTTTTTAAGCAGGATATATATTGATGCTAATACTTTTATTTCAGTTCAATTTTGAATTTAGGACTTTGGGCCTTCACACAGCCTACTTTTACTCAAGTAAAACTAACTATATTAAATATACGTAAAGTTCCTAGAGCTCTAGTTTCATATATTCACGCTGCCTCCTTACATGTGCTCTCACATCGTCAAAGCAGCTTCCCACGTCCCTCCAGCAGCTTGCCTATCAGCCTCACAGTCGCTGTTCCATCCCAGCCCCCTTTGCTACTGCTGCGCCAGTCCTGGCAGGCATGCGGTCCAATAATAGCCCGGCCAGGTAGCTCAGCCATGTGGAATTTGACATTATGTCCTAGGGCACGTCGGGCCCCCGATGGGAGAGTGTGAGTGGACGGGAGACAGCCAGTGTCAGAGATTTCCGGAGTTAGTTACGCAGACTTTGGTGCATTTCATCATGAGAGTATGTGCAGATCGTTCAGAGGATTGGGCTGGCTTTGTTTCATTTAGAAATATTAATGATGTAAAAAACTCCTTCAGTTATCCTAAATTATAGCCTGTCGTAAAGCAGTGAATCAGAAAAAAACACAAAATATGTAGTAAAATATGTAAATTTGAAGCAGAATCAGAGAGAATGGAATCACATTTTTTAAATTATTTTTTAGCTGCTAAAAATCTAATAAAATGTATTAATTAATGTCCCGTTACTAACTTTTTTTTGAGTCTTTGTGCTTTCTCTCCTCACAGGTCGTATCTGGACCCTGGTCCTCCCTGGCAGTGCTATTATCATTCAATAAATAAAATAAATACTTTTTCGCATTGCAATTACAAGTGACAATACCATTACTACTTTTTTATATTTTCTATTCTAATATAATCCGTTGCTGCGATTATTATTGTTTTTTTTATCAAGCCTAGTATATTCTCATTAGATGGATAATTTCTCTCATATTGCCTCTGCTATGTTGGTTAATCTGTCCACATGTCATCCCATGTACTCCTGTCCATCTGGGGGAGAGGGATCCTCCTCTGTTGCTCTCTCTAAGGTTTCTTCACTTTTTCTCCTCGTAAACTTTTTTCGGGAGGGGGGAGTTTTCTCTAATCCTATACGAGGTCACGGAACAAAGGATGTCTGTCGTGAGTGTACAGATTGTAAAGCACTCAGGAGAAAAACACTAAAACTCTGCTTTCACATTAATTTATGAGTAATAATATAGGATCCTATCCTGCATTGAAAGTTTTCACTTGTAATACTTTAAAAGTACATTTTCCTGGTTCTACTTGCACAATTATATATTAGCATTTATATTATTTGTAAATGTATTTTTAAATATATAATGTGGTATACTACTACTTTTACTTACAATGATCTGAATAAAGCCCCAAACATACTATATGACCCATACAGCTTCTCCAATTTGCTTTCCTTTCTTATTAATACCAATACGTCCAGTTTGTTTTGTTTGCTTTTCATTTTGTTGTCACTGTCTCTTGTCCCATGTAAAGCGTCTTTATGTATTTAGAAAAGCGCTATAAAAGTTTGAATAATTATTATTATTATTAAACATACTATCAGATAATAATAATAATAATAATAATACATTTGATTTATATAGTGCTTTTCCAGGTGCTCAAAGACGCTTTACAACACATAATTAAAAGAAAAAGAAAAACCTAAAAGCTATGCATTATAAATTACGATAAAACAAACGATAAAAGCGAATAAGAACATACAGAGCAAACAATCACACATTAAAAGCAATTTTGAACAGGTGGGTTTTGATTTTTGATTTGAATGATGACAGTTCGGTGCAGATCTTTCTTTATCCCTCACAACCTTTCCTCTAATAACGTCCCGTGGCACGTAAACGTCAAGCAGTGCCCCCACACCCATATAAGCAGATAGCACACATACTGTACACACATAAAGCATTCACCCTCGACATACTTCAGCCTCCTACACTTTTCCTCATTCGCCCTCCCGTCTCTCCTCATCTCTCTCCAAGGACCGGTGGCTGTGCAAAAGGTGGGGTGGGGGTGGGGTGGGGGGGGGGCAGGGTGATTCATGAGTGGGGCAGAAGGAATGTGCATGAGCACACCACATGTCTTCTCTGTTGCGTGCTTCACACACACACACACACACGGGCACGGGCACGGCGACAGGTGCGGCGTCGCGGGAGAGTATACGTGGCACTGAAGGAGGCCCTTTGTTATGGTTGGCACCGGAGCCTCAGCTGTGGCCTGTCGCACCGACCGGACGCTGTGTGGTCACCGGCTGATGTATGGGCTGCCGGATCGGAGCCGACGTGGCATCACATTCAGTCGTTATTGAGTAACGGGGGCACGGGGAAAAACTCTGCCTCTTTGTTCAAGTGTTAAAAGAAAACGCCGACCCCCCGATGTGCCACCGCGGTCATAATATTCATTCTGGTAGTTATCCAGAGTGGACATGTTATTTTTCTTCTTTTTTTTTACTCGGGGATTAAGATGTTTGAGCTTTCGGCCTCCGCCCATATAACGTGGATTATCTCGAGTAACAAGGAGCACTGTTTATGGAGATGTTGCTGCATATTAAAGTGTATTTTGCAATTTTCATAGGGTGTATATTTTTCAGTATCCACAGCGACGTCTGGGGATTCTCAAAAATAAAGGGGTACGTTATTTAGAAATAGATGTGGATTTTTAAATATGTTTTCATCAATGGAATACATCATCCATTTACTACGACAGAAATCCCCAAGAGGAAAGACTGAAGGTTCATTCTTGACCTCGGAGACTCGTATCACACACGATCTTCGCCAACAGGTTAAAGCTAACTTGGACAAAAAGTCCTTAAAATGCTGAGAGAAAAAAAAAAGGGAAATCTGGACGTCTAAAATTAAAACGGCTTAATCTGCTGAGGAAGATTATGTTACATAATCAAAAGCATCAGCATGTCTGGTTCTCCGTCCCCATACACCACGAGGCACAAGTGAAATACGAGTTCTTGTAATTTGCGTAAATCAACCCTTTAAATTCAAAGACATCACCAAGAGTCGAGGCTGTATAAATATTAATATTTCAGTCATGGAGTTGACAGCTGTGGCCCCATTTGGTAATCACAGTAACATATCGCTTGTCGTCGGGGTGAAAAAAAGGTTCTGCGCAGAGGAAAATGTTTTAGCTTCACGTTCAAACATTTTCAAAGAATCTAATTGGTTATGAAACGGTTTAATAAACCGAGTGAAAGCATTTAGGCAACCTTCAGGGACGCGCAGCTTTTAACTGAAGGCACCTATCGAAACCTTCACAATGAGGTCATGTGGAGGTTAACAATGTTTAAGTGGTGGTGATGTGAAGCCTAATTTCCAGAATGACGTATGTGTTCATATTTCTCTGTCCGTCTGTCGGCCGCGCTCTCTGGGGGGGCCACAAGGTTTAGCTGGGGGAGGACGAGGAGAGGACAGCGACGGGTAAATGAGCCGCCGTGTCAGAGACTCGAGCCGCGTCCTCCGAGGGCGCCGGCGTTAACGGATGCAAAGAAAATGGTTCACGCTGTAATTAATATCACCTGGAGATACGAGGGTATAGTTTACATTCATGTCCGTGTGTTTGTAGCATGATGGGAAACTAGGTCGGGTTGGTGATTGTTGGGAGTGTGTATGTGTGTGTGTGTGTGTGTGTGGGTGGGTGGTGGTGGTGGTGGTGGGGGGGGGGGGTGTTCTTAAATAGTACTTTAAAATACAATTTGTTTTCATTTATGTTTTATGGTTATTTGAGACACCTTTATAGGTTCTATGAAGAAATATTTAAGGACATGGTTCTTTAAAGAACCCTGGTATGTAAGGTTTGTTGTGGAACCAGACATGGTTCTTCTATGGTATCACTCTGAGGAACCATTTTCGGTTACATATTTTTCTGTGTGTGTGTGTGTGTGTGTGTGTGTGTGGGGGGGGTTCTTAAATAGTACTTTAAAATACAATTTGTTTTCATTTGAGGCACCATTTTAGGTTCTTTAAAGAAACCCTGGTTTGAAAGATTATTTAGGAACTAGACATGGTGCCTTGATGAAGCATTTATTTTTTAAGGTTATTTGAGATACATTTATAGGTTTTTTGAAGACATATTTAAGGAAATGGTTCTTTGAAGAACCCTGGTATGTAAGGTTTGTTGTGGAACCAGACATGGTTATTCTATGGTATCACTCTGAAGAACCATTTTCGGTTTTATTTTTCTGTGTGTGTGTGTGCGTGTGTGTGTGTGTGTGTGTGTGTGTGTGTGTGTAAGCGTGTTGTTCTCATCTTGTGGAGACATAAATCTGAACACTGTCACATTTTGTGACCTCCCAACATGGCGATAAACATGTCAACCGTTACATGTTGATGTGAGGACTCTCTTTAAGGGTCGCCTAAAGGGTTCGGCTTAGGCTGGTCGCGGTTATGGTTAGGGTACTTCTCCAGGAAATTAATGTAATGTCCCCAAAAGTCATGCAAACACAACAGTGTGTGTGTGTGTGTATCCTCAAAAAGACCCTGAACCCCTGTATTTGTGCCAGTATTTGTGTGTTTTTGTATTTTTGGACTCAGCATGTGAAAACATTTATGTGAAACCAGAGGAATGCAGCTGTGCTTCATTCAGAGGTCTGCCTTTCCGTCCATGTCAAAATACTATGTGTGTGTGTGTGTGTGTGTGTGTGTGTGTGTGTGTGTGTGTGCGTGTGTGTGTGTGTGCGAGAAATGATATACGATTGAGAAAATAATGGACAAGGCAGAGCGCTGAGTTCATTATTTTCTGTATCAGAACACTGGAGAATGTATTATTGCGCTCATATCATGCTCACTTACCACAGCCAACAATACCAATGGCCATTCATTGTATTTGTTGCCATTCTTCACCATTGATTCAACAGCACATTGAGCTCATAGCTAAAGCTCTGTTGCAGTAGCTACTTGCCATGTAATACTCCTCGTACAGCAGCATGTCACTCCGTCTCTACGCGTCGCGTAGCGGAAACAATAAAAAGTCACCTGTGAGGTGGACTGGACTATGTGACGTTGCGTAATCACTTCCAGATAGCAGGTCGAAGTACATCCGGGTACTACCGGCTGCGACCGGGCGGCTACAAAATCTTAAAACGTTAAATACCTGAAGGGGGCGCTACAAGGGAAAAACTACATAGTGGGGCTTTAACGTGTCAGTTTTAAATGTTTCACCGGTGTATTAAACCACTTAAACTGATCTTATGCAATACTGTATGTCAATGTTTTTATGATATTATTTGGACAGTTGCCTGGAAGCCTCTGAATACCTCGGGTATTTGTTGGCAGCCATGGAATAAATACAGATGCATTCACCCCCCCCCCCCCCCCCCAGCATTACACTCACATTCATGTTGACGTCAGGTAAATACATGGCAGGTTGAGTCTCTCTGACGGACTCACCAGCCACGCATCACACATGAAAGCGTGACATCAGGTTTTGCAGTGTCGTAACGTCCGGTGGTTTTCTTAATCAGACTATTATTTCAAAACTATTAAGTACCTTATAATAGACTCCATAAAAGGAGGTCTGGGGAAATGCTCCCGGGATAGGTTCTGCACAGCTTCAAGCGCCGTGCAGCATCAGGGCCCAAACTCTGAGCCTATGCATTCCTGGGCCTGTGAGCCGGTTGCCGTCTGCTAGCTGGTTGACGGATGGACCAATAACGTCCTGACTACGTGACGAATGGACCAATAGAGGGTGATGAATAACAGCGAAGAGGCCGTTGAATGTAGCAGCAAGATGTTAAAATCAAGGGAAGGAGAGGGAGAAAAACATAAAGGAAGATCGAGGAGACAGGTACAGGGAGTGAAAGAGAGAGAGTGTGAGCAGTAATAAGGGATGTGAAGAGGAGTGAGAGAAGGGATGAGCAATGTGACAAGGTGTTAGCGAGAGGAGGAGAGCTGACAGAGGAAAGGAGGATTGATGAGTGGACTGTGAAAGATCAGACGGAAAGAAAGAAAGAAAAAAGATGATCATCGGCTGAAGTTCAAGCTAAACGCTGACGTCATGCTCACGATGACAACACGACCACGCTGGTTCACCTCTTTGGTTTAGTGTGTTAGCGTGATGACAATTACTAACCCAGAGTGCAGCTGAGGCTGATGGAAATGCCACTGTTGTGACTATTTTAACACTTTATCCTCGACAATTTAACAATTCACTTTAATCGTACCTTGTATATATATATATATATATATATATATATATATATATATATATATATATATATATATATATATATATTGTATTTCTATGTATATTTAATATTGTTAATGTATTTTGGATTTTATTTGTATCTTTTACTAATGCTCTCACCGCTACTGTGATCCAATTTCCCCACGGTGGGACTAATAAAGGAATATCTAATATAATATAATATAATATAATATACAATAAAGCAACATATTACCAAAATAAAAAGACTGGATGGGGCTGACAGAGGAAAAGTGAAGGGTGTACAATGTAATTCCTCATATATTCTTCTTTTTATTGCAATCCATTGTTGGATATTTCACTGAAAACAAATGTTGGCATCACAATGGGGCAAGTTGAAAAGTCACCGGATCTGAGAGAGATTCCTCCTCTGAGTGGAGAATGTCCGAACAAAATGTCCTACAAGTGACAACTGACACATATTGCAGGACCTTTGAAGGAAACAAATGTCATACAAATTTCTGTACGAGGATTTGTTGTCATGATTTTGAGTTTCTGTCTTGATGTGTGTCTTAGACCCCGTTTACACGATGGGAAAACGCACATATTTTCATGCATTTTGGCCTTTCATCTACACAAAAACAGAGGTTTTATTACGGAAAACGATCATTTCTAAAAACTCCAGCCAAAGTGGAGATTTCTGAAAACTCAGTTTTTGTGTTTGCGTGTGAACGAGGTCAAACTGAGTTTTAGGTTGTCAAACGTCACAGTATGCCACTAAAAATGCTTCACGTCATGTGAGCGTCCTATGGGACGTATGCGGACGGCGTATTAATGCGGGTTCATATAAACAGAATTTTTTTTTTTAAAACGACCTTGTGTGTACAACTTATTTTAGAAAACAGAGGGAGTTTCTGTAAATACCCGGCTATGTGTAAATGTGGCCTTATTTTGAAGTCTGTGTCGTCTGTCTCCCTGTGATTGTCTGCCCTGGTCCTGATTGTTTCCACCTGTGTGATTGCTGGCCCCGCCCTCATTGTGTCCACCTGTGTCTCGTTCCCCTTTGTCCAATCACCTCCACCTGCCTGTGTATTTAAACCTTGTTCGTCTCATTCTCAATGTGGCGTCGTACCGTTTGGATTGTGTTTATCGTACTGTGTTACCTGTCTAGTTGTAATTCAGAATTAAAGTTTGGAAGTTATGTAGGAATTTGGGTCCTCTCTGGTCTACGGCAACACATGACATTCGTAGCATTAATTAAAGGAGGGACTTGTTACATTACATTACATGTCATTTAGTAGAAGCTTTTATCAAAAGTGACTTACAATAAGTGTATTTCAGCCTAGAGTACAAACTAAGAACAAGAATACAGAAAGTACATGTTACATCATGATGCATTGAGCACATCACGTGTGATATAAATCCTTATGATAACCACAAACGTGCTGCAAAGACTTGCATGAAATAAAAGCAGACACATTTGCTTGGCAACCATTTAAACCGATTATTACAAACAAGAGGACTATTAAAATGTTTTCATCCAGGACCGCAACCCTGTAAAAACAAACCAATGAAAGGCAATGAAAAGATGTGCGATAACGACACAATAAATCAAAACAGTGGAATATTTTCCATGGGGGGGATATTTTCCGGTCTCTTGGAGACGTGTGGCCAGGTTTTCATGCGTATCAAAACTATCCGGCCGCGGTTCTTCGCCGGCGTGTCAGAACCCGGCCGCAGGCGGGATTTCTCCCGCCAACGCAGCCCATATCATAACGAGCTGCAGGGTGCAACTTCAATCTCCCGCGGCGACTTGGCAGGTAGCTGTAAAGCCGCCATGCGGGTCGGCCTCCGAGCGGCTCTGTGAACACAGCGCAGCGCCTCACAACAAAGGAAGACTGATTATGGTTTAGCGAGGCGTCGTCTGCACACCTGTTCATACTCTGATATCAAAAGGGATCTCTCGCTTCTATTCACGGCGTCGTTTACATCTTTCACAGTCCGCGAGAGGCGTTGGGAGAGGCGGTCGTGCACAGAGCGAACCGGAGGGATTGTTCGTACACGTATAGAGCCGAGTGATCTTCCCCGGTGTTTGAAGTCAGTTGATGATGGAGAACATGTGGGTCAGCTTCCAGCTCCTGGGGTATAAAGTCGTACCTTCAAACAGAAGAGCTGAGTGTACAAAGAGAGACAGAGAGGAAGAAAGAGTAAGCAAGTTATTTATAACAAAAAACAGACGACATGTTACAATTAAAAATAAATAGGGGTAAACAGATGGTAGTGGTAGACATCTTGTTCATATCCTTTCGCCCAGACGGTGTCGTGTCTTTTAACAGATGAATATAAGTTCACTGAGCTACTCCTCGAACTGTTATATTATATATTATATACTGTAACAGAGATACTGATCCCCTGGTCCAACAAGTGTAGAGACGCTGACACACCCAATGTGAGTCCAAGAGTTTTAAAAGCAAAGAAACGTTGCTCTATTCAAGTTACATGTACAACGCATGGATGTTTTGTGTGACTTGTGGAACAAATAACAAACAAAAGAAGCCACAATAACTAGAAAAATAAAAACTCCATTACCATACTGACTGAATAGAAAGCTGTGTCACCAGTTAACTGACCATGGTGTGAAGCAGCTCAGAAACAGGAGCACTGGTTTGAGGAGCACTGATTGCTGAATAGGATTCAGGTGTGAGGCACTGAGAAAGGGGCGTGGCATATCTGAAACACCAGGCTGTGTTAGAAACTCCCAACACGCTGCACTACATTGAATCAGTGCGTACTGCAAACTGCCGCCTAAATGAATGATTTTAAAGGGTTTAACCGGCAGACTGCTCACACTGAAGGAACTTTACATCTTCAAAAACAAAGTTGTTTGGCTAAACTGATTGAGGAATCTACATGGTTCATTTCACACATGCAATGCAACTTAAAAAAGAGGGCATATTACCTGGCTCTAAAATCTCATAAAATATACAGCCAGTCTCAAGCATAGACTATAAAAATATAAGAAGTACGCGTAGTGACGTCACCCATTGGTGTGTATTGAAGCCGTCACCATCTTGTTTTTACTAGAAATGACAAAGGGGTAGAGTTATGTTCAGACGAATGCCGAATAAGACTTTTGAAGACAATTAACTTGAATGAACAGAAAACACGGTGCGAAAGTATTAAAGTTCTGGGACAAGAAGAAGACCTAAAACTAGCGCTTGAGACAATAAACTCAGGTTTGCAATCTTTACTGAAGTATAAAACAAGTGAGAAGTCGGGTCATTTTCTCATAGACTTCTTTAAAATCAAACTTATTTTTGCAACCAGATATGTCTGATGGTCGGTAGAGAGAATGTTTAAAAAAAGTTTAAAGCACCTCCGCATTGGCTTTTCTTTTCAGACCCAGAGGTTACCGCCTGCTCTCAAGGCACCCTGCTGCAATGCATTGTGGGGCAGATGAGTATGTGCAGTAAGCTCACATATCAGCTATTCCTGCTGTATACATCTGTGACTTTCTCGAGTACACGACATCAGCATTATATGAAGTGTGACCACGTTGACATGGCACTTTCTGAACGCAGCCACAAGAGAGAGACGTCTCTCTCACAAAAAGACGCCAGAGGAAGAATCAGTGTACGAAGCAGTGTACGATGATTGATGCGCTGTCACTGAAATGTATCACCTTGCAACAAAGGGCTTTGATATCTTCATGTAGACTCGTCTATGCAGACACACAGAGAAGAGGCAACCTGGACCATTAGCAGAGGGAAAAACACAACTATTACCCCACTTCTCTCTGGGGTTGCCATGCTCCTGTCACTGTAATGAGATGAAAACAAATAGTAACTGTAGCCCTGTGTGTGTGTGTGTGTGTGTGTGTGTGTGTGTGTGTGTGTGTGTGTGTGTGTGTGTGTGTGTGTGTGTAAGCAGACATACTATATCCTTGTGTGTATCCGCAGTGCTGTGTTGTCTGGTATCGATAGCAGTCACTTAGAGAGTGTGAGTCAGTGTGTTTACTGTTTTCACAGATGGAGCTTTGACACTGTCTGGATAACTGAGATAAATGACTCGCACTCAGGCTCAGCAGATGGGAAAAACAACAGCCAGTTACACACACACACACACACACACACACACACACACACACACACACACGCACACACACACTTAGAAATGAAGTGCTTTATCGACTGATGTATTTTTGCTTCTATTCAAAGCGTGGAAGGAAAGAGTAGCTGCTCATTAGAGGGTCAACGTCAGGTGCTTATTGGCTCAACGTGGCCAGTGATTCAAGCCAATAAAAAGAGAGCTCATCTGTAATCATTTAACAGCTGCATTTAGCTTCAGGGGATTTTAAAGTATACAAGAGAGAGAAACATGTGAGCCAGCGAGGTCTCCACGTACACAACAGCGTGTAAGAGAGGTCATCCATCATGCCGTCTTTAAGTGACCCCTGAAGGTTATTGTTGTTTGGTGGAGGCTAACCACAACAGGTGTGTTACTATCTGCTGCTGAGGCAGCTCCATGTGTCCTCCTGCTCCATGTCCACTGGACGCCTCGGTACTCCTGACAAACACTGCCCCCGTGTGGACAAAACGACTGTCTCCCACACCCTGGGACCCTGAAGCAGACCTTCAACCATACAGATGCAGTGGTGAATGAAGTACTCTGATATTTTCCTTGAGTAAAAGAAGTACTTATGACTGAAAAATGACACGCTCCATCTGCTTTCAGTGCTTACACTTCAACAGATAAATGTATCGCCCAACCTCGGATTGATGCGTCATCTCTTTTCTGAACTTCACTCTGCTTTTACACACAATTTAACGCACTCAGTTTTTACACTCAACCGTAACTTCTTTTCGCATTTCAATTTCAACAGCAAGATAAAATGCATCTTATTTCAGTTTCTTTGATTTTGTATTTTAACTGCCCGTGACAGGAACCTTCCCCCCCCCACAAGCAAATGCATTCTGAGCTGATGCTGCCGTCACATGCTCACTTCTCTAAACGTTGGGCTTGTGCAGCATGCTCATCACTTCATTGAAGAGTCACTGAGTCATGCACAGGCAGCACACTATTTATACATACGTAGGTCAAAGGACAGCACACACACACAGCAGCACACACACTTATCAAAACACGTTTGAAATATAATTTATTGCACATTTAAAGATCAACAGAAAGTGGCACAATACCCATTTAAATTCTCTTACATTGGAAACAAAAAAAGACAAAAATAAGTTACAAAATGCTCACACCTTCTTCTTTATGATCCTTGATTTTGACTTTGCAGGAAGGCCAGACCGAAACTGCATAGATTCATAAAAACAAAACAAAAACAGACATTTCTTTAATATGGCACATAAACTCCAATTAGACCTTAATGTTACTCATATTAGTCACGAGCCCATCAACTTCCACATTGTACCAGTTCAGTGCGTCAGAACATAAACCGGGGATTTCCAGTTCCTTAAGAGGAAAGCACTGATAAGATGTTCCCAGAAATATATATATACATATAAATATACACACACATATATATGTATATACGTTATACATACATATGTATACATAAATACACATACATATATGCACACATATATATAGATTCATATATATACATGTATATATACATAAATATATAGATACATATATATATATATATATATATATACACAAATATATATTTATATATGTATGCAATATATATGTATATATACATATATACACACACACATACATATATATATATATATATATGTGTATTTATTTATATGTCAAGCCCAATTTCCAATTGTCTTTTGCAGAAATAATAAGTCCATTATTAAAAAAGAAAACATTCCTCAAGCCCCATTTACAGTAGCATGTTATTAAAATATTTTGGGACCAGGCGTGCGTCACTGTAGAAACCTCAGTGTGGAGATGCAATTAAAGAAAAATTATACAAAAACAAATTACATGATAGTCACAGTCATTTGTTTAAGATACTATTTACATCTTTGACCTCATTGTTCACGTCGTATCACAACCCAATCGCCCTCAACGCCAGCATCGTCCACATCGTTGATTAAATTAGCCGCCATGATTCATAATCAGCGCAATAATAACTGAATGGTTTTAGAAAGCACGGACCATCTCTTATTGCTGCACGGTTCATATTTTGTTAGCCGTTTCATCATGTTTGACAACAATCTCTAACTTTATATCTACTGTTGCTGCATTGACTAATTCATAAACTAAACCACTGTGAAATGTGTGACACCCAACATAAATACCTGCCATCTGAAAGTGGCTTACATGATACAAAACCAACCCTAAGAGCTACAGTATGTACAGAATGACAGTGAGAACTGGCAGCAGTGGGTAAGATATATAGATATATAAAAAAAAAACTTAGAGGTTGATGGCACAAAAGTTCAGAAGTCAATTTATGTTCCCGTCGCCTCACCTGAACCGTGAGTAAAGTAAACATACACATGTTGCTGTACAGTACAGCATACATATTAAACCCAGCCAATGGTCAAGAGAAGAACAGCACACAAGCATGCTAACTGGTTTTAAAATCAACTCTCATAGTAAAGTCATAAGCACAGTTTTATTAGAGGTACCTGATCAAAGTGTTAGTTTCATTAGGGCCGCCTGGTTGCATATATTTAAGGTTAATGAAAACCGTTTGAATCTGTGATAAAAAGGTTTATCTGTGACGCTTACTGGGGAAATGCAGAGTTTTATTGTAAAATGTAAGTAAACAGTTGCCTGTTAAAGACCTACCCTCACCCTCTTGATGATAAAACATTATATACATGGGTTTCAGGAACGCAATGTGATTTGCTTGACACACTTTTACTCGGGCTCTTCCCCCCCCCCCCCATCTTGGGTTGAGTTGAATATTAAACAGTATAATGATTGGTTGCCATATCAGCTTCTTAGTAGGTCACGTCCATGTTTCATGAAAGTTACCCCATGTATGCCTCCATAACAGTGATGATTATCGTCAATGCAACGGTCCAGTGAAATCAAGGTAAAAACAATAAGCATTCAAAACAATACTTCAGAATCATTTTTAATTGTCGAGATGGGATCCAGCGAGAAAAGAGACGGAGGGCTAGACAAGAGAGAGAAAGGCTTCAAATTTTAACTCAATCGACCGAACTTTCAGTGTCACAGAACCTGCCTGTTGAGTACATTTACCATGGAAACCAGTTGCCACTGAACAAAAAAACGTAAACCACAGGACGCATATTGTCCAAGTGAAACATAAATAAAAGATGCAAAGTAGAGTTCGAGAGCCGATTTATTCGGACACACTTTGAAGAAGCAGCACTTGAGAAAAACTGGAGGGAGATACTGAAAATAGAGAAAAGAGAGGCAGAAGGGAGATGAAAGGATGCTGAAAGAGAGAGAGAGATAGACTTTCCTTTGGCACCTGAGCCACAGTGGCGGTGCTCTTCTGTGGGCGGGAAAAATGTACCAGACACGACTTCACCTTCTCCATTAGGCAAAAGCTTTATTCTTTTTCTCCTCGCTTCGTCTGTAGAGCCCGTCGCACCTCTCAAAAACCCACAAATCAGAGCCGGAGTCTTCTCCATCACAGCCTTGAACCTCACTTCGGCAGGGAGACCTTCAGTCGGCGGTGAGCGAGCGGGTTCTTCGGGTTCTTCTGTAACGGTTTCTTTATGGCACATGATGGGACTTCTGCAGGTGTCTTGCTTGTTTGTTTCGTTTGCACAGAAGAATCTCAGGTTTCTCCCAGTTTGAGTTTCACAGGCGCTCCTCTGAGGTCGGTTAGTGCAGGTCGTTCTGTAGCCCCCCACCCCCCTTCAACGGGTTTCGGTCCAGTGTGTGGTTCTATAGGTTCTCTCCGGGCTGATACTGGGGTTCCGTGGAGGTGAAGTAGTCCTCTAGGAAGCCTTGCAGGTACTCAAACGTGGGCCTCTCTTCCGGGTCCTTCCTCCAGCAGGAGAGCATGAGCTCGTGCAAAGAGCCGGGGCACTCGGAGGGGCAGGGCATCCGGTAGCCGCGCTCCACCTGGTCCAGCACCTCGCGGTTCACCATACCTGCCGGGAGGAAAGAGAGGTCAAGAGTTGGGGAACGGACGGATGTTTCTACCGCAAAA
Source organism: Liparis tanakae (assembly GCA_036178185.1). NCBI lineage: Eukaryota > Metazoa > Chordata > Actinopteri > Perciformes > Liparidae > Liparis > Liparis tanakae. The sequence goes on along the minus strand of CM070109.1, from coordinate 5,547,054 downwards.
TAAAATCTGTCATTTTTATAAAGTAAATCGGTCAAATTAAATGACTATATTTGCAAAACACCAACATTAAAGATACCGTTTGGGTTGTTTCAGAGCATTGTGGTTATTTAAATTCAAACAATATGAAATGATCGTTATTCTAGTAAATAAAGATTATCCTAATAATTCATTATTTGATGATTATTCAAATAGTGAAACATGTCCATCACAAGATAGCAGAGGACAGGACGACGTCTTCCCGTAGCTAGTATTGCCTCAGAAAATGACTTCAACAATTATTCAACCATCAAAAACAGTAGCCGATCACATTTCTGTTGATTGCCAAATCAATTAATTGAATAGCTAATTAAAGAAGCGCTTGTTTGGATGGAAAAGTCTACCTGGGTAGGGGACTCTGCCTTTAGTCGCCAGCTCTGTGAGCAGCACGCCGAAGGACCAGACGTCCGACTTGATGGTGAAGCGACCGTACAGAGCCGCCTCCGGGGCCGTCCATTTGATTGGGAACTTAGCTCCTGAGGAACCATGGGAAATACAACAAATTAAAAAACAGTTATTCAGGGGTAAAATTTAAAAAGTACCAGGTTGTAGAATAAAATACATTAGATGTTGGTGTGTGCATTCCCGATTCTTTTAATGATCACTCATCATTAGTAAACACATCTGCACTTCCCTCTATAGATTCATATAAATGACAATGATGTGGGAAGAGGGGACTCACCCTGTCTCGCAGTGTACTCGTTGTCTTCAATGAGTCTTGCCAGACCAAAGTCGGCTACTTTACACACCAGGCTGTCTCCCACCAGGATGTTTGCAGCGCGCAGGTCTCTGTGGACGTAGTTCATCCTCTCCACGTAGGCCATGCCTGCAGCAATCTGGAGGGAGTGACGCAGAAAGGTAAGGGATTTAATTAGAAATGCAATTTTTTTGTTTTTGTGTGTGTGGCTGAAGAAAAACATATTTACCTGAGAAGACATGTCTACTAGCTGAGGAAGACGAAGCATCTTTCCTGCATCTCCTTTAAGGAAATCCAGTAAGCTGCCTGCAAGTGCAAGATTAAAAAAAAAAAAATAACAGTTGTAATGACAGATAAGCACCAAATAAACTAGTTGTTTATTATTATAAACCTTAAGACACAAGCCATCATCTAGACCATAAGGCCAGCGGGCCGAATTTTATGAGGCTTGAAAGACATGTGATCACCTTTTCTTCAAGGAATTTAAGAAAAATATCCTATGCTTTTATTTCGAAGGTTTCAAAATTAAATGGATTTATGTTATAATATTGGAGAAATGTTCTTATGTACAATATTTCTACACTCAAATAAACAATAATCAAATGCAAAGAGAGTTATTTGACAATATGTTCAGGTGTAGTTTATACAGTTTTATAGTTACAACCGGCCCTTTAAGAGGGCAGCCATGACGCTGATGTGGCCCTCGGTGAAAATGAGTTTGACGCCCCTGATCTTGATGCATTTGTAAGCAGTAGTATGCGTATCATGTTAGAAATGATTGTATACTTGTCCCCATAAGGAACCTGGATTTCAGTACCAAATATAATCCTTTCTGGATTTTACTACATTTTGAGAAATATAAAACCCAGGGTTCTTACACATTTGGACCAATGGATTTCCATGACTTTTTCATGACTTTAAACCAAATTTCCATAACCAAACTGAAATCTCGGTAAAAACATGAACAATTTAGAAAATGTTGTGTATTGAGAGCGTAGGCCGGCTTATATTTTGAGCATCTTTCTTAAAAAATGTTTTTAATAATTTCAAACTCGGTGTAAATGAACATGTGATCATAACAAATTTCCATGACTTTTCCTAAACTTTTATGATTCAAGTTTTTTTCATGACTTTTCCAGGCCTGGAAATGACCATTTTAAAATTCCATGACTTTTCCAGGTTTTTCATGACCGTACGAACCCTGAAAATCACGATCACCACGATCACCACTTGTCAGTCTGCCCCTGTGTTACCTTGGCTCATGTATTCTGTCACAATGTAGATGGGCTCCTCCGACACGACGGCGTACAGCTGGACCAGCTTCTCGTGCCGGAGCTTCTTCATGACCTGTGCTTCCTGAAGAAAGGCCTCTGGAGACATGGTGCCGGGCTTCAGGGTCTTAATGGCTACCCGCGTTGTACCGTTCCACGTGCCTACAGAACAACAACATCAATGAGTGACTTCTCTGATAAAAGCGCAAGACTTTAAAAGGAATAGTTTGACATTTTGTAGAATACACTTATCCTCTTTTCTTGCAGACGCGAAGATCAGTGCCACTCTTACGCTACACAATTAGCAGCCTGTTAGCTAAGCACACATTGTGTTCAGCGCACTAATTCACACGTTAAATCTCATTTGTTTACTCCGTGTAAAAGCAAACACTTTGTCGTTTATTGGGAGGTTATGAGCCAGACTGATCTTAGAGGAGCTGGAAGGGGAAATGTATACTACCGTTGGAGCCAGGCTACCGTTTACAGTATTTATGCTAAGTTAAGTAACTCCTAAGTGTATGCCTAAATTGAACAGACACAAATCACATCAATTATTTCATCCAACTATGCCAGAAAGCATGTCTTTCATAATGTCAGAACATTCTTTGGATGCGTTAGGTTGTAATAGTTTATTTTGATAACATCTGCAGAGGTCTTATGTTTTAAATTAATACATATAGAAAGATATTATAATAGAAAATATTAGGGAGAATATTGATATTGTTATTAATGTATTATGAAGCATGGGGTAATGTTTACTCTATGCAAATGTAAATGGCACGAATTAATGTATGTTGCATGAGAGTGACTATGTGTTAGTATTATAGATCGACGAAGCCGGTTGAAATCCGTGACGTGACTTACAATAACAAGGGACTTTTATTGTGAAAGTGACTTTAATGCTGACAATAACAAAACGGACTTTTATTGTGAAGATACTTGACCGTAAATGACGTTTTGACCCTGGGGCCAGGTGATAAAAACTCTGGGAATTGGAGATAGCTTCCTCTTTCTACAGGTATCCGCCAAGGCCAGAAGGCTGAGGAGCCGGAAATCGATTTACGTGAGCTTTGAATGTTTGTTCTACACTTCCTGCCATTAAATGTTAATAACTTAATTCATGTGCGTCCGGAAGCCTGTTTTCCACCATCTGCGAAGTGCCCTGTTTCAGAATACCTTACAGATGAGAAACAAATGAGCTAGAACAGCTTTTACCAGGGTTAACGTACAATGAGCTAAAGCGTTACACGACCCGAGTCGTCCTTACCCATCCAGACCTCTCCGAAGCAGCCCTGTCCCAGTTTGAGGTCGAGGCGGAGGGACTCTCGGGGGATCTCCCAGGCGTCCCTGGCCAGTCCCTGGGTCTGAGGTTTGGCCACCGGACACACATCCGACAGAGCGTGGCAAAGCCCGTCGGAGTGCTCTGAGCGAGAGAGGAGAAGGCAGAGTGAGCGGGGAAGTTCACGGTGATGGGGAAGGTCAGCCGGCGTCGTGGGAGGGAGGAGGATGTGAGGACTCACTGCGGTAGTGGAAGACGAGCTGCTGGAGGCTGCTGAACTGGGTGCGGGAGGTGATGTAAAAACCTCCGCTATCCAGCTTCCTGATCTTGTAATGTTTCACATTGAGGCCTTTGGTGTTGTCATAATCCAGCACCGACAGGCAGTATGCCCCTATGGACAAGACACACGACAGACAGGGACAGGTTGGAACAATAAGAACATGGTGGGTGGGTGTGTGTGTGTGTGTGTGTGTGTGTGTGTGTGTGTGTGTGTGTGTGTGTGTGTGTGTGTGTGTGTGTGTGTGTGTGTGTGTGTGTGTGTGTGTGTGTGTGTGTGTGTGTGTGTGTGTGTGTGTGTGTGTGTGTGTGTGGGTGTGTGTGTGTGTGTGTGTGTGTGTGTGTGTGTGTGTGTGTGTGTGTGTGTGTGTGTGTGTGTGTGTGTGTGTGTGTGTGTGTGTGTGTGTGACAGCTGCTATGTGGAGTTTCCTAGCAGCTGTGCTGGGAAAGTCCCTGAAGGCCCCTTCGAGAGCCCCAGAAACTCAACCAAGCCTTTTGTGTCCTTGCCCAGGGCCATTGTCTGATCTAAATTATGTTTGAGTAAAATAGCGATAATTATTGATTTGCTTTGTGCAGCCGCTTTTCAGCAAACAACTTATTGAGAGACAATTGCAAACCGTTAAAACAATAAATGATTAGGTCAAAAAATGATAGATAGAAATACAATTTTTAAAAAGACCGTACAAGTGGGACAGGAATCAAACGAGTAAAAACGTGATTTAAGAAGTGGTTAAAAACACTGAACAGACTTAACGACAACAACTCAACCTCAACAGGGAGATTAGGCATTTTAAATCAGGTCTCTTTGATCTGGCGTTCACTCTTCACCCCTCAGTCAGAAGGAACATCTAATGCAGTAAAGAGACTTCGTCACAACACTACTCCACCAGTTCAACTTTATTATCATAGCTTTATATCCTGTTTTTAATTGAAATGTGTACACAACATAAGGCCTCCACACACCAACATTGATCTAATGTTATATTCATATCTCCTCTCATTTAGGTCAGACAGGCACACACACGCTGACAGAAGCTGAGATGATGGTTTTCATCTCCCGTGTTTAAGGATTTAAAGTGTTGTTTTATTCAATAAGTCATCTTCAGGACCTCTGATTGGTTGTTCTCTTAGCCCATCAAAACAGTGACAGGATTAACCCTATAAGGTCTGCACATGACAATACATATCACATCATATAGTGGAGAACATATATTGTGTATGTCAACAGTCTGATATCCGTTGTTTGTCAGTGCTCCATGATAACGGCTTCTACACGGAATATGGCCAAAGAGGTTTTTAATGTCCTCCTTGTGCGTAAAAAAGAAAAGTATCGGTTCAGGCACCGGTATCGAGAAAGTAAAAACAACATACCCCTCCCTATTCAACATACAGTACGAGTTGTGCATCTGCTCCTCTGTGTCACACTGTGAGCCTCACATGTGACACCCAGAGGCCTACACACCTCCTGCCAGAGATCCTCCTACTCGTCCCCAAGTCTCCCCCTCTTCATGCCTCCCCTCACTCAATGTGTGCATGTTGGGAGAACAGAGGCTTATAGCCAGGAGGATCTCCTGCACCCTCCTAGGTTGACCTAGTTCTGGCAAAAGGAGTCACCCCTATGCAGGGCCCACTTCACTCCTCTGTGCTCAGCCCCCAAAGAGCCTCCTGACGGGACCAGGACGACCGACTTCAGAGGAAGATGCAAAACTCCAAAGAACAAAGCCGCGGCGCCATAAGCCTGCGAGACAGTTAACAAATGACTTAATTACGAGGTTCTGGCTCTTTTAAATTGAGTCCCTAAAGATCTAGTTATTTCCGAGTTAGATCACATCTTTTCTGTGAAGTAAACTCCAGGGACCGAGAAAGTTACATCACGTCCCATTTTAGAAGTGTTTTTTTTCCTCTAAAAACATGTGTTTGTCTTTAAAACGGCTGCAAAACGATTTTCATGCATCTAACCATTTATCACAAACACACAATTTCATAGCTGCACTTTTAAATTTCTTGACAATTGTTTTTGTCTTGAGTAATATGGTATATGTGCAGGACGGGCTGTGACCAATGATTATCAATTTCATTACAAGTTCATCTCCCAATTACTCCCACAATAAATCTAGGAAAAGTTCAGTGTATAAAATGTCACAAACCACCTGTGAAATATTCCAAAAGCGCAGGTTGACAGATTCAAATTAGTTATGTAAAATAACTATATTTACATTTGAGAATTCTTTATCGACTAATTGATGGGTAGAGTAATCCCGTCAGGCCTCGAGGCAATACAGCCTGAAATAGGTAATATTATGCATTTGAAAATAACATCATGGTGGAGTTGATCTGCTTTACATTGCTTTAGATAAATACAGATGTCATAGTAAGCAGATACGGAGTAAAGCAGAGGAGCTAATAATGAGAATGGAGCGTCTGCTCTCTCACCTTTAGTAGTCTCGCTCTCCCTCACCAAGAAGGTTCCTCGTCTGTTCTGCAGGTTCAACAGGAGCCTCTCGGAGTCGCGCCGAGTGATCTTCCCAAAATACCACCTGCCAAAGTGAGCCGCGGAGAGAAGGATCAGAAAGAAGCTGTTATGTGTTTCGCCTGGAAATACAGAGGAACCGTTCTGGATGGTACACTGAGAATATTCTCTCAATACACTTTAAATTAGCTTGAGGAAGTAGATAGAGCAGAGAATAAAGCTGCATGCTTTGAACTTAGAGGAACTGAGTGAAACAAGGAGTGGATCATTTACTCTTCTGCTTGGATGGAGTCTGACGGAGCCACATAGTTACTGGGGATGTAACCGCTCTCTCCTGTCGTCAGGGAGCGAGCGAGCCACCAGTCCCCTTCTCTGTGAAAGAGAGAGAGTAAACAATAAGCAGGACACTTGCGAACAATAATAACCGTGTTGGTCTGGATTTAAAATATATATACAGTGGGTACGGAGAGTATTCAGGCCCCTTTAAAATGTTCACTCTTTGTTTCATTAAAATCAAAATACTTATGAACACGTGATATTTTAGTTTTTCTTTTTTAATAAAAAGAAAATTATTATTATTAAAATAATAATAATTTTTATTTAAATTATTTTAATAAGAAAAGCTTTTTTTCTGTCAGTGAACATTAATGAGAAATAAAATGAACTTTTTTTATTCTAGCAAATGGCTGCAATGAAACAAAGAGTGAAACGTGTAAAGGGGTCTGAAGACTTTCCATAGCCACTGTATATTTGTGTCAACATATGTCATGAAAAGCCAAAACCAACAATCCAACCCGCCTGTGGCTCTCAGCTCAAAGCCCATTGGTTCCCACTGAGGATGTGTTGTTCTTAAGCACATTTCACAGTCGTTAGACTATTTTAAGATATGGATGAACATATTCTGTTTGCTCGAGCGCATGGCCCAAGGAAGGTGCATGTGGGATGGACTCAAAATAAACTACCGTGCCCACGTTTGTCATAATGAAAAGGAACATGCATATATTTATGGGTATTGGATAACTTGTGTTTTGGTCTTTTCATGAGCTGTGTTGCCAATTAGTAAAAAGATGGCTCACACCACCATCCATTACATATGACAGTATCTGCAGCACAGGGTGCCTTCTTAAATAAGAAAGTCTACTTCCAAAAACTGACCACCCATGATGTGATTTACAAAGCACAGAAAGTATTATAAACTCAAAATATTGAGTTTAAAATAAAATGACACATTTCAACCCACACGCAGAAAGTGAAGAAAAATAAAATTGAGAGAAAATAGAACGACAAAGCGACTTTTTGTTCAAGTGCAGTCCCTCGGTTTACACTTTAAAACCGTGTACTTGTTTCTTTAAATAAAGACACGTGCGATATGTAACCTACCAGCCAATTTAGAGGACCAAATCATCTCTAATATTTACTAATTAATTGAAGTTACGCTGCAAGCTTGATTACAATAAGCTGCAGCAAAGGGACCGTGAACAAAAGGTTGCGTGAGATTTCCATTTTTGGTTATTGCATCAAGTATTACTGACCTGAAGCTGTACTTTTTCCTAAGAGGAATCATGAAGCATGAGAGAGAAAGAGAGAGAGAGAGACAACAGACACAGCAGACGCATCAAAACCACAGCAAGGCGAGCAGCACAGACAGGCAGCAGAGGACGACACAGTGGGGTCAACCCAGTTAAACGTGTTTAAAAGTTCTACTTTGTCACAGATTTGATAGATCTAGGAGGAGAGGGGTGCAGAAATATCTCCACATTTATTATCCATAAATGATCTCTTCCAGATATAGTGTCGGATTTCTGGGGTTTGCTTTGTCGTCTCACTTGTTATTGCATTAAAACTCCCATGCACAAAATACTTTTCTTTACTAAACTCGATATTCAAACTGTAATAATAATGTTAAGTGTGAATGAATTCTATTTCTCAGCCCAACTACGTACACTACCGTTCAAAAGTTTGGGGTCACTCAGAAATGTCCTTATTTTTCTTTTTTTTCAATGAAGATAACATTAAATTAATCATAAATACACTCTCTCCATAGTTAATGTGGTAAATGACTATTCTCTGGTGTGTAATGAAGTCTCTACAGAGGTGTGTAGAGGCCCATCTCCAGTGTTCTAATGGTACATTGTGTTATCGCCTTAGAAGCGTCTTTGAGTACTATGAAAAGCGCAATAGAAATTGTATGTATTATTATTATTAGAAGACTAACGGAGGGGTAGAAAACCCTTGAAAATCCTTTTTATGCGAGCGCAGCTGAAAACAGTTATGCTGGTGAGAGAAGCTATAAAACTGGCCTTGAAGTAAGTGGAATGAAATTTGAAGAACAACATTAATATTTACAATAAAAATCATTATTTATAACCTCGTAAATGGCTTGACTATATTTTCTATTAATTTTGCAATTAATTTGATAAATAAAAGTGTATGTTTTCATGGAAAACACAAGATTGTCTTGGTGACCCCAAACTTTTGAACGGTAGTGTAGTTCCCGACTAGAGCAGAACAGCAGACCAGACAGGAAATTATGGAAAGAGCTCAGCAGGAAGAGACAATATTCTTCAGATTCTAAACACCTGCGGAGGAGTTGTGCTCCGGTTCCTTTTTAAATACACACAACAAGACGTGCCCGACGTCCAACAGGTAAAACACAGGTTATTGAGGTGTTAGGAAAGACGTGCAGGCGTAGCGACCGAGCTCTCTACAAAAGGGTCTTAAAAGACGAGGCCGACGCGAGGCGGTGGACGGGGAACAGGACGCGTTAGTAACGCCGCGTTCTGCTCGGCTTCAGTCAACAGATGGAGAGGATCACACTCGGCTGCCTGGATGGCGCCGCAGTCACCAGCTCCCACTTTGTTCATTCATTTACACATTTTTAGTTCACACTCACGTCTACAAATTGGTTCGTTTGGGGAGAGAGGGGGAGAGAAAGAAAGAAAGAGAGAGAGAGAGAGAGAGAGAGAGAGAGAGAGAGAGAGAGAGAGAGAGAGAGAGAGAGAGAGAGAGAGAGAGAGAGAGAGAGAGAGAGAGAGAGAGAGAGAGAGAGAGAGAGAGAGAGAGAGAGAGAGAGAGAGAGAGAGAGAGAGAGAGAGAGAGAGAGAGAGAGAGAGAGAGAGAGAGAGAGAGAGAGAGAGAGAGAGAGAGAGAGAGAGAGAGAGAGAGAGAGAGAGAGAGAGAGAGAGAGAGAGAGAGAGAGAGAGAGAGAGAGAGAGAGAGAGAGAGAGAGACGGTTGATTCTTACGTGTTGTTGACAATCTGCAGCCGGTCTCCTTTCCTGAAGGTCAGATCCGACGCTGTCCGGGACTCGTAGTCGTACAGCGCCACAAAAGTAGTAACGCCTCCTGCAAGAAAGTACACGCACAGAAATACACATTTAGGAAAGGATGTCATTCAAAGACAAAAAAAAAAAAAAAAGAAGGTACTTCCCGCTTATAACCGTTCCCGTAACCTTAATCCAATCATAGAGATGTTGCTCTATCCACTGTACAGCTGGTATACTTTGCCTCCGCTCTGTAGCGGCATGATGAAACTTATTTACCCCGGCTTAATGAGAAATATCGACATTCAGATTGCCGTGTTCTTTGCATCTTTCTAGCCCTTTCTATTAATGAACTTGTTATCTAAACTGGGGAGCTCTCCAGCCAATCACCGATTGGCTGGAGAGAAAAGGAGGAGGAGCAAACACACACACCAGCAGCCCTCCTCTCTCTGGACGGAGCAACATTAACCATCTGGCTCGTCTAGACACATCGCAGCTTAATGTCAGTCAAATCTGGACAGTTTGGCACGTCGGGTTTCAAAGACAAAGTCAATGTTTGAAGCCTGTTGATTGAGACTGATTGTGCTGCCAATCATTGTTTATACATTTCAGGTGTGTGAGTGTCATGTGACCACGGTCTATATAAGCTGATGCACCTGCAGATAATAAAGCGCTTGAGCACCATTCTTACAAAGTTGTCTACAAAGCTTAACAAAGCCGATGGTGGGAATAGGACAATGCTTTTTTTTTCCTGGGGACATTTGACTCACTGTGAATCATTCTTTAAAGTATTCTTCTCGGGACTTTTGTGATGTCCGACTGTGTTGAGTCAGAGCTCTCATCAGATTGTATTCAGTCCATTCACAACTTTATTCACGCAAGAATTAGCATTCACTCGTCATTGGACGCGCAGCATTACTTTGCACTTTTACCATTACTTGTATATGCATCGATTAGCTTTCTTGTCATGCGTTAGATGAGAAGATCAATCCCACTCTCATATCTCATATATAAGAAGCTGGAGCCAGGAAGCAGCACAAAGGACTGGGAACAGCAGCCGCCTCCAACGCTCACTAATTACACAGGAGATAATTATGGGCACGACTATTTCTTGGCCGGGCGCGGTGACTTCCTGGAGTCTCGTCACGGTTCCAGGTAACCGGCGGAGATCCAGTGAAGTTACTGCAGCTCGTAAATAGCCTGTAGTAAACTCGTCTTGCCATTTAAAAAATGTAATTGTGTATGAATGAGAAATAATGTTTTTGTTTGTAAGCTTAAGGAGGTGCTGGTAAGCCGAGTCAGGCTAGCTGAGCTAAGCTAAGCTAACCAGTGGCTGATCACATGACCCGACAGTGGTATTGATCTTCTCATCTATTTCTGGACACAGAGGCGAATAACCCCTGCCTCCCTCCCTCCACATTATTTTCTTTGCAACACTATTGGCAAAATGACAATAACTTTCAAGATTAAAACTCACTTAGAAGCAACGTGCAAAGTGAACGTCATCTAGGGTCACCAGATTTGAGTTTGTGAAAAAGAGGAGCGATTAAACTTCTGTTTTGTGATATACATGCCTAAAAGGGGGATCATTTTCATGTATCTGGCAACGCTGAGTACGGTCGACCAATGACAGTTCATTCAGAGCTCGCGCAAGAAGGTGGAACGTAAGGAAGATACCATTTCCAAAACGTGTAAGGGGTAATAACTAGTTTGTGAAAACCCAGAGAAACACAAATATCCGACGAATCCCTGCCGGACGCATTTTTTAGGTCTCAAAAAGAGGACATGTCCGGGGAAAACCGGACGTCTGGTCTCCCTAACGTCATCCCTTAATATGTTTTTGTAATATTCTCACAACTCACGCCCGTCTCAAGAGGTCACCTACCTCTATGGGGCGAGGTGATGGTGCCCGTGTGGTCCACGCCTCCGAACAGGGCCAGCTCGGGCGTGTTGGTCGGGGCGAGCTGGTGGTGCCCTTGGTGCCCTCGCCGGCCCGTCCCCACGGCGGGGCTCCTGTTGGGCGTTTGGGTCTGCTGGGCCGGGCTCAGGTGGTGGAAGTGGCCGCTGTCGGAGCCGGTGCCGATGGTGCCGTCCAGGCTCATGGAGCGCTGGCCCGGCTCCTTGGGCTTGCTCTTGCCCGCCCCCATATGCAGACCTGGGAGGAGAGCCAGTGATGAGTAAGTATGCAGCACTTTAAGTCCAACAAATATTTAGTTTCAAAAGAATAATGTCTTAACAGCACACAAGAGATTCATCCATCAGTAGATCCACAGAACAATAATGATCATTTTATTTTATCTGGTTTCACCTTGTCCATTGTGCCGCTTTTCTCTTTCACAATCACTGTAAACTAAATATGTTGGCAACAAACTGGAGTCGTTTGCCTTTTTTTGTGCAATTGTCGGCATTTTACCGAATGAACAATTGATTGATTAATCATAGAGGCAGCTCTCTGATGCCAAATATACGTTTTAAAAGCTATTTCTGTAAAGTTGATAGTGATACATTTGATGCTGAATCGATTTCCTCTCGTAAAATGTGGTTCTATATGCTGAGAAAAACTGCCATCATAAACTTCGGTGAACTTTCATCCTGGCAGCGGTAACATGACTCAGAGGAGGGCGTATGGATGTCGGGTAACTTTTAAACTTTAGTAAGATTGGAATGAAGACGCATGCTTTTCCATGGAGGAAACATTATGGTGAACCAACGACAACAGTGTGGATGACATTGAAGTGGATCATTTGAGAAGAAAAGCCGTGAACACATTTAAAGCCCGTCCTGACGGAAGATGCTGTTAAGTGAAAAGAAACCCAAAAAACATTTAAACCGTTCTCAAACAAAACAATATCCTCGCTGCAGTCGGCATGCTCTAAATGTCACATCGAGTCTCCTTGGAGCCACTCCAGGTTCTGTTAGAGCCGTTTAGCAAGCAAATACTCGGAGAACAGGACACCTTCAAACAGCACGCACACACACACACACACACACACACACACACACACACACACACACACACACACACACACACACACACACACACACACACACACACACACACACACACACACACACACACACACACACACACACACACACACACACACACACACACACACACACACACACACACACCTCTGTTGATTCAGTCTGTTCAGAATCAATATGCATCCACAGAGGAAATAAAACAAACTAAGAGTAGTGGGCTATAATGAGCAAGGACAGAAAGAGTTTCACTTCCTGCAGGTAATTGGAATGCTCCCCCCCCTCCTCACAATTCAATTTATTTTATATAGCTCAATATCACACATTTTGAATTTTTTTTTTGCGGGCTTTACAATCTGTACATATACGACATCCTTGACCTTTGACCTCACATCTGATCAGGAAAATCTCCCAATAAAAATAAAATAAAAAAATTCACGGGGAAAAAAAGAAGGGAAGAACACTGCAGGAGAGAAACAGAGGAGGATCCCTCTCCAGGAAGGACAGAACAATAGATGTCACGTGACCAGAAGGAATCATTACATGAACACATTCAATGAATATGATATGTATGAATAGTTCGTAGTGGGCATGGACCACGATCCAGAACTCCATGAGACAAGAAGAGGAGGAGGAGGAGGAGGAGGAGGAGGAGGAGGAGGATGAGGAGGAGGAGAGGACATCCACATCCACTGTGGCCCCGATAAAAGCAACAAAAATCATCATGACTCGTGATAAAAGACAACAACATGCTCAGACAGTCGAGTGTGCGCCCACACAAAGTTGTGTAGCCGTGTCCAAACACCACGTCCGCCCCTCGAGGCGCTCGCAGGGTGATTCATTGTGAGACCGGCTATTTCAGGCCGGCTGAAACGGAGACAGTCACACACACATGAAACATCCCTGTTCCTTTGTGAAGAGAGGCCCCTCTCGGACCCACACTGAGTCTAGGCTCCTCGTGTGCGTGTGTGTGTGTGTGTGTGTGTGTGTGTGTGTGTGTGTGTGTGTGTGTGTGTGTGTGTGTGTGTGTGTGTGTGTGTGTGTGAGCAGCTGTTCCCTGGTCCACTGGGAAACGAGGATCTATCGCACACCAACGGCCAACCACGGCTCACATCTCACATCCTTTTTTTTTTTTTTTTGGCCAACAAGCGCACAAAGCCGTGTGAGAGTCTGACGGGCCAGACAGAGACGTTTATTAACGGACGAGGAGGAAGGAGCTGGCGGCGGCTGTGAAAAGAACGTGTAGGTGGTTGTTGTGTACATGGACAGCTGAGGCTTAGTGGGTGTTTTAAGTGTCACGTGCACATGTAACATAATTACACAGGTACCGGGGATCTCAAGAGATATGGCCGGGGGGGGTGGGTTAACGTATCCCATGGGGTCACACAGAGATGGGTCCATAAGCCTGCAGAAGGACAGGTCTGTGTGAATTGTGCAAAGAATAAACCGCTCTATATATATATATATATATAGATATATATATATATATATATATATATATATATATATATATATATATATATATATATATATATATATATAAACATTTCCGGTCCAAAACATCAACGAGGATCAGAAACGAGCAGCAGTACAAACCCCTTGAATTTTCATTTTCTACAGAATGATGAAGGCCGACGGTGGAGTCAAAACACGCACACCATTGGGGTCCTCCGATCTATGCAACAACGACTGAGAGATGATCCTCTTGTCAAATTGGTATCGCTTTGTATTTTAAGATGCAAAACTCCCCCTACGAGCAGCAGTAAAGAAACTAAAGCGGTCCGGCGTGGCGGCGTGGCGGGCTTCATCGTCGCCATCGAAGCGTCGCTCACTCGTGGCTATGTCTTTAAGTAGCACTTTAACGGACGCATTTTCTTACGTTCTTTCGCCGTCGAGAAGGCAACCGGAAACGGTCGCACGAAAACAAACGATTGGTTGACGCATGGTGAATAAAGATTAAAGCCAGTTGAAGTTTCGGCTTCATGTCACTGGCTTCCATTGAAAATGACCAGCAGCCTGTTGCTGTGTCACTCATGCTCACTGAAGAGTTTTGTCTGGAAGTTTTTCCAGACAGGTCGTTATTAAAGTTGACGTAAAACAATAGTGTGATGCTCCTGTTGATCCGATACAAGGAGGTCAGATTAAACTCAATGAGCTGATGCGGGGGAGTCAATATCTCTAAATGAAAATCTCTCTAAATTGATGGAAGTTCTACAAAGTTAAAGTTTGTAGTCGGCACACCTGATATCAAAGAGTTGACGTTTGATTTGAAAACTGACTAATAATCATGAAGATTGAGCACACACACCGATAAAGGGAGGTCGTGATCCTCATCAGCACTGCAAACTTATCCCGGTGGAGCGATGTCAGAAGCCACGTTGCTTGTCCCCTGGTTTTTTCCGGGACGCTGCAAACACCAGAGTGCCCTTGAACGCCTCACAGACCAGTGTATGTAAACACTAGAGCCGGCGCCGTAGCTGAACCTTTAATAGTCAGGAGTGCCCCGACGTCAAAAAGGTGCCGACACACGACGACTTCCGACATCGTGATTTAACACGGAGGAGGGAAGATGACGGAGAGGCAAAAGTATATTCTACAAAAGGACAAAACAGGAAGAGGAATAAATAATACGACAAAGGATTAAGAGGAATTGGAAATGAGGAGAGATTTCCATCCTCTGTGAGCTTTTCCATCCAACAGGAGCACAGAGGAAGGTGGGAGAACCACATTATAGCCACGACATGGAGAGGCAGCTGAGCAATGGGAGGAGGAAGATGAGGGAGATGAGATTGAGGAGGCGGGGTTATTCCAAAACAATCACTCGTCGCCTTGCACCTGGCTTTACACAATCACCATAATAATCCCAAACACTTTTCTTATAAACATTTTTTTTTTCCCTATTGTGTAAATGTGTTTATGTCCTCTCGATTTAAAGCAGTACAAGCTGCCTTTCGGGATGAATGTGCTGTAGTTACACCAACGTGTGGCTTTAATGTGGACAATAAACGCATCGACCTGTGTGAACAAAGTTGAGCCTGGCTGTGTTTGTAGGAACGGAGAGATTAGAGAGATTAGATGTGAATCACTGCAAATAGAAGCTTCCTTCAAAAAGCTGAGGGGTATTTACCTCGGAACAACAATGATCGAGTTCAAAAGCACTTCATTTCCTGCACTACGTACATCACCAGCCTCTCTCTCTCTGTGTCTCTCTCTCTGCGTGTTGACCGAATCTCTCAAAATCTATACCAAAAGAAGAAGAACAAAAAAAAACCTGTATCTGCACAGACTGAATAATGAATGGAAAGTGCGAGCACCTCGATGCCGACAACGTATCAATGTCAATAAAGCAGTCCAGTAAGTCACATCACATTAGGGCTGACACGGACAGTATTTCATTATGAAAGCCCCCCGGGAACTCACCGCTGTCATTTCAAACCGGACTCTTTGATTAAAAAGGTTCGCAAGTCGTTTTTTTTGTGTACATTGAACCAGTTTTATTGGGTTCATGTAATATTGTTTCTCCTGTACTTACTGGTCTCCAAGAGATTGTACGCGTACGAATATCTCATGGCTCACTGACGATGAATCCTACCGACTGAAGTAACCACTAATAACTAACGGATGTATCGTCATACAATTTGGTTCAGGCGGTCAAGTCCACCCTCGGGATGAATTATAACAACTCTAGCGACCCCTCCGACTTTTTAAATCAACTTTTAAATTGCCCAATGCTTTGTTAATGAGCCGATATTACAAAACTGATATCATCATCGTCCTCTTCACTGTGTCTACCGCTGCGGCAGCTCTCAAATATCGTCAGGGGATTGGGCTAAACTACGACTGGCGGTCATTTGAGTTTGCCAACATTGACATGCGTCTCCTCTAGCAGCCGCACAAAGCAGAGTCGCTCTTTACCCATGAAGTCCCTCCTCCAGAGCTTCACAAGGAAGCATTGTATTCATACGATGAATGAATTACGTCCAGAAATGAGTAACTTTGGATGAACAATCAAGATTAGACTAACTCGGACTGCCGAGGCCTCGTGTTGGCTCGAGATAAACACGAGGCCTTGATAAACTAAAAAGGAGACTGTGGATGTCGTCTCCTACGTTGAAGGAACGTCTTCACAGGCAGTACGGACCGGAGGGACCAAAGGCTAACGTTAGCCTGCGAGGGCTAACTGCATTAGCGCGTGAATCCCTCTTGAATCCTACAGCATTTTGCACACTGTCTGTCATATATATATATTTTATATTTCACTTTGTATACTTTATGCACAGTCACTTTCTTTCTTTCTTATATTTATATTTTATTGTGTTGTGTTTATTGGTGATACTGTGTCAACAAATTTCCCCATGGGGATTAATAAAGTATATTTCTATTCTATTCAATTCCCCTACATGAAACGATGCCTTTACTTCAGGGCTGCCAATCATCTGTTGAATTACGTGCACATGGTGCTCTTGTGGAGAAACCTAACCTGGTTTCTCATGTCAAATTGAATCATCCCCGAGCCGGATGCTTAAGATCCACACCGTCAACGCAAGTGATTTGTTCGAGGAGATAATGTTTTTCAAGGAGCTGCGTTTAAGAACAACTTCTATATTTGACCTTGCGAAGGTTTCCAAGAGGATTTAACTCTCTCTTTTCCTCCGTCTGATCAGCGTTTGCGTCCCTCCATCTGAAGCCGAGCACACAGAGCTGCACGTTGCCGGTCGGGCCCGCTCGTGCCCATTTGGCCGCGACAAACCTCACTGAGTCACAACAGACGGTAGCAGTTGCCTTGTGCTGCAGAGAGCTGGAGGAGCTGGAGCCAACGTTTCAGTCCAATGGGAAAATTACAGTTTGCCCTGGGGAGGAGCAGCTAAGGGGAGGGAGGAGGAGGAGGGGGAGGGGGGGGATACAATGATGGTTCCTCAAGATCAAAACAAGCGGAAATGAGCGTATCAGCGTTAATGCGTCCCGTCCTGCTACATGCTGGCCGATAACCTGACACAGTTCAGTCCACATACACAATACACAGATGATCTATATATAGCCGGAGAGAGAGAGCGGGCAGCCGACAAAGTCACATAACTATCACGACCCATTGCAGGACCCGGGATGCCTCCATCAGATATCCTCCATTATCCCCCCCCCCCCCCCCCCCAAATGTCCCCAGATGTGCCATCCCATCTCCTTTTCTTAACAAACACACAGAGGAGAGGAAAAAGAGGGGAGGAGAATCATGTCACTCAGCGGGTAAAAATAAATAAATCGAGAAGAAACTAAACACTTCCGTGTTCTATCTGCATGTGACGACGGATGTGATGCGAGTCACTTCTACTGCGAGGCTGACTCTGGTACAGAGGTGCCACGCTTTGACAGGTCATTAACTTTACAAAAACATTACGTTCATTAGCGACTGTAATCTCAGAAGGGATGTACCGACAACCCTTTATGGATATTAAAAAGAAACGCAGGCTAATAATAATATTAATAATTGCCCTAATTAATTCATAATTCATGAGCCTGATTGACTTTTAATCAATTAGTCTTAGTTGATCAAGAGATAAATAAGTAATAAATCAAATAAATTCAGCTCCTCATGGGATCATGTTAGTTTTTTTTTTTTGTGTCTTTTGTGACGTCAAATCTGTTTGTTTTGAATTGTTGACCAGACAAAACAAGACATAGTATAGATTAATATTGGGCTTTGGGAATATATTTTAAAAATAAACTAAAATGAAAAGCCAAAAGATGAATCAAGAAAACACAGTTGATTAAATCAATAATGTAAATAAATACTCTTCAGTAAACAGATCAACAAGTCATTGCAGCCGACATCACCGTCTCACTGCCCTGCCAGAGGGAACATGATGTATTTTTGACACATTGTACGTTTCCTCCTCTTATGAAAATACTTTTTGGAAAGACATTCTTTCAACAATCCAATCTGGTGTTATTTCTCAATCCACAGCACCCTAGTGTTCTTCAGAGGAGAACATCATATCACAGCATCTCCCAAATGTTGACCTTTTCTGTTGATGAGTTTCATTTGTTGTTCTCCTTTTCTAAACACACTTGAATTCACTGCCTTGTGGAAATGGGCTGGAACGTGTCCAATAGCCCCCAAAACAGACTGTAAATAGATTAGCCACATAATTAAAATTATATTTCCACGGGATTAACACACCAGTTGTCGGCAAAGCTGCTTTCAGAGAAGAGACAAGGGGTGGGGTATAGGAGCTGCCTACAGGAGTGGCAGCTGTCAAAAATGATAACGTATTTGCTGTGGTGAGGGAATTATAACCCAAAAATGAATTAATTTAATTAAAAAACAACGTTAACAATCCGTGTTCACCAATAGGATCGACATTAGCCACGTAAACGGGGGATTTGTGAATGAAAACCGGGAGAGAAGACGACACACTGCTGGCTGCGGTGGTCGGCTCCAGCTCACAAACACACACAGCGCGCATATGCGGCCTGATGAATCAAAACAGGTGCTGGTACAGCTCCATTTTGAATTTCGATGGATTGTTGACTCTTGTTTTCTGCACGTATAGCTGGTCTACTGCGTCTCCTCGTGAGCGTGTTTTTAGTCACGAGGAAGTCCGAAATAAAGACATTTACGCACACAGTGCGCATTTTGTCTATAGGAAGGGGAGGGGGGGTATCGTCAACAACGGAGCCCTGGCACACACTGAGTGGCACTGACCAAAATGTGAGCAGCACTGACTTGAATGGCCTGTAAAACAATGAAATACGAGTCAGTGTGAGAGAAGGGCATCAGACAGCCGAGTGGAAAACATCCGCGAGGGAGCATGAGCAACACACCAGAACCCCTGGATGTAATGCCGACATAAATGTCTTTTTTTATTATTTCATATCACATTAAAACACCACGAGATCTTAATTAACTCACCTTTGACGCGTCTGAAGATGCAGCCGCTCTTCCCCCCCTATACAGAAAACAAAAATCAAATACGCGCAGAGGGGAACGGCGTTAAATCCCGATGGCTGTCCTCATTAGAGAAATAATGGAAGCGGATGGCCAGTTGCGGTTCGAAACCTCGAGACGCCCACGAATCCCATTTAGCGAATCTCGTCAGAGCGACATGAAGGGGAGGTCATGACGGGGACTGGCAGCGGGAGCAGAGGGCACAGCTGCCGGGGCGGCTGCGGTGGTCGGGCCGAGGGAACGACACACCGCGGTGCTCTACGCTGGAGTAACCCGCTTCGCTGGGGAGAGACGACCGCGCGGCGGTGGATTCATGCGCGGAGGCAGGAGCGCTATGGGGAAGTCATGCCTCGCATGTGTGGTGGGGGAGGCGGGAGGGGGTGTGGGGGGGAGGGGGGGGGCACGGGATAGCGCATCACCGACGAAACACGAGAGCGCACAAATATGATGAGTCTGGATTTTACGCTTTGTACGCATGCGACGGCGCAGTCCGGAAGATTCACGTCGTCTTGTGTAAACTCGACGGTGGCATTCCCCGAGGCGTTAGCAGTACGGCTTTTGTTTAAAACAATTTAAAATGAAAATAACGCCTCGAGTGAGCTTTTTTTTTTGTGGAAGGAAAGTTGTTCCAATAACATGACGACATGACGTCCTCCAATCACACGTCCAATACCAAAGAAGATGAATGTGCCGGCCGGCAGAACTACTAAACTTCCAGCCAGTGCATTGATGTTATTATAATCATATATTATTGATATAATACTAAGGCCGATAGTTTGAAAATGTCAACTCCATGGCAGTCACCCGTGGGTTTCCCCCCACAGCACCAGAGATTCAACACCAATACCAGGATATTTGACAACTTTATTTTCCAGCTGATCGAATGACAGCACCTCTGCTCACTCTCAACTGTTCCCTTTATGAGAGCAGCAAGGCTGCTGACTAATTGCCAATCAGCCAGAGCAGCGGGCTGATTACCAACCAGCCAGCAGCCATTCCAAATTAGAGACTCCACCCCCACAGCTGTCACAGCAAATACCCAATAGGCATTCCTATATATTAACACAATCATTTCAATAAGGAGTCCTTAAATCAGATTATGATATAAAACTATGCCCTACTTCTTTGGCCTTGATCTTCCCTTGTTACGTAACTTGTTTTATTTTGGATGTCTGAATTGTGTGAAGCGTATTTCTTTTAAATTAAATATACTGTACCTGGAGAAAAATAGTCACAGGAAAGAAGAGAATATAAAGACAGGACACAATCTCAATCCGACAAAATGGACTAGATGATGTATTTATTTGAAAGTGGAAATCCAAAAACAATTAAATCAGGGATATTCAATTTGTAAGATAAATGCACAACAAATATCCTGTAAAATACGTGGCTGCATTACAATATATGACAATTTTCTTTTTGTATTATTGTATTGAAAGTGACAGGCTCACAACCATTCTCAAGAGCCTCAAATGAAATGCACATCATGTATATTTTATACCTGTAGTGTATACCTGTAGTGATATTTGTATTGGTAACTGCCAATGTTGACTATACATACATTCGCACAAGCCGGGAACATGCACGCACACACACAGACACAAACACAAACACACACACACACACACACACACAGCACTATCGTTTCTTCTTGCTCTCTTTCTTTGGTTTCTGTCGGGTCTGCGCTGCGAGTCCTTTAGGCTTCTTCATCTGTTCGGTGGCCTTGGCATCAGTGGACTCAGTCTCCTCCTGTAGACCAAACACAGGAACCATTAAACACTCGGTAATTACAAAATAAGTCACACAGACAGTAGGTATTATTTTCCAAGTAAACCTTAATACACAGTCTGTGTTGTATACACACTACTGTGCATAGGGGGATAGTAATTAGTGTTAACAAGTGATATACATTTTGGTTTAGCAGTTATTCATCCCTCCATATAGCTCAGACTCTGCTTAGACTCAATGCAATGGACAATGGAAGAACATTCTCTGAGGTTTCATGTGCGCACACAAATCAGACAAAAGGAAATTCAGATGTCTTTCAGCAATTTCTCTCCGTCAGCGCCGCTTCTACCTTTGAATGGCGACACAGAACCACAGCGCGCCGCTATGAAGGAAGAGACGGTGACATACTGGGGAGAGTAATCAGTGCATCTGATGACAGTGTCTGGGAATAGAATAATTAGGCAGTGGATTTAATTGCTCTTGTCTATAAATAATCTCTCCTGACAGTTGTTAGTGTGGAGGTGGTGGAAGTAGCCCTCCGTGGTTCGCTCTTCATGGACATTCAAAAATAAGACACTGTGCACATAACTAACTGATATCTCTCTGGCTTCCATGCGTTTCTCAAAAATATTGATTTTGCAGAACCAGTGAAGCAAGAGGGAAAAAATAAAGATATTAATAAAACCATGATGCTAGTTAAACTATCAGCATTCGGGCCACGCTGCAAATGTTTCTGATTTAGATTTTGACAAAACCAGTTCCAGAGACGTAAACCGCCGCACAAATCTCGATGCCATGATTCAAATTACAGAAAATGTGTTGGACCCAAAACCCTTATTGTGACCACGTACCTCTACGGAAGCTTACTCAATCAGAATGTGGCCTACGCACCTGGTCACAGCGGCCCGGGAAATACTGTTTCTAAGGAGAGAAAGGCAGATTTCGACCTCTCCTTCCCCGGGACACTCACCTGTTCATGTGACTTGGATGTGGGGAAGATGACAGCCAGGATACAGATGAGCTGGAAGATGGCCCCCAGAAAGAGCCCATAGCGCAGCAAGCTTTCTAGAAAGGTGGGCTCAGGGACCTCTGGAGGGGACAGGTCCACTTCTGCAGACATGATCCTGCTCATTGGCTGATTGGCTGTTTGGTCTTCGACGCAGCGATCTGTGAACACACCACGTCGAGCAGGAAAATAGAAAGTAAACAAATAAACCAAAGAAAAGATGGCGTACTCATTTCCACTTGCTGCAGTGCACATGCTATTTACCCATAGTAAAAGTCATCATATTAATCATGTTGGAAAAAGATTCATTTTAATTATCCATATACAAATGGAATGTCAAACGTCAGAATGTCATTTAACTTAATTTACTAAGTTACACAGAGCATAAGAAAAACATGTTTTCTAATATTGTAATCTGTTATATTACAACAACACAGTTAAAAAAGAGATTGAAAAAGAAATTTCAGAGAACCTGAATAGTGGTGTATGATGGTGTGTGATGGGTTGCCAGGTCAGATGGAAAGGAGTTTACCTAGAGTTTAATTATCACAAAAGACAAGTGTGAATATTGGGCTCTCACATGGGCCGCCGATTAAAAAACACACAATAAACTACACCGACGGATACTAATAAATATACAGTACATTTTTCATTTTGGACCGACCAGGGATAGACCCGTATCAGATATAGACCCAGACCAGGGATAGACCCAGACCAGAGATAGCCCTGTATCAGATATAGACCCAGACCAGGGTTAGACCCAGACCAGGGATAGACCCGTATCAGACATAGACCCGTATTAGACATAGACCCAGACCAGGGTTAGACCCAGACCAGGGATAGACCCGTATCAGATATAGACCCAGACCAGGTTTAGACCCAGACCAGGGATAGACCTGTATCAGACATAGACCCGTATTAGACATAGACCCAGACTAGAGATAGACCCAGACCAGAGATAGACCCGTATCAGAAATACACCACACCATGGATAGACCCAGACCATATAACGTCGGTACACCGGTAGGTTTGACACGCAACGTCAGTGCGCAGAAGAAGAAGCTCACCAGGGCCGGAAGTCCTTCACGCTTCACTTGTCGCTGGAGTTGTCGTTTTGTTACATCAAAATCAAAGGAAAAGAAAATGTGAATAAAGCAGTGAAACACAGAAATGCTTGTTGAGCTCACAAAGGGAAAAAAAACAACATCCGATAACCGGAAGTGACGCAATAAGTATGCGATCAACTTCCGATTCTGTGTTTGTTTGGAAAATGTCGCCCTCTAGCGTTTTATTTATTTATTTATCTATATAAATATATATATTTATATACAAATATTTGTAAGGCTTACACAATATAAAACTGTATTACTTTCAGTCCCACTAGTTTGAGAGAGTTCAATAAATAAATAGAATATGATGTATTACACAATTTGATTCAATGTTGCTTTATTGCCATGAACGTGTTAAAAAAATGTAATACTATATCACGCCACTATATCTCAGATATTATTATCTATACCAGAAGTATTCAGACATAAAAACTGTGCTCACACGTTGTTGCATCAGCAAATAAACACAGGGATTCTTCAGTGCCTTTACTTTCTCAGTGAGTTTTAATTTTAATATTTATTTTAAGTAAAAAAATGGTATAGCTTACCTGGTTTCAGTAATTTAATCATAATAAGACTCCTTGCATATAAGATATATCATAGTATGAGTTATTTCAGGAAAATTAAATTCAAAGACGATGGAAGTGTATAATATGCTAATTGAGAATATTTGAGTTTCTCTTCAGTCTATTCCTGCTTGTAATGCAAACACACTGATTCATATTAACATAATCTATTTATTATAACATATTTGACACATGTTTACGAAAAGCAATTGTACAAATGAATTAACAAAGATAAGTCAAACAGATTAAAATAAAGACAAAATAGATACACAATATAAGATATAATACAGGTTGCCTTTTCTGAGGCTAAAAAGTCTATAGTCAATATATAGTTTAACGCTTTTTAATCCAACTCTTGCAAGTACAAGCTTGTTCTCAGACCTTCTGGATATTATATTTGACATATTATGCTTGATCTGATGGACATCAGGCCTCCAGGGTCACTCTCCATCGTGGCCTTTCATGTCTCTTCTTATGATGTCATTCACTGTAAAACATTACAAAATGGAAAGCAATCTTAGTATTCACAACTATGCTGCAAAAACACCATGTTCATTTTACGTAACATTTAATATAGTTCATCTTATATTCTTTATGTTACATATTTCTGTAAAAATCAAACCTACAAAACGTCTCTCATTTTGATGTATTTATATTTGAAGCCCATTTGTGTAGATTTTTTTAATTATAACGCCGTCTCCAACAGCGTTTTAGTTTTAACACTAACAGCAGGTGTCGCCAAAGTCAATTATTTGGGGGACATTTTCTCTTTTATTAGAGGGTGAAGGCGACAAGGAGAGATGTGTATTAAAGTACCTCATTTGGACTTGTAGTTTGTGGTTAAATCCACGTAGAGGTCCTAAGAAAATATCTAGTTTCATACATCCAGTTTATTAATGTATGCATCTTCAAAAGTATTTTCCACTATGTTGATATTTTGTTGAACAGACATTGTTTTTCGACGGATCGATGATGTCTTCATAACAAAACTAAGCAAAATTGTATCACAACTATTAGCAATATTAGATATCATCTCAAGAAACAACAACAAATAATAACATGAACACAATAGCGTGTTTAGTTTAATTAGCTGCTGTCACTATATTTCCCCAGTCTGTATCAGAGACCAGAACAAAGGACAACACTGTTGCTTTTCCAAACCACAGGTGTATGTGTGTGTGCATATATTTGTGTACAGAGCAAACTTCCTGTTTCTGTCTACACCACAGGGGTGTAAACAGAAACTTTGCTCCGCAGAAAGCAAGGTGGAGGTACGCTTGTTCTCTCACTCCATGATTATGCTCCATGCTCAAATACATAAAGTATCAATTAAGTTCAACTAAGTTCTATTAGATTTATCTTAAATGACACATGCGTAATTGAGTTAAAGTGAGTGAGAGTGAGACTGAAAGAGGCAGGACAGTGGATAGAAAGGCCCGACACAAACCACAATGCAGGATTTACATGCGTACAGTTGCAATTTGCTTATATGCATTTGAAAACTGGATCAAAATTACCCATCCCTCAGACAAGTATGCATGTTTTTTTTGTCTAGTATTTTAACATACAAATTATTTATGTGACGCAATTAATGCAGAATTATCTCCAACTCAGTTTAACACTTGAGTGATCTGTTGACATGTCAAAGAAACCCCAAAAAGCAGATGCAGAGATGGACAGATCTATTGGCATCTCTCAGACCTGGCTACTGACTAATGTCAATGTTTTGCTAGTTGTAGACACACAGTATGACACTATGAAATGCAGAACACAGAGACTCCCTTGTTCACTTGGGGATATAACAACATACACTGTCTTCCCTCAAAGACAGACGAGAGTTATCTAACTATCTTTGTCGGAATGGGGGCGTTAAGAAAACAGCGTGTCACATGCTGACTCACCATCCTCCAGGTAAGCATAGCGGAGATGCTCTTGTTTGACCGTGACCCCCTCTGAACCTCGCTTCTCGTAGTTTCCTCTACCAGACTCGATCTGGGTCAGAGGCTCCACTCGGCTTCCGGCCTTTCCTTGAGTTTGACCGTGGACGTATCTCGAAGGTGGCGACTTTCCTAGTGGTATCAGTGTCTGCGTATAACTCTGATGTCTTGACACCACACAGGCTTTGAATGACTCAGCGACTTGAGGACCTTCGCCCAGTTTGCCCATCAGGTTTCTGACACTGGGAGCGGAGGCAGGGTGGGAAGCCATCTGGGACCCGTGCAGGGCGGTACCACGGTTGCCGTAGCGTTGATTTGCAGCGTGGTAAAGCGCGGGGTTGTTAGTCAGAGTGCTGGTTCTGAAATAAACTGGCTGGTGGTCCAGTGGATCAGGGATTAGGATGTGGGCTCTGGGGTCTACAGAAGTTAGATGATACGTTGCTGGAGAAACATTCAAAGATTGAAGGTTGCTGTCCTGATCCAGGTGATGGTAAAGAGACTTCATTGACAGGCCAGACAGCGACTGGTTGTCCGAGTAGACGTATGAATTCAACTGGTAGTCGTCCAGTGGTTCTGCTTTAATGGCTAGAATGAAAAGATTACAAAGGTGAGAGAACTCATTGTAGGTCTTCAATAGCTCATGATCATAGTACAAGGACGGAAATAAGAATATGAGCCTGAAGCCTAGTAGCACTTCAAGCTAAATGCTAACTTACGCGTGCAAACATCCTCACGATGGCATTGCTAACATGTTGGCTTTTTTTTTTGTTGCTTGTGTTATTACCAGGTTCACCATCCTAGTTTAACCGAGAAATTCTCAACCTTTTGTAACTGAAGGCCCACTTCTGATTGTAAAATAAATACATGAACAGGAGGCTTACATCACAAGAAGAAGGGAAAACATACATGTGTTATTCCTGTAATGATGAATAAAAAATTAAAAAAATAAATTCTGGTTCCCCTCACCCATCACTGGCTTCCATTATTAATCCAAAGGTAATGCAGTCAGGGTCATATTTCCTCACCACACACTTTGGAGCTTTTAACTGACTCAGGGTTGTCTCCCACGTCACTTTTTGAGTTAAAATAAAGCAGAATAATTATATGTAACTTAATCCTAGACATAGTTAGCTAGCTAACAGTGAAAACAGGGTTGTCTCTTCCGGATAATGTGTTATAATTGACATAATTTGTATTTGACTTTTTTTTTCATTATTGTAAAGTTTGTAACACATTTAGAGATAAAAATGGAAATATACCAAAGTACTGGGCCAATTGAAATTTGGAAGGTGATGGTGGCGCTTGATGTAAAGTAAGATGATCACCAACACAGGAAGTTTCTTACTAATATCTCGACACCATTTCATGACAATCCATCCAATAATTGTTGAAATAGTTCTGGACTAGTGAAGCAGACCAACAAGCAAAAGTCCAAATGCATGTGAAGTCTGTCGCATGAAGTCCCTCAGAGGGAGCTGTGTGCTGAAAGAGGTGAGAATGACCTCACAGTGAACACTGATGACCTTCAAGGTACCCCTCTTCCTCCTGAGCTCAGCTCTGTCATGGCTGACAGATGTATATACATATATACATATATGTATATACCTATATTAGGAGTGTAGACGAAGTGCTGAGGCTGACTGTGTTTCTTCTTCCCGTTGACGACGTAGAAGTTGACTTTGGCCGGGCTGCAAATGGTCCTGTTTCGATACGGAGGAACCTCAACAAAGAGCATGTTCTAGAAGGGGGATTACGACACAACAGAAAAAAAGATCCCGCTTCAGTCATGAAACAGTCATGTTGAAACGGAGAGGCGTAGGCCGCCCCAGATCTCACACTTTACGTATGTTTCAAAAAGTACATCATTGGTTCAGTAAAACTATGCCAGTGCCTCAGTCTGTGTGTAATGACGGGGACGTTTAAAGGAACTCACAGCTTGAGTTTTGTCTCCGTTGACAGTGGCCTCCACCTCCCAGATTTGCTCTCCATCTGTAAACGGGGGAAATAAAGTGTGTCGGCGCATTAAAGCTAGTTTAAAGCAGTAGCGTGACACGCTGTCTTGACAAAAGAAAGATGAGAATGTTAAAACTACAAGAAACATCTGCAGGTAGCAGCCAGTTAGCTTAGCGTAGCATGCACAGGGAAAACACAGCGTTAAAACAATGGTTTTACTCTCCATTCTGGGTTTTAGAGGTGCAGGTATGTAGATTCTGTCACCGCATCTGTGTCCCTCTGTTTCCGGTCTTTGTGCTAAGCTAAACTAAGCTAACTGGCTGCTGGCTATAGCTTTATATTTGCCTGAAAGATCTACGAGTGGAATGGATTATTTCATCTAACTCCCAGATTTTTATTTTTATTTTTATTTGTTTATTTATTGGATCCCCATTAGCTGACGCCTTAGGGACCGCTAATCTTCCTGGGGTCCACAGAAAGGACAAAATACAATACATACAAAAACATACAAAACATATCGTGAAACAAACAGTTAAAAATAGTACAACAAAGTGAAAAGTAGTGCAGTCAGATGCACAGTACAGTCGAAGGATCAGATATATGTTATGTTATGCAATTCAACTTAATTCATAAAAAGAAAAAGCATTAAAGCAAATAAGCAAATTACCCATGATGTTAAACTATTAGTGCCACTATTTTAGTTTATATAAATACATACATTGGAATATTATTTAATTAAAAGGAGCTACTTGAGCTCTTTCTGCCTGTTCTTTTTTGTTTCATTCCCACCATAGTTCTTATAGGTTTCTATTTCCTACCCACGCTCAGAACACAAAGTCTCTGCTCCGGGTCTGAATCTTTATCAGTCTGTCTAACCACATCCTGTTGCATAAAAACCCCACGCACAGCAACAGAGAGGCTTTATACGCAGTCAACTGTACCCAACCTGCTCTTAAATCATGTAAAGTAATGTAAATGTGTGTGTGGGCAATAAGAGCAATAATGAGATGAGACATTTCCATGTAGAAATCAATAAAAAGTATCATCAAACAGTAAAATGTCAAAGTACCAGATTATTTTATCAGAGTTAAGTGTGGGCTGAAGGATGATGTGCGTCACTAACGGTTGATGCTGCCCGGGCG
Organism: Liparis tanakae; assembly: GCA_036178185.1. NCBI lineage: Eukaryota > Metazoa > Chordata > Actinopteri > Perciformes > Liparidae > Liparis > Liparis tanakae. The sequence goes on along the minus strand of CM070109.1, from coordinate 5,518,394 downwards.
AAATGAAAATACTCAGAACAAAACAAATACTATCTCAATAGGTGGATACGCCGAAGCAGTTTTTTGGGAGGAGCCAGATGTATGTTGCACAAAATATTAGTTTATTTCAATCATAGAAATCTGGTTTGAATCAAAATACACACAATCAACAATCACATAACACACACACATCAATGTGTGAGTGTTTACAATCGATGGGCAGCATAACGCATAGAAGGAAAGTTTGGGACGAAGAGATTCTCATCTAACTCTTGTCAAGAAGTGGAACTATTCTTTTAAATGCATTTTTATTATAAGTTGTCGCTCATCTTTAGTACCTCTTAAAAAAAAGAAAAATTGAAGTATATTTAAATCGCTTAACTTCACACGACCAGACAATGGAAGTATGGATTCCTTCTCACCTTGTGTCCTCTCTGAGAATATCACTTTGGAGTGAGTCGTGAAATGCTGTCCCGTGAGGACCATTTGTTGACCCCCGAGCACGGAGCATCGGTCCAGGTCCTGCCTCTCGACTGCAGGGAGCTCCTGAGCCGAGCGCTGGGCTGAGTAGGAGACGCACGGGTAAGAGAGACGACATCATCAGAAAACACCTCGCCGTCTCACTACTAAACAATAACTCCCTGTAGCATATATATTCATATATTTATCACTGCACTTCCTGCACTTCTGTTTTACAGCTACTGTACATAGCCTGTACAAGTCACTTTCTAAAAAAAATGTTTAAACCGTTGCACTGTTTTGCACTGTTTGTTTTGTACTGCACTGTTTTTGTTGTTGTGTTGTTGTGTTGTGTCTTGTTGTGTCTTGTTTTGTATTGTTTTGTGTTGTAATGTACAATTTGTGTAACACACTGAGTCACTTTACCAAGTAAAATTCGTTGTTTGTGCAAACCTACTTGGCCAATAAAACCGATTCTAAATCTGATTCTGATTCTGATCTGGTGGAAACATTTTTACGTCAGATTGCAACTCCGACTCACCAACACAAGTTAAGTCAGTGCAGCAACACAGCAGCAGCATCTAACATCATTCAGCATTTTCATTTGTAATAAGAAGATGTATGTTTTATGTTGGAAAGGGCATTAAGTTCAAACATACAGATATAAACAGTTAAATCTTTAAATTAAAGGTAAAAACTGCTTAACAATACTAGATGTCATAACTAGCGATAGAAAGCTAAATGATGTTAAACTGGAATGAAACCCTCCTTACAGCATTCAATAGGATGAGAGGCGGCTTGAAGAGACACCACTTGGCCTCCAGGTTGAGGAACGTGGACGCGGAACACCAAACGCACACGCGTGTTCTTTCGTCCAACGTCCGTCTCGCCGTTCCTCAGTTCGATGTCGGCGTTCCTCAACTTCAGGATTCCTACACAGTCAATCCTACGGAGTGTGAGAAAAGACGGATACCATAAAGAAAAGTATGATATAATTAGGCCAAAGTGTTGGTTGGTAAGTGCAACAATTGTGAAACTATAGTCCACTGATTTAATCTGTCAGTTAAAACCTTGTTTGGTTCCGGTACACTAGTGATCTGTGGTATTTCGATAAAGAATATCTTTTACATTTCTGTTAGTGTGTGGTAGATTTTCTTGGACAAACTCTCTGGCACACAGGAAGTGATGCATTTTGTGTTGCGGCCCAAAAAATTACAAAAAACGCGGAGCTTGCAAGAACGGCATTAGCCGTCATGAGGGACTTTGATAAGATCAGAGCAATGAGCACGAAAAACTCAAACTTTAAACAGAACAGAACATCCAAAGCAAGCCGACGGCATCGTCGTGGCGACAGCAGGTTGTTTAACACGTGTCCCGCTCTGCGCCTCACATCACTCTCATGTGGTTCTTGGGCTTCAGAGGAATCTCCAACACTTTGGTCCCGCTCATCATCCTCTCCGTGCTGGGGGTGGTGACGGTCTTCCCGGTGATGCGGTGGACTTGGTAGAAGGCGTGAGGTTTCAGGATCTTCTCGTCGGCCGTCCCGATGAAGACCTGCAGCCCCAGTGGAGCCGGGCCTTGGTAGCCGCGGAGCTAACGGACACAAAAGGAGATTAATTGCATACGTCACGGTGAATAACATTGACTATAATACCATTAACATCCATGGCTGCAGAAAACACATTTACACTTCACAATGCATCTCTTTACTTTGTTTTCCCCTTTTAGTATTTTAGTATTAGTATTTAGTATTTTTAGTATTTAGTATTTTAGTATTAGTATTTAGTATTTAGTATTAGTAATTTAGTATTAGTATTTGTATTTGATGTAGTATTAGTATTTAGTATTTTAGTATTGTGTTTTGTGTTTTTATTTGTATCTTTTATTTGTATATTAATGCTCTATGTACATCCACTGCTGTGATCCTTGAATTTCCCCACTGTGGGACTAATAAATGAATATCTTATCTTATCTTATCTTTACTTGTGTGTGTGTGTTTGTGTGTGTGTGTGTGTGTGTGTGTGTGTGTGTGTGTGTGTGTGTGTGTGTATGTGTGTATAGGGGATTTCACAGTTTACTGCCATAGCAAGAACATATTTGCATAGTGTGTTTGTGCCTCAGTGCCAGGAAAACCGATAAGAACAGCGTTTAAAATGAAGAGCAGCAAATAAAACAGACATGAACCGATACTTGCGTGATACATATCAACACACACGATTTGCAACTATACGGGCGAGTTTTAGCACTTTGAAGCGATGAATGTCCGAGTAATTTGCCCTTTCATTCATGATGCATGATGACTGTCACATTCACCCAGGAAATACCAGCCGCTATTTACAACCTCTCCCACTTTATCTTTTACAGAACCGTCAGCGACGCAGAAAGGACGTGAGAGCACATCCTATACACCCAGAAGAAATGCACCTGTACTTCCGGATGCCCTCCGCTGGGCGTCTTCACAGCTCCGCGGCTGCCCTCCGTCTCGTAGTGAGCTCGGTGGTGAGATCTGGGCTCCTGCTGGACGAGGAGCTCGTACTGGGCGGACTGACTGGGCAGAGGCCACTCTAGAGACGGAAGAGGAGCCGCAGAGAGTCCACTGGGCGACCAGAACAGAGAGAGAGAGGGAGAATATGTATTTATTTATAGCATTTTGCACTATCCTCGTGGATATCAACACTCAATCAATGCACACTAATATCTGTACATTCTGTATACACCCTACTCCCTGTGTACATGTTCCCCCTATGTGTATTGTTGTTATACTATGATTACTTCACACATTTCATTTACACTTCACACATACACACACTTTGCATTTTGCACACTGTTTATATACATATATTTTTTTAAATTTAATTTTACATTGCTGTATTTACATATATGTTGTGTATGTATATATATATATATATATATATATATATATATATATAATTTTATTTTGTATTTTATATTTTACTTTGTATACTTTATGCACAGTCACTTTCTTTCTTATATTTATATTTTATTGTGTTTAATTTATTGGTGCTACTGAGTCAACAAATTTCCCCTTGGGGATTAATAAAGTATAATTCTATTCTATTCTACTGTAAATTGTGTATGTATGTGAGTTAAGTTAAGCTACTGGTTGACCTAAATTTCCCTCGGGATTAATAAAGTATCCATCTATCTATCTATCTATCTATCTATCTATCTATCTATCTATCTATCTATCTATCTATCTATCTATCTATCTATCTATCTATCTATCTATCTATCTATCTATCTATCTATCTATCTATCTATCAATAAGGCAGGAAACCAGAGACAAAACATTACAATTATTTCATTGAGTTGTCGATAAATGTTGCACATCTTGATGCTTACAATGGAGCAGAAAGACAACTAGTCTAGTAAGAAAGGAAAAGCAACACACCCGAGTGCTCTGTGGTGGACGGGATGAGGAGGAGGCCACACAGCTGGGAGCACATAGAAGGTTTCACACTTGACCTCAGCTCCCGCCCCGCTCATCCTCTCCTGCTCAGACCCCTCTCCGTACGCATCTCGCACCGCCGCGTACGGCGTCGCTCTGGGCAGACTGGAGCTGAGGCTGCTCAGCGTCTCCTCCAGGCCCGGGGGGGATGAGCTCTGAGTTTGGGCCTGGTATGCTGGGATGTAGCAGGACCTCTGGTGCTCGTGGAGCGAGGGGATGGGACTGGGGCTCCGGGAGCGCTGCTTCACCGGAGTGGCCCCCGGACAGGAGTGGGCCGGGTCGTAGGAGCGCTTCCCGTGCGGCGAGACGGAGCGGGAGCGTCGGTGGGAGGGGAGCGACGAGGCGTTGCGTTGGTGCTGCGGCACGAGGAAGGTCTCGTCCGTGGCGCTGTTGCGAGGCGAGGCTCCCGGGGAGGAGTGGGTAGAAGACGGGTGGAGGTCTAAGCTGGACAACCCCGTGCCTCCATTAGATGGGGAGATGCTGGGTGAAGCCAAAGGAGAGTATGCCTTCACAGGCCAGCCCGTGGAGGAGTTACTGCTGGCAGGGCTCACACACTCCCTATAGGCCCAGAGAGCCTTGGTGCCGGGGCTCAGCTCCAGGCTCTGAGAGCTGAGAGAGTCCCCCGACGGAGTGATCTCAATCCTGGGGCTGGGAGCAGGGATGCTCCCGGGTCTTGAAGACAGCCCCAGGGTGTCAAACACAGTGCCGGACAGGCTTGCTGTGGTCGGGCTGTGAGAGGAGGCGTCCTCCTGCCTGGAGGCGGGGGGGTGGGAGCTGGAGATGGCGGCGGTGTGATGGTCCTCCACCAGCAGCAGAGGAGGCCGGTTGTCCCTCTGGAGGAGAGCAGCGGAGTCATCTGTCCATGAGAAAAGGAGAATTTATTTGTGCAGACGTGTTCGGAGACTAGTTGTAAACCACCCTGAGATAACATATTTACACAATGTTTTAAGATATGCAAGTAATAATAAGTTGTGTGTGATGTGTTTTTTGAATTTGCACAAAAACATTCAATTAACTAGTTAGAAAATCTTAAAATGACATCCGAGCCTTCATACGTCATTCAAATGTTTTTTAATTGAGAAGTGAAACCTCATTAATCCACAATAAAGAGTCAATGCCTCTGCTTCTGTGTTTCTATATTTCCTGAAACAGAAAGAAGAGTCGAGTGGATTCCCTCTTTTCTTAATGACAGACTTAGTGAAAGAGGAGGAATACAAAGCAACATCTGTAACCGACATGCAGCCACTCAATCGTGAATATCCCAAAGCTACTTTATCTTTACTTCACTGCTAAGCAAAACTAACACTACAGACAAAGCCAGCATCTTTGCAACATCATGCAATTGGAAAGGTATTTGTAATAACAGCTGCATACGCACCTTTATCACAGCCGACAGGGAAGTCCTCCACAGGTGAATTATACAGAAACAAGTCGGAGAAGTCCAATTCCTCCTGGCTGATGTCTTGACTCAGGTCCTCGGTGAAGCCCACACCTGCAGAACTCATCTCCAGCTCTTGATATTCAAATCTCCCTTAGACAAGTGTATCTTTTATAATAACTTTCAAACTCGCCAACTTACGCATGAGCGAAATAATGAAAGAAAGCGACAATTATCCAGTTGTTTTCTTCCTGTGAGATTTAGGTGTAAAACATGTGGCAGCTGCTCAAATACAACATACAACAACGCGACATGGAAGAAGAAGAAGAAGAAGAAAAAGATAGCGGCGACAGACGCTTCCTGTCACTGATGCTGATGACATGCAGCAGGAGGTGTGGACCTGCGTGTGTGCGTGTGCACGTGTTTGTGCAGTGCACCTCAAACAGGCCTCATTTCCTCCCGCTTGAGGCAGGAGAGTCACAGTGTGCAATGTGAAGGGAGGCTAAGTACACAGTACATTATTAGAATATCAAAAGGGTCACGTGTTCATCATTTACAGTTATGCAAGTATTCCAATATGTTTTAGCTTTGGGATTAAAAGTATTCATACCATTCCCGTATCACACCGGTCCGAACTCAAGATAGACATATATGAAGACAAGTTTATTCTGAAAGAATTCAAATAAAATACGAGCTGCATCAAAGGCGCTGCTGATGCTTGTCAACTTGTCTGGATAAGGGTCAGGAACAGCAAGCGATTCTTTTTATATTGCATAGTATCCCACAAATAGTTATATTCTAAAGTATTACTTTTGTACTTTTAAAAACTTTTTTTTAACTTTTGATTACTTTATTAATTTATAATTACTTTTTTACTATTTAAAACTTTTTAAAACTTTTTTATTTATTATTACTTTTTTACTTTTGATTACTTCATTCTTTTTTAAGTACTTTTTGTTACTTTTTTACTTTATTACTTTTTTATTTGGAGTTTGCATTTTCTCCCCGTGGCCGCGTGGGTTCCCTATGGGTTCTCCGGCTTCCTCCCACAGTCTGAAGACGTGCACTCAGGTTAATTGATCTTTAAATTGCCCATAGGTGTGAATGTGAGCATGAATGCTTGTCTGTCTCTATATGCGCCCTGAGATGGACTGGTGAAATCCTGCCTTCGCCCTATGTCAGCTGGGTCGTCTCCAGCGCCCCGCGACCCTAATGGTGCGTTCACACAACGTCTCCGTAAAGACCGTGATGATTTCCTTCATCCACCACGGAATAACTAACCACTAGTTCAAACCACTTGGTTTGAACGCACCGATAAGCGGTATGGATAATGGATGGATAGATGGATACTTTTGTATTACTTTTGTACCTTTTATTACTTTTTTTACTTTTTCATTACTTTTATACTTTTTATGACTTTTTTACTGTTTATGACTTTTTTACTTGTGTATTACTTTTTCATGTTGTATTGCTTTTTATAACTTTTCTATTACTTTTGTACTTTTTCTTAGTTTTGTATTTGTTTATTACTTTTGTACTTTTAAAAACTTTTGTATTACTTTTTAAAACTTTACTATTACTTTTTTACTTTTTTTTACTTTTTTATTACTTTGGTACTTTTTATTACTTTTGTACTTTTTCATTACTTTGGTACTTTTTATTACTTTTGTACTTTTTCATTACTTTGGTACTTTTTATTACTTTATTACTTTTTCACTGTATCTTCAAGTGTTTATTTGACTTTGACTTACAGTACACAGTAAAAAGAAAAGTTGATTAGAGTAATATTTGAGTTGATAAAAAATTGGTTTGAACGCACCTTTATGACGATAAGCGGTATGGATAATGGATGGATAGATGGATACTTTTGTATTAATTTTGTACCTTTTATTACTTTTTACTTTTTATTACTTTACTTTTCATTACTTTTATGACTTTTTTATGACTTTTTTACTGTTTATTACTTTTTTACTTTTGTATTACTTTTGTACTTTTTTCATGTTGTTGTACTTTACTTTTTATAACTTTATTATATTACTTTTTTGTAACTTTTTACTTTTCTTAGTTTTGTACTTGTTTATTACTTTTGTACTTTTTATTACTTTTGTATTTTCATTAATTTTACTTTTATTATTACTCTTTTACTTTTTGTACTTTTTCATTACTTTGGTACTTTTTATTACTTTTTTACTTTTTACTTTTTATTACTTTTTATTTACTTTTTATTACTTGTTTTTGTACTTTTTTAATTTGGTACTTTTATTACTTTTATTTTACTTTTGTACTTTTTATTACTTTTGTACTTTTTCATTACTTTTTTACATTTTTTTACTTTTACTCATTTATTACTTTTTTTTATTACTTTTTTTTCATTACTTTTTTTTATTACTTTTTGCTTTACATTACTTTATATTACTTTTTTATTACTTGTTTTACTTTTTTTATCACTTTCACTTTTGATTACTTATTCATTTTTTTTTACTTTTTACTTTTTTTACTTTATTTTTTATAACATTTGTTACATATTCTTTTTTTTACTTTTCCGTAACTTTTTTACTATTTATTACTTTACTACTTTTTTTTATTATTTTTATACTTGTTATTACTTTACTACTTTTTTATTAATTTTGTACTATTTAAAAGCTATTATGACAACCCATGAACGAATAAATAATAATACTCAAAAAAGTAAGGTCTGGCTTGTAAATTAGCTTGGGTGTCACAAAAGGCAGTATAAATATACAACATACATGCTTGAAATGAAATGTGGAGTGTGTAAACACACAAACTATAAAAGTGCATACGGATAAAATGCCACATTTAAACATCAAGTAACATTTACTAAGTTGGCAATTACATCATCTGCGTCACATTTACCTCAGTCACAGAAAACATAACAAGTCAGTGAACGCAGCTTTTGGCCACTGAGAGGCAATGTTGTACAATGTTCATCCACGCACGAGCTCTGCTCCGTCACGTAAAAAGAAATGCATATATGTTGTACATTTTCTTGTCACTACTCCTGTGGTAAGTAGCTGTGCAGCAAGTAAAGTTGTTGTGAGACATCTGTCCCTATGCAGTCGCTTTCATAAATGTTCACATTGTTGTAAATTTATATTCCAGTGAAGTCATGTGTAATTTCTAAAACTGGTCTTGTATAATTATCACATGTTTATTCGAGCACCTCGCTCAATCTTTGGCCCTGAAATGTGAGCCAATAAGGAATAAAACCTTAAACCTGCGTCCTCTCTGCTGGCCAGTAGGGGGCGACTCCTCTGGTTGCAAAAATAAGTCAGATTGAATGGAAATATATTATGTGATTCCACTTGTTCCCATTGGTAACAGGTCCCAGACAAATGTAACAGTCATCAATCCTAAACTAACAAAGTTTGTTTGTTGTGTGGCCAAGATTAAGTGTATTGTGCTTGTGCAATGAGCTGTATTTAAAGACAATAAAACTATAGTCACTGTATCTTCAAGTGTTCATTTGACTTTGACTTACAGTAAAAAAAAAGTGTTGATTAGAGTAATATTTGAGTTGATAAAAAATTGGTTTGAACGCACCTTTATGACGATAAGTGGTATGGATAATGGATGGATAGATGGATACTTTTGTATTACTTTTGTACCTTTTATTACTTTTTTTATTTTTTCATTACTTTTCTACTTTTTATGACTTTTTACTGTTTATGACTTTTTACTTTTGTATTACTTTTTCATACTTGTATTACTTTTATAACTTTCTATTACTTTTGTACTTTTTCTTACTTTTGTATTTGTTTATTACTTTTGTACTTTTAATTAACTTTTGTATTACTTTTTTAAACTTTATTACTTTTACTTTTTTAACTTTTTTTACTTTGGTACTTTTTATTACTTTTTTACTTTTTATTACTTTTGATACTTTTTTACTTTTGTACTTTTTTTTTATTACTTTTATTAACTTTTTATTACTTTTATTACTTTCATTACTTTATTACTTTTGTACTTTTTATTACTTTTATACTTTTTATTACTTTTGTACTTTTTTATTACTTTGGTACTTTTTATTACTTTTGTACTTTTTATTACTTTTGTACTTTTATTACTTTTGTACTTTTTTATTACTTTTGTACTTTTCATTACCTTTGTACTTTTTATTACTTTGGTGTACTTTTATACTTACTTTTACTACTTTTTACTTTTTATTACTTTGGTACTTTTTCATTACTTTGGTACTTTTTATTACTTTTTTACTTTTTTATTACTTTGGTACTTTTTCATACTTTTTTTTATTACTTTTGTACTTTTTCATTACTTTGGTACTTTTTTACTTCTTTTTATTACTTTCACTTTTTTACTTTTCATTACTTTGGTACTTTATTACTTTTGTACTTTTTCATTACTTTGGTACTTTTATTACTTTTTTACTTTTATTACTTTCACTTTTTATTACTTTTTATTACTTTTATTACTTTTGTACTTTTTATTACTTTTGTACTTTTTCATTACTTTTTCATTTTCATTACTCATTTATTTTTTTATTACTTTTTTGCTTTTTCATTACTTTTTTACTTATATTACTTTTTTATTACTTGTTTTACTTTTTTATCACTTTCACTTTTGATTACTTATTCATTTTTTTTTTACTTTTTACTTTTTTTACTTTATTATTTTTTATAACATTTGTTACATATTCTTTTTTTTACTTTTCCGTAACTTTTTTACTATTTATTACTTTACTACTTTTTTTATTATTTTTATACTTGTTATTACTTTACTACTTTTTCATTAATTTTGTACTATTTAAAAGCTATTATGACAACCCATGAACGAATAAATAATAATACTCAAAAAAGTAAGGTCTGGCTTGTAAATTAGCTTGGGTGTCACAAAAGGCAGTATAAATATAAATATACAACATACATGCTTGAAATGAAATGTGGAGTGTGTAAACACACAAACTATAAAAGTGCATACGGATAAAATGCCACATTTAAACATCAAGTAACATTTACTAAGTTGGCAATTACATCATCTGCGTCACATTTACCTCAGTCACAGAAAACATAACAAGTCAGTGAACGCAGCTTTTGGCCACTGAGAGGCAATGTTGTACAATGTTCATCCACGACGAGCTCTGCTCACGTCACGTAAAAGAAATGCATATATGTTGTACATTTTCTTGTCACTACTCCTGTGGTAAGTAGCTGTGCAGCAAGTAAAGTTGTTGTGAGACATCTGTCCCTATGCAGTCGCTTTCATAAATGTTCACATTGTTGTAAATTTATATTCCAGTGAAGTCATGTGTAATTTCTAAAACTGGTCTTGTATAATTATCACATGTTTATTCGAGCACCTCGCTCAATCTTTGGCCCTGAAATGTGAGCCAATAAGGAATAAAACCTTAAACCTGCGTCCTCTCTGCTGGCCAGTAGGGGGCGACTCCTCTGGTTGCAAAAATAAGTCAGATTGAATGGAAATATATTATGTGATTCCACTTGTTCCCATTGGTAACAGGTCCCAGACAAATGTAACAGTCATCAATCCTAAACTAACAAAGTTTGTTTGTTGTGTGGCCAAGATTAAGTGTATTGTGCTTGTGCAATGAGCTGTATTTAAAGACAATAAAACTATAGTCACTGTATCTTCAAGTGTTCATTTGACTTTGACTTACACAGTAAAAAAAAAGTGTTGATTAGAGTAATATTTGAGTTGATAAAAAATTGGTTTGAACGCACCTTTATAACGATAAGCGGTATGGATAATGGATGGATAGATGGATACTTTTGTATTACTTTTGTACCTTTTATTACTTTTTTTACTTTTTCATTACTTTTCTACTTTTTATGACTTTTTTACTGTTTATGACTTTTTTACTTTTGTATTACTTTTTCATGTTGTATTACTTTTTATAACTTTTCTATTACTTTTGTACTTTTTCTTAGCTTTGTATTTGTTTATTACTTTTGTACTTTTAAAAACTTTTGTATTACTTTTTAAAACTTTATTATTACTTTTTAACTTTTTTGTAACTTTTTATTACTTTGGTACTTTTTATTACTTTTTTACTTTTTTATTACTTTCATACTTTTTATTACTTTTGTACTTTTTTACTTTTGTACTTTTTTATTACTTTATTACTTTTTATTACTTTTGTACTTTTTCATTACTTTGGTACTTTTTATTACTTTGGTACTTTTTCATTACTTTGGTACTTTTTATTACTTTTTTACTTTTTTATTACTTTCATACTTTTTATTACTTTTGTACTTTTTCATTACTTTGGTACTTTTTATTACTTTTGTACTTTTTTATTACTTTATTACTTTTTATTACTTTTGTACTTTTTCATTACTTTGGTACTTTTTATTACTTTGGTACTTTTTCATTACTTTGGTACTTTTTATTACTTTTTTACTTTTTTATTACTTTTGTACTTTTTATTACTTTTGTACTTTTTCATTACTTTTTCATTTTCATTACTCATTTATTTTTTATTACTTTTTTGCTTTTTCATTACTTTTTTACTCATTACTTTTTTATTACTTGTTTTACTTTTTTATCACTTTCACTTTTGATTACTTATTCATTTTTTTTTACTTTTTACTTTTTTTACTTTATTATTTTTTATAACATTTGTTACATATTCTTTTTTTTACTTTTCCGTAACTTTTTTACTATTTATTACTTTACTACTTTTTTTATTATTTTTATACTTGTTATTACTTTACTACTTTTTCATTAATTTTGTACTATTTAAAAGCTATTATGACAACCCATGAACGAATAAATAATAATACTCAAAAAAGTAAGGTCTGGCTTGTAAATTAGCTTGGGTGTCACAAAAGGCAGTATAAATATAAATATACAACATACATGCTTGAAATGAAATGTGGAGTGTGTAAACACACAAACTATAAAAGTGCATACGGATAAAATGCCACATTTAAACATCAAGTAACATTTACTAAGTTGGCAATTACATCATCTGCGTCACATTTACCTCAGTCACAGAAAACATAACAAGTCAGTGAACGCAGCTTTTGACCACTGAGAGGCAATGTTGTACAATGTTCATCCACGCACGAGCTCTGCTCCGTCACGTAAAAAGAAATGCATATATGTTGTACATTTTCTTGTCACTACTCCTGTGGTAAGTAGCTGTGCAGCAAGTAAAGTTGTTGTGAGACATCTGTCCCTATGCAGTCGCTTTCATAAATGTTCACATTGTTGTAAATTTATATTCCAGTGAAGTCATGTGTAATTTCTAAAACTGGTCTTGTATAATTATCACATGTTTATTCGAGCACCTCGCTCAATCTTTGGCCCTGAAATGTGAGCCAATAAGGAATAAAACCTTAAACCTGCGTCCTCTCTGCTGGCCAGTAGGGGGCGACTCCTCTGGTTGCAAAAATAAGTCAGATTGAATGGAAATATATTATGTGATTCCACTTGTTCCCATTGGTAACAGGTCCCAGACAAATGTAACAGTCATCAATCCTAAACTAACAAAGTTTGTTTGTTGTGTGGCCAAGATTAAGTGTATTGTGCTTGTGCAATGAGCTGTATTTAAAGACAATACAACTATAGTCACTGTATCTTCAAGTGTTCATTTGACTTTGACTTACACAGTAAAAAAAAAGTGTTGATTAGAGTAATATTTGAGTTGATAAAAAATTGGTTTGAACGCACCTTTATGACGATAAGTGGTATGGATAATGGATGGATAGATGGATACTTTTGTATTACTTTTGTACCTTTTATTACTTTTTTTACTTTTTCATTACTTTTCTACTTTTTATGACTTTTTTACTGTTTATGACTTTTTTACTTTTGTATTACTTTTTCATGTTGTATTACTTTTTATAACTTTTCTATTACTTTTGTACTTTTTCTTAGTTTTGTATTTGTTTATTACTTTTGTACTTTTAAAAACTTTTGTATTACTTTTTAAAACTTTATTATTACTTTTTAACTTTTTTGTAACTTTTTATTACTTTGGTACTTTTTATTACTTTTTTACTTTTTTATTACTTTGATACTTTTTATTACTTTTGTACTTTTTTATTACTTTATTACTTTTTATTACTTTTGTACTTTTTCATTACTATGGTACTTTTTATTACTTTTGTACTTTTTATTACTTTGGTACTTTTTATTACTTTTTTACTTTTTTATTACTTTCATACTTTTTATTACTTTTGTACTTTTTCATTGCCCATTACTTTTGTACTTTTTTATTACTTTATTACTTTTTATTACTTTCATACTTTTTATTACTTTTGTACTTTTTCATTACTTTGGTACTTTTTATTACTTTGGTACTTTTTCATTACTTTGGTACTTTTTATTACTTTTTTACTTTTTTATTACTTTTGTACTTTTTATTACTTTTGTACTTTTTCATTACTTTTTCATTTTCATTACTCATTTATTTTTTTATTACTTTTTTGCTTTTTCATTACTTTTTTACTCATTACTTTTTTAGTACTTGTTTTACTTTTTTATCACTTTCACTTTTGATTACTTATTCATTTTTTTTTACTTTTTACTTTTTTTACTTTATTATTTTTTATAACATTTGTTACATATTCTTTTTTTTACTTTTCCGTAACTTTTTTACTATTTATTACTTTACTACTTTTTTTATTATTTTTATACTTGTTATTACTTTACTACTTTTTTATTAATTTTGTACTTTTTAAAAGCTATTATGACAACCCATGAACGAATAAATAACAATACTCAAAAAAGTAAGGTCTGGCTTGTAAATTAGCTTGGGTGTCACAAAAGGCAGTATAAATATAAATATACAACATACATGCTTGAAATGAAATGTGGAGTGTGTAAACACACAAACTATAAAAGTGCATACGGATAAAATGCCACATTTAAACATCAAGTAACATTTACTAAGTTGGCAATTACATCATATGCGTTACATTTACCTCAGTCACAGAAAACATCACAAGTCAGTGAACGCAGCTTTTGGCCACTGAGAGGCAATGTTGTACAATGTTCATCCACGCACGAGCTCTGCTCCGTCACGTAAAAAGAAATGCATATTCGTTGTACATTTTCTTGTCACTACTCCTGTGGTAAGTAGCTGTGCAGCTGAAATGTGAACCAATAAGGAATAAAACCTTAAACCTGCGTCCTCTCTGCTGGCCAGTAGGGGGCGACTCCTCTGGTTGCAAAAATAAGTCAGATTGAATGGAAGTATATTATGAAAAAGTGGTTCCACTTGTCCCCATTGGTAACAGGTCCCTGATAAATGTAACAGTCATCAATCCTAAACTAATAAAGTGTGTTTGTTGTGTGGCCAAGATTAAGTGCATTGTGCTGTTTTTAAAGACAGTAAAACTATAGTCACTGTATCTTCAAGTGTTCATTTGATGTGCCTTCGTGGTGACTTGGTATCTTTTATCGGAATGAAGCTAATTAACATGCTTTGGCCACTAGGTTTAGATTAGTTTAGATTAGATAAGATTAGATAAGATTAGAAACTTCTTTATTAGTCCTACAGTGGGGAATTTGCAGGATCACAGCAGTGGGTGCACATTAGAGCATTAATAAAAGATCAAAATAAAACACCAAACACAACAAAACTAAATCTTAAAGTCTGGTTAATAAACGTGATGCCTTGTTTGTGAAAACTATAAATATACACTTAATTATGTTACGTATGGTCTGAATCCACAACAGTAAACAGATTACTGCCAGGTGTCTATTACAGGCTGAAGCAATGGTTGATGAACATGAGGAGAAACAACTGGAGAAGGATCAAGTCTTCACAGAAGGTGACATGTACATGTTTATGAAGTAATTATACAACAAACTCTCAAATGTATATGATTAGAGGTGGCTGAATACCAAATTGAACATAATCACTATGTAAGATCTCTTCACATTGTTATTAACTATGATATTTCCCGCTGTTAATGTACCTTACACCAAAGATTTGCAGGACTTTTTTTTACAATTAAAAGCAGGTTTGATATTAAAGTTCAACCAAAAACTAAAAGCAAACTCTTTTCCAAAGAAGATAGCAGATAGCAAATTGTTCTCTGTTACATTTCAGAGCATTTGATTCATTGCTGTCAGGATTAAATAACAATTTCAACAAAAATATTAAATATTTGTCAAGATTACCAGCTCGGTCTTGTGTTGTCAGACATGACCATCTTGGGACGCAACCAGCTGTGTAACATCTGTGGCTCAGTGTTTAGAGCACTGGTCTTGTAAACTGAGGGTTGTGAGTCAAGCCTCACTGGGGACTACTTCTCATTAAATTGTATAATTAATTCAACTTCTATCAGATTTTAATATGTGGTCAAAAAGACTTGGAATATGCAGTTTTAGTATCTGTTTTCAGGGAGAAACTTTCTTTGATAGAAAGTACTTTTGATTTTTTTTTTTATATTTGCTATAGGACTCTCATGTAACTGTCTGCATCCCAATGCAAAGGTTATGTTGCTCACCTCCCAGGATGTTCTCAAACGAGGATCTCTTGTCATAGAACGAGTTGTGGTGGGAGAAGTATGCAGATCTTCTACTTAACGGGAATCTAACCGGACTAATATCAATTTCCAAATAACATTGTCTTGAGATGAAAAGTAGATACAGCTTTAAAAAAAATTAATGATTGAAGAAATATATATATTTATATTTGCATTGAATTGTTGTGGGCTATAGAGTTGTGTTAAATGTAAAACGCTGTGTACAAGAAGGGTAGGAGTCGACTCTTTTTCTTGAGGAAACTTTGATCCTTCGATGTGTGCAGCAAGATGTTGGAGATGTTCTCCCAGTCTGTTGGACCAGTGCTCTGAGATGTTCTCCCAGTCTGTTGGACCAGTGCTCTGAGATGTTCTCCCAGTCTGTTGGACCAGTGCTCTGAGATGTTCTCCCAGTCTGTTGGACCAGTGCTCTGAGATGTTCTACCAGTCTATTATACCAGTGCTCTGAGATGTTCTACCAGCCTGTTGGACCAGTGCTCTGAGATGTTCTCCCAGTCTGTTGGACCAGTGCTCTGAGATGTTCTCCCAGTCTGTTGGACCAGTGCTCTGAGATGTTCTCCCAGTCTATTATACCAGTGCTCTGAGATGTTCTACCAGCCTGTTGGACCAGTGCTCTGAGATGTTCTCCCAGTCTGTTGGACCAGTGCTCTGAGATGTTCTCCCAGTCTGTTGGACCAGTGCTCTGAGATGTTCTCCCAGTCTATTATACCAGTGCTCTGAGATGTTCTACCAGCCTGTTGGACCAGTGCTCTGAGATGTTCTCCCAGTCTGTTGGACCAGTGCTCTGAGATGTTCTCCCAGTCTGTTGGACCAGTGCTCTGAGATGTTCTTTAACAACATCAATAACCCTTGAACCACTTTATATACTTATCTGTATACACTTGGACACACTGTACACGTTGCATTTAAAACTTGTTATAATTTTATTTAAATTATATAATATAATATGCCCTACTATTTTTTTTATTTTATTGTATATATTGTAAACATGCTTGCTGCTGTTACAAATAAATGCCCACCTAGGGATGAATAAATATATCTATGTTGTCATTTTTATTTTATTTACAGTATGTTATACCTCCTTCAAATTAAACAGCTGGGAAAAAAACTCATAATCTATTTCCAGACTGAGACCAGAACTTATGACGAGAGTCACAAGACAACAGGGCTCAGGATCCACACAGAACATACATTAGACCAAACTAAAGTATTAAATCAAAAGTTGTCCATCTGGAAAGGATTAAGATGTATTTGGGTTCAAAATGTACAGATTAGTTAGCTTTATCCTGTTATAATTCTAATCCAATTTTGGTCCAAGAGCTAAAGGAAATCGCTTTTCTTATAAGGAAAAGAGAAATACGCATTAATACTTAGCTACACTACTTCACTAAGCAATATATATATATATATATATATATATATATATATATATATATATATATATATATTCATATTCAGCTGTGTTGCTCAAGCTGTAAAGACTCACAAGACTTTAATACCAATTCTTGTTTTTCAACAATAAAGACAGACGTGGCCTTAAAACATTTATGAATGTTTATTTCAGTGAATAAAATATGTCTCTACATGTAACAATGTACAATATTATAATGGCACTTTAAATACACAATGAAAAATATACATACGCATAAGTATTAAACAAGGACAAGAGATAGTTAGACATTTACATACACAGCTGCCTTGGTACAACATTCAATGTGTACATGACAAAGGGTATTTTGGTCAGTCATAATCAGTCATAAGTAATAGTTTTAAATAAGTTTGAGGTATTTATGGCATGATTACATGTACAATAATGACTATATCTTTTTTTCTATTTACAGAGCAGCAATACAGGGAGTCACTGGACCATCAGGGCCTCGGCAACAGAGGTATCATCTTGAGTGGAATCTGGAGCCTGAAGGCTGAGGGACAGAACACGTCATGAATTAGTGTGGATCCCACAGTGTTTAGAAACTAGATTAAAGGTATATTTAAGGTAAAGTAAGAGTTCCACATTTTGGATGATGCATGAATTCATGTGCTGGTGGAGATTGAGTGAGATCAGTACATGTATACCTCTCATATCTGTACAGTGAGTATAAAGCTACTGACAGTTAGCTTAGCTTAGCTCATAGACTGGAAACGGGTAAATAGCTAGCTTGGCTCTGCTGCTAAGACTTTTATTTGATCAGAACCAAGAAAGAAGACTAATGTTTTAATTAGTAAACTTTAGTGGTTATAGCCTACATTCGACAGACCCGGGCTACTAGTTCCCCCATGTTTCCAGTCTCTGTGCAAAGCTAAGCTAGCAGCATTTAGCTTCATATTTAATGGACACATAAGAGTTATATCAATATTCTCGCTAACTCTTGGCAAGAAGTCCACTTTTGTTTCTTTTGTTTCTTTAAAGCCACATTGGAGCTCAAGGTAGAGAGACCTCCTTACCTCATCTCTTCATAAAAGCAACAGGAAGTTCTCTTCCGGGGACCAAAAGCCCCGAATGGATCACGTCCAGCGGCTCGTCGTCTGTGGCCACGATCTCGTAATCTCTCACCAACTGTAAGAAAGACAAGCAGAGTTGGAATTAATGAGTCGGAATTAAAGCTCCGAGAGCAATCCGTCGGGGTTTTCTCTGAACCGCCGTGAACTCTGCGTGATCTTACCCAGCACATGGACAGCTGCAGCTGCAGCTCCGCCAGCCGGCGGCCGATGCACATCCTCTTTCCGATGCCGAAGGGAACGTAGGCAAAGGGGTTGATGGTGTTGTTCTCCCGCAGCCAGCGCTCCGGCTTGAACTGCTTCCCGTCGTCAAAGTATTCCTCGTTGCAGCCCAGCGCATGGCTGTTTATCATTAAAACGGTCTGTACGCGAAGGAAAACGTCACACTTATTAGAATGTGTTGTTATTAGTAAGATGTGCAGTTGCTTGCTCAGGAGAAATGCAATAGATAGTATAGTAGATTATTAGATTAGATTAGATTAGATTAAACTTTATTGTCATTACACAAAGTACAAGTCTTGGTGTAACGAGATGCAGTTAGCATCTAATCAGAAGTGCAAAACAGAAGAGTGCAGGGTATGTGCAGGTTTTAATATAAATATGGATAAAGTGCCGGTGTGACATCGATATGTGATATGTGTAAAGTGCAGGTTAAGTACAGGTGAATGTGGAAGTAGAGGTTATGAGGTTATAGATGAGGTAGGAGACATAATATATAAATACAAATATTATAAGAGTATAGACTCTGAATTAAGTGCATCTGTGTTACACAAACGTGAAACTGTTACTGCATGTACACGATGTACAGTATGCGAGCGTCTTCTTCGTCACACGCTTCATCGGTCAAATATACATGAATAAAAGAACGTAATCTGTTCAGTCAGGTGTATGTGAACAAGAACTAAGCCACTTACCCCTTTGGGAATGGCATAATCTCCCAACACAGTGTCTTTGTCCAGAGTCCTGCTGGTGAAAGGGACGGATGGCGATAACCTGGAAGAATTTGAAGGAAAGAAGAAAAACAGCGCATGAGAATACGGCCTCACTATTGATGTGAGATATAAGCTCCCGTCAGGGGGCATACGCATTCCCTGTGTGATGAGGTCATGGCATTAGCCTTAAATAACATGTTTGGCATGAGAAGAACTGTATGGAAAAGGTTGTTTAATGATTTGAACGTGACCGTAGTGTTAAGCTCATTGTCATGCCTGCGTATCCCATGTTATTGAGGCAGTCACATGTGGGATTTTTGCACCTTAATCTCCGTGGTAACTCACAGTGAAATCGTGATGCAGCCAGTGTGTCTGATAGGAAATTAATTGGACATTGTTTACGTGTAACTGTATTGATATTGTGCTGCTTCCTGCTGCTCTGTCTTCAGACGGCGTTTCTGTTTTTATGGCAACATGCCGTGTCCGTATCAATAAATGCATGAACGTAGCTGGATGTATCTCTCTATGGAAGTCAAGGCAGTGCATTGCCTGCTTATCATTTCTCATAATGTGATTGTAGTAGCAGCGAGGCCCGATTCTCCACGGCCCTGTGGTACCGTACCTCATCGACTCCTTGAGGCAGGCCTTGAGGTAGGGCATGCTCTTCAGGTGCTCTCCACACGGGTCCTGGTCGGCAGCAACCACCTCTTTGATCTCCGCCAGCAGCTTCCTCTGGGCGCCGGGGTTACGGGACAGGTTGAAAATAACCCATAGCATGCTGTTGGCGGTCTGAGAAGGGTAAACACAGGGAGAGAGGGAGGAGGAGGAGAGAGAGAGAGAGAGAGAGAGAGAGAGAGGGGAGATGTCACTGGTTGAGCCGGCTACTCTTTGTGCATTCCTCAGAGGGGTCCTGAAGGGAGCTGAGGCATATTTGGGGTCCCTAAAGGGTTCTTCGGTTACATGCACATCACATTAATTTTCCGCTTTAGAAGCACTGTAACCGCAGCACCTGTTTGTTTTTAGAGGTTGAGCAGTTTCCTTTTTTTTTCTTCCTTTTTTTTAAGGGTAATATAGGCCACAGGTAAAATATTTAAAAGATGAATCCGCATAACTATATGGTTCCACCGCCATCTATTCTTCTCTGAGAGCATTGATTGTAAATAAACGCTGGAGACCATCTTGTGAAGGGGGCGGGGGGCTTGTGGCCCCTTCCCCCATGTCCTGACCCCCTTTCTGCTGGCGCCATTCGGACTCGCCATGGACACGTGCGTAAAGTTTCGAGACGTCGGTTGCAACAGGAGAGTCCTCTCAATCTTCGCTTTCGCTAAAATATCAAATTACTCAAGTACAAAAAGTTGCTCACCGTCTCAACCCCTCCGATCTGCAGCTCTGTGATGGATGCGTAAAGCTCCTTCTTGGAGAGGCGGCTGTGGTGTAAGATGTCTCCGATCAAGTCATCCGGGTCTCTCGCGGCGTTCTTCGTCAGCCTCTTGTCGATGTAGACTTTGGCTGAGGAAACACGAACAAATTAAAGATGTAAAGACGTCTCGTAGGGATTTGGTACAATTCTGTGACATGCGCCTTATATCCTCTTAGTTTGTAAATCCAGGACAATATATGCCCAAAACATACAGTTTTCTGTGTTACAGACAATAAATAGTATCACATTCTTAAATTGATTCTTAAAATCCTCTCTGTACTTTTTCTTTTCGGATAGAACGAGACATTTCAATCCTTCATGTTGGTAAATGTTCCTTCTTTTTTCCGACATGCTATAGGTTGAATATTTCTGTTTCCAATGAGTTTGCATTCCTGATAAAGTTGGGTTCCTTTGATGTTTCCTTCCCCATGCGTCGGATTGCATGTGTGTTTGTGCATGTTTTTTATCTATCACAGGGGCATCCAAGAGGGCACTTTAGTGGCCCTTCAGCATCACGGCCCTCCTCCCCCTCCCTCCCCCTCCCTCCCCCTCCCACCTCCTGCTACTACAAATATTAGGCAGATACTGTATCTCCCTCTCAGGTCACACGGTTTACTATGACTCTGGCTGCCGTTCACAGAGCACACAAAAAACACGGGGGCACTAGGTTCAAACACCCCCCTCCCCCTCTCTCCCCCCTCTATCCCCCCTCTCCCCCCTTTCTCTGCCGCTCCTGTCCTCACTATCTCTCCGCTGAACTCAAACTGTGCTGCAACTTTGTGAAACAAGAGTTGATGGGTTGTGTAATATTCATTTGCGTGTGTTTGTATATACCTGTGCTGAAGATGCGGTCCCACGCCGCCGTGTGGTTCTGCCACGTTTTGGTGTTGAGGCTCTTGTGCATCTCCACCGGCGTGATGATCATCATGCCGAACGTGCTCATCATCTACACAAGACAAAGAGGACGCAGTTTTAAAAAAAAAAGATTTAATCCTCTCACACTGAAACTCATCAAGATCGTCTGTTGTTTCTTGAACTCTTTGAGACCTTTGGTGAGTCTTATCTCTTCCTGATTGCGGATGATACTGGTTTGACTAATAAAATCCCAGCAGTAACCAGCTGACCACACCAGCTGACCTCCGCATGGAGAGGAGCCTAACAAAGATGTTTCTACCACAGATCTTCTCAGGCGTACTCACCGTTTTCACGGCAGTGATGAAGTTCATAGCTTCCTCGTTGACTTTCTCCTTCAGGAGACCGAACCTTTTGTCGTAGAGAATGAGGCAGATGGCTGGTGGACAAACAAAAGCAAAGATTGAGACTCTGAACCTCTATATACAGACTCAGACAGACTTTAATTAGATATTTATATTGACTTTTAGATATGAGAAATTATCTATATGATCAATTTACATATGTGTTATTATAACATTATTACTGTCAAATAACATGGCATATGTATAAAACTGCTATTATGAATACATAAAACTGCTTTTATGAATACAGCCAAATGTATTTGGCAACATGACTGAAAGCAAACTGAATGTGTTCATATATTATGACAGTTTTGTCCCTTTTTTCGCATTTTTACACAGTTTATGGGCAAACAACATCGAGACTATATCAGCTGATAATTAAAATAATCCATATGCAGCACAAATAATTAATAAATGTATAAAATAGTTGAACTTACTCTCAAACGACCATTTATTCAGCTCGAAGTACAAGTCCTCAATCTTCCCATTGACGTTTATTTTTCCAATTCTGCCAACGAAGTCCAGCAACACCTGCATTTACGCACAGCAGCTGTCAGGCATCGTTCACAAATACTAGTATAAATATCACCTCCGATATTTGTTAAGGGTCTTACCTCATTTATTTTGCGATCGAGCTTCACCACCTCTGTCGGTTTCATGAGTTTCTTCTGAAAAACGCTCCTCACTCTCTGCCAGTCCTTCCCCTCCCTGCAGGAAAACACACAAGCGCGGCTTTTCAAACCACTGCTACTATATCTGAACGTGGAGCTGCGCCTTTTTCTTCTCTAGCAACACGTGTACTTACAGAATGAGGAGCCCGTACGCCTCGTCTCTCAGGTTTCTGTACGCGGTCCAGGGTTTGATCTCCAGCCTCTGAGGGTAGTGTCCCTCCTTCCTGTAGAGAGCCTCCAGTAAGCAAGGTGCGCCGATGTGCACCGACTCAAAGGAGCCCAGCTTCATCCGGAAGATCTTGCCGAATTTCTTATGATAATCAACCTAGAAGTGTCATAAAAAAGTCGTTAATCAAAGTGATTCAATTGAAATACACCCAGCGTCGTTGACATGTAATGTAATGTCGCTTCGTGAAAATACATTGTTTTGGTTGCGGCAACAATTTAACAAAAAAATAGGCATGTGTTAAGAACGTTATTAATGTTACTGTACCAGAGCCTCGTGCTGTCTTGTCAGACCTCCTTTGCAGAGGAGTTGCACCAGACTGCCAACGATCGGCCAGTTGGTGGGTCCGGGGATCGCGTCCAGGCTGCGCGCTCTGGAGGCAGCGTGCGGGCAGCGCGCAGCCTCCAGAGCATCCTTCCCCTCCAGGACGCACACCGAGGATGTCGGCTTGAAGTGCTGCAGCCCGAAGGACTTCTTCTTCAGGAACTCGACAAGTTGAGGAACTTTTTGGATTCGGGCCCTCATCCTCAAACTAGATTTGAAGAATATTTAAAAAAAAAATTAAAATAGCAGCTCTTCTTCTTCTTTTTCTTCTCCTTTGTTTTTGATCTTCGGGAGTTTCTCGTTTCTTGGAAGTGTCACACCTTACATATATATACCCTGAGAGTGTTTATTCCTGCCGTGCACTGAACCAATCAGCGACCGGCACTGCATGGTGTGGCCGTCGGGCCCACCATTCATTTATCCACGTCAGGAGGGTATGACCCCAGATAGACCGGGGAAGTGCCCCCCCCCTCCCACCCCCACCTTTCTTTATTTTTTTACAAATAAACACACGGGCCTCATCGTAGGTGACGCAGTTCGCTTGAACCGCGTTTAGGAGCGACCCGCGATTGGACGAAACGAAACTTTGGCAAAGCAAATACTACTGCCACACTTCTACATCGTGGACAAATATTTGACAGATTGCAGCCTCTGTGTGTGTGTGTGTGTGTGTGTGTGTGTGTGTGTGTGTGTGTGTGTGTGTGTGTGTGTGCGTGTGTGTGCGTGTGTGTGTGTGTGGGTGTGAGTGTGTGTGTATTTGCCTTGTTTGTTCGTTAGGGGTTAAGTGCAGCAAGGGCATTTTGGACAATTTATTAATATTTATACTGAAAACCATTTGCTTACCGCTTCATCTTAGCAGAAATATTAATGGTCTTGAACATGGTGGATGACGTCATTTATTTTTCCATGTGGCCTAGAATAAAGTCTAATTGCCAAATGTGAAGCAAGCGATGTAAAGCAAATAGAAATCCTTATTTGATGATTTTTTTTATCAGCTTTTTGATATCAGCTCTGTGAGTTCATGGGTTTATCTGCAGGGAAAACAACTCTCTCACCCCCGTAGACTCACTCACACACTCACTCACATGCTCACTCACACACTCACACACTCACACGCTCACTCACTCACTCACTCACACTGCGTGACTTAAATAACATGTGCAGGGGCTGTGTTGTAAAAGTGCTCATTCACAGACTCTCAGGTGGCATCTGAACAACCTTGAACCTTGAGTGAATGAGAGCCTCTGAAGGTGTAACACACACACACACACACACACACACAAACACACACACAAACACACACGCACACACACAAACACATAGCCATTGCAATCACCCCCATTGTGTTTGTCTAATACGTACAGTGACTTCCTTTGGATTTTGTTTGGCTGTAAAACAAAACAAGATAAAATGTAGACTACCGTTCTAAAGTTTGGGGTCACTTAAGAAAAAGAAGAAAAAAAACGTTGAAATGTCTTATTTTCAAAGAGAAAAACTTTTTTTTAATGAAGATAACATTAAATTAATCAGAAATACATACATTGTTGAAGTGGTAAATGTCTGAATCTATAGGAGGAAACGTGTGGTTTATAATGAAATATCTACATAGGTTTATAGAAGCCCATCTCCAGTGTTCTAATGGTACATTGTGTTTGCTCATTGCTTGAAAAGACAAGTGGAGGTTTAGAAAATCCTGTGACATTATGTTAGCGCAGCTGAAAACAGTTATGAGGTTATGAGGTGAGGGTAAACTATAAAACTGGCCTTCCTTTGAGCTGGAAGTTTAAAGAACAACATTTATACTTCAAATAAAAAACATTATTTCTAACCATGTCAATGTCTTGAGTCTTGACTATATTTTCTATTCATTTGATGAATAAAAGGGTGACCCCAACCTTTTAAACGGTAGTATATATTGAATAATGAGCTTTCGAGCTGCTGATAATAACATAGCTGCTGGCTACAGATATGAGAATGGTGTTGATTTTCTCATCCTCCCCAAATAACAATCCATTATCTTTGCGCCTCTATACAGTTGGGAAACTTCATATAAGTTTAAACAAAATCAATGAGACAGAGGATGAAATATCCAGACTATTAGTCTGTGTACAAGTCAACCTTAAAAACACTCTGGATCCTTCATTTCTTTAGACTGTCCATCAGTTATTTGTTGCGATGCCCAAACATCCGCCGTACTGATTATGAAAAAAAATAAAAGATGAAGTCAGGTGATGTTAAATTATTCCAGATAGGAAACATATTAGGGTGGATAGATACTTCAACAAAATCTTAGACTTTTACATGAAAGACTGCTGTTTGTTTGTAGCTTCCAACTGACTGTGCATTTTTTATTATTCTAACCGTAATGATGATGCTCCCCTAACCTCAACCACCCGAGTTCTTGCTCTAAACCCAAAGTGGGGACCGCTAGTAACCGCTTTTGAAGGAGTAAACGGTTATCCCGTAACTCGTGACGTCAGATCAGGAAACATGTACGCGTTACTCCTAAGTTCACGGAGGAATGACGCAAATGGTCTTTTAATGTTAGAATCCGCACGTTGTACAAACAAGGAATTTGGTAAACAACAAACAGATAGCGGTACTTTAAAATAAGTATATATTATTAAATGAAAGTGGCATGTGGGTTTTAATAAAGCAAAGATGTGCAAAGGTGTTGAAGGAAATACTCCTGGGGTTGTGAGAGTCAGAGTCCTCGGTCCTGATTGGCTGCAGCCTCTTGCCAGAGGGAAAGGACTCCAACACTTTGTGTCTCGGGAGAGAGAGCGGTCGGCTACAATCATACCTGCCCACTTCAGGGTCCCGGAGGCGAACAAGTCGTGGGATAGCAGATTGCAGCCTATCTCCCTCCCATTGCCCGTTTTTCCCCCTGAAGGGTTATTTGGGAGTTTTTCCTGATCCGATGTGATGGTTTTGGGACAGGGATCTATGAGAACTGATTGTAAAGCACTCTGAGATAAATTTGTAATTTGTGAAAGTGGGCTATACAAATAAACTGAATTGAATTTGAGGTCCTCGGTTGTGGTGGATCAAAGGAAGTGGAAGGATGAAGGAGTCGCTCAGGGTGATGGGGGCGGGTGGGGCTCCTTTCTTCGGGGGGGGGGGGGGGGGGACTGGTGCTGAGGGTCTGAGAGTTTGAGACACGTTTTCCCAGCTTCACACGCTGCTTCCTGTCAGACAGGAAGTCTGTGAACCAGCTACAGGCTGCAGGCCCGTGCAGCTGGGAGCTTGTCCTGCAGCAGAGGAGTGAGGATGGCATTGAAGGCAGAGCCGAGGTCTACCAACAGGATCGTGGCGTAAGTTCCTGAGGAGTCCAGATGCTCGAGGACTTACTCCAACTTCTGCATCGGACTCGTCCTCCCTGGTTAATGTCCATATGTTTCACACTTCCTGTGCCACCATGACGCTTTCCCTGTGAAAAAGGCTAAAAGCCCCTGCTGAGTGAACCCCTGATTACATCACAAGGGTCATTTCCACAAGCATAAAAAAACACTTTACAAGAGCCACAGAAGAAATGATGCAACTATGTTCAGAAGCTGAACATTAAAGTCCCACGACAAGTGAAGTGGTCTCCGTAGGAAAGAAAAGTGTGAAGTGTCCCTTTAAATATCTGTGTAGCGGAGGTAACATAAAATTAGAACGGTCTGACGAAGAGAGTTTATTAATGAATCTTTCAGAATAATAAGTTGTTTCTGTAATAAGATCAAATGTTCAAGATATGCAGTTAATTGTGCATGTTTGTTTATGGGAACGCTACGTCGGCAGAACATTGGCACATTTGTCATATTTTATAGATTGATAGATTACAATTTTTTAACGAAAATATTTTGCAAATAATGCAAATAATTTCCTTATATCATTGAAACATCCAGTGGTCACTGCCTTATGTATATATTTTGTTTCCTCTGTATATTTAGTATTTAGTATTGTTATTGTGTTATATTTTGATCTTATATTACTGCTCTAATGTGCACCCTCTGCTGTGATCTTGAAATGTCCCCACTGTGGGACTAATAAAGGAATATATGATATAATCTAAAATAAAATATATGGCATAAAAGTACATTATTCACAAAGCCAAAATGTCAATAGAAATATTTGATCAAATACATTGAGAGCGTACATTTCGAGACAACTGCATTGTAATACCATTTTAATTTGTGAACATCGGATTTTGAGCTTAATATTGAGAGAAAACATCAGTTCTTATTACCTAAACAGGAGCATGTTGTTAAAAAAAGTCTTTATCTTTAACTCAAAGCAACACTGGCCGTGTCAGTGACAGCTGGCACTGCTCAGGGTGCATCAGAGAAAACATGTTTTCTCAGGATGTTCTCCTGTGGGCAAATAGTCAAATACGCAATACCCTCCTCTCTGACCTTGTGTAGAATAAGTGACTGAGGACACTTTGACCATAATAAATGTGGAAATGGGAACATGTATGTTTGTGCTTCTTGTTCATCAATGATTATCCGTCCCACTATTTTGTTTGTTTTTCATATTAAATGTCTTTAGCTGAATATCTGAAATATAAGAAACATCTCTGTTGTTTTCAGTGTGTATGCAACTACGGTTTTAAAGGAAATTAAGAGCAACATTTGGGGAACAAATCGCAGTTTTGGCATTTGGTCAACATAACAAAATACATTTCACACAATTAAATTACAAGATTGTTTCCATTTACTTTGGTGAGGGTTCAGGAACATAGCACACAACATATACTGATTGTATCAACACCAAAATATGAAATGGCAACAACAAAAAAGAACCATTTGCGTCACAGAAGATAGTTAAACTAAACAATAGAAAGCACTATAAAAAAACTATTGTTTTTTTAAACAACAAAAAAGGAAATACTACTCTTTTTGTACGTCGGATTTGTCTTTTTCAGATAAACATCTCTCGTGTTAAACATATCGTTGTCTTTCTATATGATTTGTTTATAATGAAAGCGAACCCTCCTGATTTGATTGAATCACTGAACCCTTCATTCCTGATGTTTATAATTGTTGTGTCTTAATTTTCTTACACCTAATCAGTGGCAGCGTTTTAGTTGGGACATCAGCAGGCAGAGAGATAAGTCCTGAACTGAGATATGGAGCGGCTGACCTTCTAGTAGTGGAGTCATCAGCACACAGAGCAGGCAAACCTGATGACTCAAACTGTCTCAATTGACTGCCAGGTCAGTGAGTTCGGCAATTGGGTTTGAAGTGGAGGTTGCTCGATACGCACGTGAAGCAGAAACACGGGAAGATGCACTTTCCTACACGTGAAGACCACCATGCTGCTGAGAAAATAAATAATGCAGAGGCCTCATGGGAGATTAGTTGTATAGTTGAGATGGAGTTGCTCCGTACAGTCCCATCGGCCTCGCATAACGCCTGACCTGGAATGTGAGGTGCCCCCTTCCCCAAGGCCCGCTTTTACACTAAGACTGAAAATATTTACAACAGAGCATGAGTGGAGTTATGCAAGTGGCCCCCCACCACCATACCCTCCACCCTCGAGCCGCGTGTTTTGCTCCATATCATTCCCCGTTGCACGTGCAGCCGTGCGATACTCTCGCATAGTTGACGGACGGCAAATACAGTGTGTGTGTGTGTGTGCGTGTGCGTGTTTGCTTTGTTTGTTCTTTATATTGTGGGGGGGGGGGGCAAAATGTTGCCTTCACCAAGACAGTGAAGACACAATATTTCCAGTCTCACCATCTAACAACTTTTAACTGTCATTCACAGTTTTTCAATGCGTCCCGATTCATTGCACATTCTGTGAGGCCTTGATTGAGCATTAAAATTCTTGACACTGAGCCAGTGAAAATGTCATGAAACGCAAAGATTTGTCACGCTAACAAACAAGGGTTTTATTTATTTGATCGGCGTAACAAAAGCCTATAGATGATTGACTCTGGACATAAAGTAGGTCATTCCTATTGAAGGGGCTGGAGATCGGTGGAAGGGGCCGAGCTGGTAAGGAAGGAGATCTCCCTGAACTTGCTGACCTCCTCCTATGCACACTGAGGCCACTGTTGCCTGGAAGGGGTATGGAAAGTATTTTAGAAGTGAGGCCCTTTCTTGGAAAAGGGAAATATCAATAGGCAACAACAAAGTCATAAACGTGAAGGTGAAAATGATGTCACGGTAACAGGGTTCCTCACAACCACCATTATTGTTGTAATTTGAGCGTATTTAGCTGTATCCCTTTGAAGAGATCAGTCGGTTGAGGCGGGGTGACTGAGGTCAACTGCTGCTACAGTTCACTGAGAGAATACAGTTAGCAACGTTCTTTGAACTAAGTGAACTACGTGTCCTGTAAAACTCACGGTAGCACTCCATGGAAAATTAGTACAGTATCTCTGACTGTAATAATGAACAGAGTGAATGTTGGCTATCAATTAGGATAATATCTACGCAATGACATCATTGAAAAACTACCGTTGTCTGTCTTCTGGTCCGTTGGACTGACCTTCTTCTCGTGATTTAAACCTTCCATTCAGAACTCCCATTGACATACACCTGTCTTGAGAAATATAATGTAGCCAGCTAGAGAGAAGACCTTCACTGTGGACCGGAGGGTCTGGCCCACACACCAGACAGGTGTGGTCATCTGTGGAATGTAAAGGCCGGTTGGGGAAGGAGTGCAACAAAGACAGTAAGAGCTAATCACTCTACATCCAGACTATTTTGCTGTCCTGGCTCCTGATTGGTGGAAAGAGCTCCCCACTGACATCAAGACAGCAGAAAGTCTCTACAGCTTCCGCCGGAAACTAAAATCACACCTTTTCCGAATATATCTGGATTAAAACACAGATTTGCACTTCAGTGGCTCTTAAATATCTCTTATTATGGTACTTTTGTAGTTGGACTATGTTGAGGAAATGTTACTTTCTGTATTGTTGTTGTTCTTAGTTTGTACTCTAGGTTGAAATGCTCTTATTGTAAGTCGCTTTGGATAAAAGTGTCTGCTAAATGACATGTAATGTAATGTAATGTAATGTCATATCTGACGAGGTCAATGGTTACAATGACGTCACTGTGACGCACTTTTGTGTGGTGTTCATTATCGTCTCCACCAGGAGATAGTGAGATTGTGTGCGTGTGTGGGTATTTATATGTCTTACTATGGCTAACATTGCATAGTCACGCACATTTATTTCTGCATGCTCAACAACATGTAATAGTACATGGTTTGCTGATGTAAGATTACATTTCCAGAATGATGTTCCCTGATTTGGTGTGTTTTGTATTTGGCCATTGCAGACACACCAGAGCACTGAGTTCCCAGATGTAGTCAACAACAATACAACCAGATCAGAAAAGTTATATTTCTTCTAAAGAATGCTCAATATGCAGCTATCATAAATATAAGTGGTCAAAGATAGGTCTCACTCTACGATTTCTCCACTATAGTTATGTCACCGTCAATTCCATGGCCCCAAATCAACTTTGTTGATTATATCGTCGCCATACTCTGGTGCACTGCTCTCCACTGACCTGAGCCTCCGAGGTAAGTTTGTCAACGCGTTGACCCCCAGATACAATGTTCCCCCATGGCCTCATCAACTCATCGCCCTGCCTCTGTTATCTTATCATTATAAACAGGAGCTCTTTGGTGGATGTCATCATGCACCAATGTCCTGTCAGCCTGCCTGCTGGTGGGCATTCAAAGGTGCTGATAGGTTTACACAACAACAATTCAGCTCATATTGCCTCATTTGAGCTTCACGGGGGTTTGTGACCAAAGAAACTATCCAAAGAAACTTAGGAAAGCTCCTCAAACTACTTGTCCTGTAGCTGAGTTCTCATTGAAGGCAAAATAAAGCAAATTTAACTGTATGTGATATAGTCAAGCTGTCAGGAGTGGTACGAATGAGAAAGAAGACTTTGATAGAGATGATAAAGTGGCCTGAAAACTTGGTTTACAGCCACATCCTGAAGGTTTCTGTAGCTTTGTTGACAGCAGGTCTTATATCTTGGCAGTTGGGTTCTTGATATTAATGCAGGACCTTGATAAGTATTATACGGTCCTTGAATCAGAGCCAACATCCTTTTTCTTTGTAGCGATTGTTTTGCTTTGGGATTCAACCAAACTCTTTTCATAATCCTATCTACATGGATTTGTTGCCTTAGCATAACTCCATGTGAAGCCAGAAGTTAATCTTCAAAGGATACTATGGATGTAACAAGTGGAAACTGACAGCTTCCCTGCCACATCCAGAACTGACGCCAGAGGGGTACGAAGAGCATCAACGTTTGTTGTCTGAAACAAACTTCGGACGTTTCCCGGCAACAAGGCTGCACAAAGTGACACACAAAAAGTATTTATCCTTTTTGGTGGAATTGCGCCTGCAGTTTTGGCCAAACATATAATCCAGCAGATACCACATAATAGCTAGTGCGAGAGCTGGATATGTTTTTGTTTTTTTTGATCTTTAGTGCAAATAAGATGTGAAAAAGTAAAGTTATGAGGAAACATGATGCTGTATCGTTGAGAACTGAGCAAAAACCAGTCACGATATGTGGCTGTATACACCATGTTCTAATTCGGTCAAATTCGGCAGTTGTTAATATGAGAGTGATTATGGTTGGTTTGTAAGGTTATTAATTTATATTACAAAGCCTCAATGGAAAATCACTTTCCTGTAGTGTACATACAAATATATGTCTGTTCCAGTTGGCTGAACTGACACTGAACTTCAGATAAATGATTCTCCTCCATCGTCTGAGCACCAAAAAGAGCAGAGATGGAGTATTTAGAGTGTGAACAGATGAAATCATGTCAAGCATAAGAACAAAACCCCTCCTGGCTGGACAACAGTGTTGTTTACTGCAGAGAGACAGTTCTTCACATCTGTTAGAACAGTAACCAAAGCTCTGGCTATTAGAAGAGAGCCCTAATGCACACTTCCAGGAAATGTTATGCCTTAATTCGTTCATGACATGTGGCATGGGTTACTTCTCATTCATAAAGGCAGAGTGAGCAAACAGGGGAGCCTCAAAGGAGGCGTTCAAGGAACGAGCGAAGAGACGTGAACACACCCTGATACGCACCAGGTTGAAAACATTCCTGAGCGTACTGTAACTATATCAGGTTTCTTTGGGAGCAGAACTACATTGCTCAATGACGTATTTGAAACACGAGAGAAACTCGGAAATGGGGATGAAAATCATCAAAACAAACGTGTTGAGACACTGCAAACCAAACTCCCTCTTAGTGGCAAAGTGTTTTTGTCTTATGGTGTGCCAAGAGGGTTCCCGTGTGTGCCAAGAGGAAGGCACAACAAGTTTATACAACTACTTGTTTCCACTGTAGAAATGACTCTTCACCCAGAAAGCAACAACACATCCATACTTGGTCATTGCGTCAGCAATAAGTGATGTTGATGAACGGTGGGGAACAATTTTAAGAGCCTTTGATTTGAGTTTGAAAGGTCTAAGACGATTAATACCGATGATTTTAGTCTCAATGGCACATAATCCTTTGATTTGAGTTGGACAGGTCTATAACGGATTCTTAATAATGATTTTAGTCTCAACTGCTTGCATCTGAATTTCTTTATAGGTGAAATACCAGAAGCCATCAGTAGCAAGAATGTGTGTGTTGCATCTGCCTTTCCAGATGTTGCTCGGTACTGATAGTTATAGCCTGCTTTAGACTTTAGTCATGCTAGTGTCGTGCCGCTATGGGTGGCAACGCCGGTCTGTTGGTCATAATATCTCAACAACTGCTTGAAGGATTGCCATGAAATTTACTATGTCCAGATATGTAATGGGTTTAATGCCAGCAGCATGTTTACATTTGTGGATCTGTTGGGTAGCTAAGCATGAAATTCAGTTCAGACTTTTACATTCACCTGGAGATGAAATGTAATACTATTAATCATCCCTTGACTTTTTTATCCAGCGCCATCATCCGCTCAAACTTATAAACCAATAATGTGGTTAATGACCAAAACTGATAAGACATTCCCATCAGCCTCAGCTGTCCTCTGTCTTTATTGAACTCTAATTCTCAAATGTTAGGATGTAAACACACTAAATGGAGATGGTAAGGATGGTAAATATACCTGCTCAACATTAGCGTGTTAGCATTGCGTTTGTTGGCTTGTTAGCATGGTGACGTGAGCGTTTATTTACAGCCTGTTAGAGCTACTTACTGCACACTCTTTAGTCTGGTCAACACCAACGTTGGTGATATCATATTTAGTTTAATTCCTGTGTGGAGTGCAATGCAATGGCTTACATGGATATTGAAGGGTTATACGTATGTAAACTGAGTGTTTCTGTGCAGTAGCTACGACAAACTAAAGTGTTCTGTTCAGTGCAAACATTTAATATCATAAACACCGTAGCAGTATTGAACATTACACTATAAAGTTATACTATTCTTTGCTTTGGCTGGAGTGGAACTATCAAGCTAGGATGTTTTGGAAAATACGCTTGTTTGGTTTCTTAGCGAGAATGGGAAGGTGGATACCACACTTGCGTCTGCACAGGGAGCTAACGCTGGTTAGCTTAAATTAGCATACCGACTGGAAACAGGGGGAAACAGATAGCTTGGCTCTGTCCAAAGAGAACAACATACAGTATGCCGTCCAGCACAAATTCACCATTCCATTATGCATAACACTTATCCTCATTAGGGGCGCTGGAGCTAATCCCAGCTGACATAGGGTGAAGGCAGGGTCCACCCTGGACAGGTCACCAGTCCATCTCAGGGCTCACATAGAGACAGACAACCACTCACTCTCGCATCCACACCTACGGGCAAATTTAGAGATCAATTAACATGACTGCACGTCTTTGGACTGTGGGAGGAAGCCGGAGAACCCAGAGGGAACCCACGCTGCTACGGGGAGAACATGCAAACTCCCCACAGAAGGACCCCCCCAGGACCGAGAATTGAACCCACAGCCCTCTCGCTGTGAGGCGACATCGCTAGCCACCATACCCCCGTGCAGCCAAGTTCACCATATAACTCATTGAATATCACAAAAAAATTCCTTACTGAACCCTAGGAGTGAAAGCAACAAGTTGCGCTCGTTCTAAAATGAGTGCAGGCGAGCGCAGCATGACTGACGTATGCGCTCGCATCTTTTCTGCTTTTCTACCCCCGAGGTCATCCGGAATCATCAAAAGACATTTTTTAAATGCCGTTCTGTACGTTTGCCCAGGGCTAACCCAGTTGTTTTGGAAAACACGGCAGTATATTAACCTGTTCTTTGTGCGTGTGTGTGTGTGTGTGTGTGTGAGTGTGTGCGTGCGTAAAAGGCAAGGAGGACACGGAGACTGTTATGAGCTGTGCAACTAAGGTGAGATATTCGTTGGAAAGGAGCCAACTTGTTGAGTTCAGAGGGGTCCTTGTGTACCCTGCTCTGAACTCTTACAACCTTTGCGTGTGTGTGTGTGAGCGCGCGTGTGTGTGTATGTGAGCGTGTGTGTATGTGTAAGGGGTGAAAGGGGTGGTAAGTAAATGAGTGAATGAGCTAAAAAACATGCACTGGTCGACCTCGCCTGTGCCAACAAGGAGGAAAGTGATGCCTCCCTCCCAGCACTTATTTGCGTCGATGTCACAGTGATAACATGCAGTACCTCCCGCTTTGAAATACCTCTTACCCCCAATAATCCCGCCCGGAGGGAGCACATGTGTACAAGTTATTATCTTTTCTGTAGATGTTCATGCAGGCGTGACAGACAGGGGGATAGGGGAGGGAGGAGGAGGAGGAGGAGGAGGAGGAGGAGGAGGAGGAGGAGGAGGAGGAGGAGGAGGAGGAGGAGGAGGAGGGGGTGGGGGGGGTGGGCTCCTCCTGTCTGTATGCCAAAGGGTCCTTGAGTCAGACACTGAACCCCAAGTTGCTCCCCGGGTGCTTTACTGCCGCCGACTGCTCGTAATGCTCAAGATGGATTAACCGTTTTAGAAAGCTCAAACTCAAATTAAATATATAAGCACTACACACAAACCATAAGATACATACGTATATTTATTTATATATGTCCCATATGGTTGTGTTATGCTTGTATATGATGCAGTACTATTCGTTTAAAGTATCTCAAATTGGCTCTGTGAACAAACTACAACATTAAAATGCTTGTGCATTGTTTGTGGTAAAAACTTAATATATGTGTATAATATATATATATAAGTACTTTTACTTAAATGTTGCTGTATTTCTGTACTTTTATTGACTTTTATTAACATTGAGGAATTAAGGACATTTACATTGTATGGTACCATGGTATTTCTACTGCTCTTTTTACATTTATTTGTACATCTTTTACATATAAATACATATACATATATATACATATATATATATATATATATATATAATATTCCGATTCATATATAAATACAATATAATATGAATATCATAAATATAATATATTAAAATATAAATAGTGTATAATATAAATCACATATATATATGTATATATATAAAATATAATAGAACATGTTTGTATATTAAGATGCCCCTATGAACCTTGTTAGGGTGAAAGTCAGCCTGTTTTTACCCTCCTCCTCATTGTGTTACTTCACCTCCTCCTTTGTCCGTCGTTCACTTTACCAAAGTTTTGAAAGTTGTTTACGTTAAATAGCGAAGGGTTTAAAACCAGAGCTGCTCTGGAGCTGCTCAGCGACTTCCCTGATGAGTGGTGGGAAGCCAAAAGAACAAGTTCTGAGAACTGCCCTCTTATTAGGACGCCACAAAGATTCACTCCCAAATATCTTTGAGCCTCTACATCTATTTTCTGTCTAAAATGGAAACATATCAGATAGAGAAATGAGGAAAACAATATAATCGACGCGGTATTGTACAGTTGCTTGCATGTGCGCTGGTCAACAGAGTGGCTGACCTCTCTACAGATGTTATTACACATGTTGAGGAGGCCGCCCATCTGATCAATAACCCCTCTAACTGCGCTATCACACCAAAATGCATGTGCGTGTTTACCGTCTCCCTCCCTGTCTCTTTCCACACTCTGTTTTTGCTACTGTATTTAATTAAGCCGCATCGATTTCTCCCTGCACCTCCTCAAGGTCTCCTGCTGGAGGACTCTGATCTGTTGCTCTTCTTTCTTTTTTTCTTTTTTTTTCCGACGGAAAAAAAGTACAGAAAGTTGAAAAACAAGCTGGAGTTTCTCGTTTGTAATAAACCTGAAGAATAGTTAGAGCGCCTTAGCTGCTAGTAAACCTTTCTTGTAAACGTTGTGAGGCAGTTACTCTCAATAATGCATCAGTGACAGTTTATGAGGTGATAAATATTATTTCACCGTAGCGGAAGTCATTTTCTCCGAAAGGGCACTATAACAACTTTAATTGCCTCTGTTCAGCATTAAATTAAGCCTCTGTGGGATTTAACTGCTTTTTGTGTGTGGTTGCGTTGCTAACGGTACAAGTAATATGTTTTAAAGAGTTAAAGCTTAGACGAGGAAATTACAACCAGGAGTTCAGAATTAAAGGAGAAGAGTTATAATTGACACAATAATCTAACCTCGGTTATTCACGGTTTTTTGATTGTATCACATGGTCTTCATCAGCAGATTGAGTTAATTCAGTTGACATGCACATGTTGATGATTAAACTTCCAGCTCATCTCATCTACGTTTGCCTAAAGGTTGGTGGAAAAATGCTCAGAATTTTCTTTTAAATATGGAAAGATCCACCACAACTGAACAAACTGCAGATGCTGATGGAGACTGGATGAAGCGGTGAAAAGCTCCGGAATGAGGCAAGACAA
Source organism: Liparis tanakae (assembly GCA_036178185.1). Classification (NCBI taxonomy): domain Eukaryota; kingdom Metazoa; phylum Chordata; class Actinopteri; order Perciformes; family Liparidae; genus Liparis; species Liparis tanakae. The sequence goes on along the minus strand of CM070109.1, from coordinate 5,481,529 downwards.
GTTTTATTGGGTCGCACATTTCAACAACAAGCCAGAGGGATTTACATAAACACATTAAAGATAATAAATGCAAGACATGGTAGAAAGAGACATGTAATAAATTAAGTGGACCTTGGCTTGAAATTGTTGAAGAAATTATTGAGACTATACAGTGTTCCTTTAAGTATCTGATGAATTTATACATTTTGATAGATGTCATTCATGATAATGAGGATATTTTGCAGGACCAGTTATTCCCTTGTTTTTTCTCTCTCAGGGAAATTGGGATTAAACTATCATTAATTAACAATTTAGTTGAATCTATCGTGGCTTCAAGAGGTTATCAGAACAACCTTTTTGCATTGGTTCATTTAAAATAACGTAGCTTTTTGGTCAATAAATTGTACAAACAATCCCCATAATGACAAATACAAAAATAAATTTGTTATTATTTGCATGTATATCAAACATTTTAAATTGTTTGCCATTTTGGCATGAAAATATTTTGAATAAAATAAAAATGTGTTTGGCAAATATGGTCAAAATCCCAACTTGGGCTCAAGAACATCCTTTGATTAACTTTGATATTGCTAACATTGATTTTTAAATCAATCAAAAACACGTTTATTTAACTCTGATTACAATATGCAGGATTTAGCAAGATGTGCTAAACTAAATTAATTTAAAAAGAACTGTGTGCCAACGTCAATACATTCTGATACCACTGTGTCAACAAATCAATCCGATCCATAACGTATATATTGTTTTCTTTCCAGAACAAGTCGAACGTGTTGAACTGGCCCTTTTGTTGTACTAACTGATGCCTTATCAAGCTTTTGGCTCACGGGGTCACAGGGGCAGAAAAACATTTTGTTCGTGCCTTCCATTTACGGTAAAAAAACAAAACACAAATGATAAACTCGAGGATGGGAGGTCCGTGTGCGTCGCCAGCAGCATGTTTATCCCTTTGACCCGAGCTGTGTTCTCCCAATAACGGCTTGCAGAGGAAGTCAGGGCCCTGCGGTCTCCTGCCTCCTGGGGCGCCCAGTGGAGATGTCCGTCTGTATATCGTTAAAGGGTCAATCTGTCAACATGACGTGATTAAAAAACTATGACACATTTTGGCAGCTGTCAGCGTGTGTCTGTGTACTTCGGTAATTTTCTGCCGGTTTTGTGCGATTGAATGATTTTTTGCCAGGGCAGCAGCAGCTTGTTGTGCACCCGCTGTTCCATTTGTTGGACACGTGTGTGTGCGGTGTGTACCGTTGTGTAAGATTGAGTAAGAGCACCAGTTGCATTACCTCAATCAAATAGAACATTTACACCCATGAGGATCTTTGTTTAATTACATTTTGTGACCCTCTAAATATATATTTTTTTCTAATTTTATGTGGATGAGGCCAGCTGGAGGCTAAAAGTATTTGCTCTTTTTTTTTTTTTTTCGACCTGCACACCTCAGATGATGAAGAACTGTGCTGCTTGCTGGAAGATGAGACTACGCAAACCAAGAGGAAGCTCTTATTCTGAATACATGTCTCTAAAAAAAAGTCAACAGGTAACATTTCACGTATACAAAATAAATTATGAATTTGTAAAGCACATTTTATAACATTAAAAATAAAAAAGTAGCATTTTTACATGTTTAAGATATCTATGTCGCCTAAATGTGGACAAATGGTCTATGACATGGGGATGTGATCTTCACAAGGTAACGTTTATCTTTTGATACTTTAAGCACATTTTACTGGTAATATTTCTGTACCTTTACTCATTAAGTTGGATTTTAAATGCAGGATTTGTATTTATAGATTGTTATATTGATACTTTAGTAAAGGATTTGAGTACTCATTCCACCATTTCAATGTCCACACATACAAACTTTAATTATGCATGTCATGGTGACCCAGTGGTTCAGATGCCATTCAACTAAAAGGTCACTGGGTAAAATCCAACCAGCAACCTTTGATTGATGCCATGTCCCCGTCTCTCCCCTTCTTTCTGTCTTTATCACACTGCCTTGTCTGGAAAATAGCTTTTCTTTCAGCGTTTTCATCTTTCTTTGTCTGTCATCATCTTTATTGGTCATCTTGTTGAAATAACTACATAACGTCTATAATAACTATAATGTCTATAAAAAAAGGCCCACAGGAGTATTTAAAATAGGGCTACCATTTACATAACCCTTCACAAATAGAGAAAGGAATGTTACAACAATGCCCAATATTGACCTAATTTGTCGAGGTTGTTGTTTAGTTTGGTGAAATTATATAGAAACACTTTCTTTTTTAAGAGCTTTTATGGAAATATAGAATCAATATTGAATGATGGTCCTCTTGGTCCCTCTGTTTTCACCCTGTTGTGTACATGTTGAGGGGTTTGACGATGCACACCACACATTGTGGAAGCACTCTGTAAAAGTCCTGAATTCAACATTTTATAATATCAGAACATGCGTGTCGTGGCAAACCAGGGGGGAAGCCACGCAGACAGAGCACAGGGGGCGGAGCTCTAAGGGGGAGGGGATCGTGGGAGTGTACTTCCCAGTGCATGTGCTGCAGCCAATGGGCACATGGGAGTGGTCACACCTGCAGCCCATCAGGTGATTAGAGGGAGCATATCTTCTCTGCACTGGAAGGCATCAATTCAGGTTTCAGTTTATTTTGTATAGCCCATTCTCAAAAATTACAAAATTTGAGAGCTTTACAATCTGTACATATAGACATCCCGGTCCCAGAACCTCAAATCTGATCAGGAAAAACTCCCAAATAACCCTTCACGGGGAAAAAAGGGAAGAAACCTTCAGGCGAGCAACAGAGGAGGATCCCTCTCCAGGATGGAGAGAACAATAGATGTCATGTGACCAGAAGGACAGATTTAGAGTTAAAATACATTCAATGAATATGACAGAGTTTACGAATAGTTGGTAGTAGGCATATTCCACGATGGAGACCTCCACGGTCCATCAGGCAGGTGGAGGTAGAGAGGAGGAGTGGGCGGGGCATCAGCAGCGCCATGGCATCAGACCCAGCCAGGTCCAGTGGACCCTATAAAACGTGAAGTCACATGGACTCCGAGAAGAAAGCAGAGTTAATAATGTGCAATAGAGAGATGAAAATGTATCCATAAGTAGAGAAAGACGAGGATACAAGTGCTCAGTGTATCCTAAAACGTCCCCCAGCAGCTTATAAACCTATAGCAGCGTATCAAGGGGCCGGACCAGGGCAAACCCCATTCAGCCCGAACTATAAGCGCTATCGAAGAGGAAAGTCTTAAGTCTGCTCTCAAATGAGGGGACTGCCTCCCGGACCGATGGTGAAGCTTGTTCCATAAAAGTGGAGATTGATAACTGAAGGCTCTGGCTCCCATCCTATGCTTTCAAGGGAGCAGAGGGAACAGGAGACGACAAGGATCCTCAGGAGAGGAGCCAAGCGCACTCACCGCTCTCCTCTGCCCACACAGGAGAAAGGAACCTCCAACCCGGAGGATTCATCTGAGGAACCGCCAACCCGGAGGAATCATCTGAGGAACCGCCAACCCGGAGGAATCATTTGAGGAACCCTAACCCGGAGGAATCATCTGTGGATGTTGTTCTTCCTTCGTGTGGGGTTCACCAGAGCGTTGTGTACATTATATATTATATAGCTCAAACCTGAATGCTCTGCTTTCATGTTTATGCTGCTCACTTCACAACTGACATCATTGCTTCTACAATCCATTAATATCCATTACATTATTTGTTATTATCGTGTCCTCTTTATTAGGTATTTTGAATTTAGAGTAACCTGTGTTATATGCATACATAGTTAAATAATGATGTATATGTATCTTATGTGTGATCCCTCTTTGGATAATATCACACAGATACACATGCTGTGTGTTAAAGCTCATGTGAGGCCTTCAAGGGTAACAATCCTCATATGTTTGTCCCCTCAGCCTCTCAACAACTGACACTGAATAAATATTGCCATCTTGTTTGGCTTTTTTTCACGAGTGTTGAACTCAAAGCCTTTGATGGACAGATAAAGCACACAAAAACACTACCTCTGCTTTCTCAATCACACTCTTTGCTTTGGAGAGCTGCCAAGTTCCAGTCCTCTAACGTGTGTGTTGGTGAACTCAAAACAAGTGTCATGTGTTTGTGGGTACACAGATGTGAAGAAGGGGGGATTTACACATTATATTTCCATTTGATTAACTCTATTTAAATTGTTTGAATTGTTTATTTTCATGAAGCTTATACAATATAAAAAAATGTATATACATAGAAAATTAAATATGTGTATTATATTATGTAAAATGGAAGGGTTTCATGTGCAAAATAAAATAAATAAAAATAATGGCATAATAGAAAGACATTTATCGAGTGATAGTGCAGTCATTTTGTAAAGGAACATTTGGTTTAGCCAATACTTTCATAAGTTCTACGCATGTTGGCAGCATTTAAAGGAATATTTCATAAAATACACTTAGGCCTATGCTAAATGCACACATTTCAGACAATATTGACTAAAATGTACCTAAACTTCTGTGAAGGGTTGTTTGGGAGTTTTTCCTGATCCGATGTGAGGTTTTGGGACAGGGATGTCTATGTTTACAGATTGTAAAGCACTCTGAGACAAATTTGTAATTTTTGAAAATGAGCTATACAAATAAACTGAATTTAATTTAATTTAATTTAATTGAAAAGTATCGACTTAGTGTACGTATACCACTTGCACATCTGCATGGTAAACAGTAAGTCTAAGCTAGTAGCTGGTTAGATTAGCTTAGCACAAAGACTACAACAGCTAGCCTGTCATTTTTACATATCGGTCTATATTTGGATCAAACACAGATGAATAATAGTTTAATTAGATTTAAATTTAGTTTGTTACTTTTAGACTTTTATGATAAAAATCTCAGCGAACTGCATCATCAGAACATAATTGGTACAGAAGAAGGAAACAAATGTGTTTGATGTCACCCATTGGCTTAAGGACAGCGGTTTTGAAGCCTCGAGTTCGGCATCCAGGCCACCGCCATCTTGTTTTTTTGCAACCAATAAATGAAAGTGACCGTCTGTATATGGCTCTGGTAGCGACCAACGTAAAACGCCCTCAAACACTCACTTCTTTAACATCTATTTTCTTTTTTTCTTATTTAAAAAAAAACTTTATTGAAAAAATATAGAACTAAGAATGCTTTATAAACTATATACTGCACCAATGTCTACACAGCTGGGACTGGTAGAACTGAACTTAATTTTTTTATAAAAACATGATGAGTTAATTTTAAGAAATGTATAAATGTATACATAAGATTTCTTAAAACAGGAAAGTATTACATTTATTCACATATCCTTTCTCCTTCCTCACATTTGGATACAAACTTCAACACATTTTTTCTCTGCTCATAAAAAGCAGTGGACCACGCTGCCACACGAAGAGGAGGAGACTCTCACTGCCCCAATGCAATAAACTGTGTGGCGGCAATGTGTCACATTTGGTACTTTTAAGATTTTAAAGAGGAGCTCAACAGCCTGGGAGCCGATTCTCAGCTCTGAGACACTTTTAACTCGTGAACGAGCTCTTCCTCAGAGCGAGGAGGAGGAAGAGGAAGGGAAGGCTCTACCAGTTAGAAGTAGACATCCATATTGGTAGTCATTTTCACACTGTCACCATATTTCGGGCCTTTTTTAACCAAAACAAAGGCCCCGTGTGATTCTCCTACATGACGTCCTCTGCTGCCCTCTTCAGGTCACACGAAGAAGCACACACTCAATGGGCACCATGTCGCCCGGGGTGGAGAGGGGAGCTGAGGATAGACCGGGAAGGTTTTGTTTAAATATTTTAAAAGATATTTTTAAAAGATTAATTATCTTTTTTTTATTTTTTTTTATTTAAAATATATTCAATGAGTATGACAGAGTGTATGAATAGTTCTTAGTAGGCATATTCAATGTGCAGAAACACGTGTTTCTATCACTCTCACTGTAAAGCTGTATCACTAGACGGCAGCGCTGTAGATGCTGCACAGCTCCACCAGATGGGGCACTGCCCTAAAAAACACCCCAATACACCACCGATGTGAAATAACTTATTTGTACCTTTTTAAAGTTTCTGAGTACACAGACTGTGATCAGTGCACTGCTGCGAGGATTTAAATTGACCTAATGAATGTATAGCTCCTCCACACATTATAAGTGTTACTTATTTTACTCTTGCTGGACAATGTTTTACTCTTTTTTTTATTGTTAGATAAAAAATATGTCTTAGTGAAAATCTTTTAAATTATTGTCAAAAAAGAGAGTGATATATCAAGAAGTTAATGCACCATTTATGTATCTTTACTTCTTTCTTTTTTACGCAGTACGATATGTGCAGTACGACAGCTGGATGAAGCTTTGGGCCGCAAACCTTCAAGATCTGGCACCTTCCAGCATGATTTTAAAGAGAGGTGTGTGTGTGTGTGTGTGTGTGTGTGTGTGTGTGTGTGTGTGTGTGTGTGTGTGTGTGTGTGTGTGTGTGTGTGTGTGTGTGTGTGTGTGTGTGTGTGTGTGTGTGGGTGTGTGTGGGTGTGTGTTTAAGCTGTGCTGAGATCATAACCGCCACGAAAACTATTTATTTTCCTGATTCAGATTATTTGTGAATTGGATTTTTTCGAGTGCTTATGTATCCAAACGGCGTCTCGGGCCTTTAACTCATCGCATGGCGGTTTACGGTGCCGAAGGGTTTTTATGAACTGGCTCGGCGTTAAAAAAGCAGAAATGTTACAGCTTGAGATTTATTCCGCCACATCGGTTCAGGATAAATCCAAGAAAAGAAAATGAGGTTGTCTACCTAGTGTGGACGACACCAGAGAGTAATGATTCCCCATCATTTGTGACCTTTACGTTTTAAACTGTTTACACAATTCACACACACACACACAACACTTTACCAGCAGAGAGCAAACATCCAGAACCTTGTTTTGAAGTCCCAGCCAGTTCCTGTGAAATCCAAACAAGTCTCAAGGTTGCCCGGAGCGACGCATGAGAGTTTCATGACCAGGTGGAAGAACCAGAGATATACTGTTAATATTGGTTTCACGCTGGATCTAAACCTGTAGTGGTGTCCCCAATTCTGCCAGTCAATGAAAGTTTACAGGTGAGACTTTCACAATAGGGACCATTTAGTGCCCAAATTAGTTGAGGATAACAACTGTAGATACAAAGGAGGCAAAAGTAAAACATCATCAGCAAAGAGACACATACGATCTTAGTTGTGCTCACATGAGCCTTGTGTTCTACAAATGAGACTTAACGCCACGACAGAAGAATCGAAGGCAAGACTCATAAACCCTGAAAGGTGAGCACCATGTCATGGTTGTGCAGAATATTGAACACGAATACACACGGCTGTGTGAACACATATTGATTTAAATGCAGGCTGAAAGGACATCTGCTTCCCTCCTGTTGGGGGTCATGAAGCTGTGCCCTACTGTTGTTGTTGTTGTTGTTGCTCCTGTAGTTTGTTCATTACCCTTTTGCCCCAGGTGGTTGTACCATCTCAACTACATGTTTAACAACAATTACTTGATGTTAGCACATCATTGTTGTATAACAGTTAAGCTCCACACCTTCTTTCTCGTATTAGATGTTTTCATTCTGTCTTACTAACTATCATGTCAATCCAGATCCTGCCTCCCATCTCGTTAGTCCAACTCCCTTCACCTGCCTCTGGTCACCTCGTTAGTCCCTCATTACCTTCACCTGGTCTTCATGCCCGTCTCACCTGTTGCCCATTCCCTCGTTAGTCCCTGTCTACTTAGGTTCCCTCACTTGGTCTTGTCCTCTGCCAGGTTGTCTTGTGTTTTCCCGACCAAGCCCTCGAACATTCCACAGTTTAATTATTCTGTCTGTTTCGTTCCTGAAGACAAATTTGAATTATCTGTCTCCTGAGTCGTGCATTTGGGTCCATCCTAATCCCACTGTGACATTAATACAAAAAAGTATTTTTCTAATCTATAATAACTGCACGCTATATGCATTAGTTAAATCTGAGCAAACACTTAATTCATCAAAGCATTGTTCCTACATTAACTCTCATTAGTGTGCAGTTCATAAACACAGTCATGACTGTTTTGATCTTGATCAATACGCTTGACAATTATGTGTTCCATTATTGGGTTTTCATACTTCATAAATGATGGATTCTCTATTTTTAAATTAAGAAATATATACATTACAAACCAATTATTAAGTACCTATGATTTAGATAATGTATAAAGTGTTAGTTAATGATCAAAAAATATTCAAATTTGCACAAATCAACTTTTAATAATGAGTCGCCACACCACGTCCACGTGGTTTTATGAAACCTGAAGCTTTCATGGCGACCGGATATTTAATTGTTATGACCAACGTTCTAAACTGATCTGATTAAAAAGATATAATAAGCCGAAACACGTACAGTAATAACAAACATTTATAGAAAAATAGGTCCTCCGCTCCAACTGTCAGTGTTCAGGCCCTAATAATAATATGTTTTGAGGCCTCTGATATCCATTTTTAGAGGCAGAATATTAGGGTCATAGTGATATTTTATACTCAATTGGACACGATCAGTGAGATAAAGATGAACTAGCTCAGTATCAAATATACCATTCAATGGAGAAATAATACCATAATAATATATATTAATGCAAAGAATAGAGAGATGTCGGTAGTTATTTTTTTGTATTTCTAATTCGCTTGTGCACTCTCGCTCAATGGAGACAGTTTCTAAGTGCCCTTTCATTTGCCTCAAGTAAAGCTATATCATATATATGTATTTAGAGAGAGAGAGAGAGAGAGAGAGAGAGAGAGAGAGAGAGAGAGAGAGAGAGAGAGAGAGGGAGAGGGAGAGGGAGAGAGAGAGAGCGAGAGAGAGAGAGATTATGGCCGTTTTTTTATTTTTCTTGACTGAGCTCAATGTTGACTATTTTTAGAACATCCCTTGCAGGCGACTCACCTGGCCGACTATATATAGCATTTATAAATAACATTGAAAGAATAGCAGTGTCTCAAACTAATGGTTTCTCCAGTAAAATACGCCAATTTTTGTCAGATTTAGGATTTCTTTAAAAAATAAAAACTTTTAAATATAAATATGTATCCACAGAGCTGTGGTTGTGATTTACATGAATGTTACAATCCATGCATGACCCAATATTACGAACATTTACCAGTTATCCATTTAATAACAGGTGGTAATAATAAACACATTGCATACTAATTACGTGCCGCTGTCAGGTGACGTCACAGCAGAGGGGCGTGGCCCGCGACCGTTAGACGTAAACATTCTAATGTGCTCGAGATGGAATGTTGTGAGTTCCTCGTGGAACATGGACGTTCCTTCAGAGGCTGGTGTCACTCACTCTCTCAACCACCTTTCACCTGTCAACACGGAGTTTACTCGCGGCGAAAAGCAACTCAATCAGAGAAATTCAACACCCAGTGAACCATAAGGTAAGAACTCAAACTGTTATTAGCTAGTTGTGCACGTGTATTTTCAACCAGAGTCCAAGTTAAACGCCACGAAGTAACGAGCTAGCTAACGTGAAGTTTAAAAGATATTGCAAGCTAGCTAGATTGTATTTGCCCTTAAACTTTACTAAAGCATACTTCCTCTATTCTGTGAATTGTTCACTTCATATAGTTGTTTAATCCTGAGTGTCTTTACTGTATTACACAACTATACAAAGTGAACAATTCACAGACTAGAGGAAATATACTTCAGTAAAGTGTAACAGAGATTACGAGCTAGCTAGCTAGATTGTATTCGCTCTTAAACTCTACTAAAAACATATTTCCTCTATTCTGTGAATTGTTCACTTCATATAGTTGTTTAATCATGAGTGTCTTTACTGTATTAAACCAATATATGAAGTGAACAATTTACAGACTAGATAAAGTATGCTTCAGTAAAGTTTAAGAGCTAATACGAGATTGTATTAATGCTAGCTCTTAAACTTTACTAAAGCATATTTCCTCTGGTCTGTTGTCAAATTGTTCAGGTCAAATCATTGTTTAATCAAGTAAAGAAACTCATGTTCAGACGTATTATCAGTACAATTACTATACAATGAGTTATATATCCTGTTTTATATGAATGGTTTATGAATAAAACATGTGAGCTGTATTTAAATGTATCATGCTATGCAGGTGAAAGCATTTTAAAATGTCCTATGTATTGTTAGCTATCTTTTTCAATTCTTTAAAAATGCTTCATGTTTAATAAAAGTATAAAATAAGTTGTGTAAAATGTTTCTTTGCAAAGTTAGTAGGAACTGCAGCTGTCAAATAAGTGAAGTCAAGTGCACAGCACTTTCCTTTAACTGTAGTTCAGTGGAAGTAGAACACACACAATTGTGTTTTACAGGGGGAACTTTCCCTCCAGAAATAGTGATTTCTTCATTATTATTATTATTATTATTATTATTATTATTATTATTATTATTATTATTATTATTATTAATATTAATAGTATTAGTCTTCTCAATATTTGCCACAGGAAGAGAGATTGAACATGACTTCTAGAGTGGACCGTTTTACACTGGCCACATCCTCAATGTTGTTTAACTTTGAGGATGTGGTTAGTGCTTCAACACCACCTCCTCCACCTCCACGTCCACGTCCACGTCCACTACTTCCACGGCCCGTTGATTCTGTCAACCTAGACCCCCTGACCTTTGTACAGCCAGCTCCTCTGTGCAATCAGTCAGCTTGTAGCCATCCCTTTACCCAGGCACAGGTAAGATACTGAGAAGAAGTTAGGAGGAGATATCATTTAGATCTGAAGGGATGAGTACATGAATGATAGATCGATATAGAACTATTTGGATAATCAATGAATTGTGTTGCAGAATGACGACCTGGACGACCTGTTCGAAATCCTGTATGGTCCGGTACCTACAGCTCCACCACCACCGTCACCTCCATCGCCTCCAGAGTCCAGCCCTTCAGTCGCCCTCGACCCCCGACCCTCGTGCAGCCAGGTGCCCTGTACGATCAGGCAGCGCTCTGTGGCCGTGCACAGGTGAGATACTAAGAAGAAGTTAGGGGGAGATATCATTATATATCATTTAGATCTCAAGGGATGAGTCCATGAATGATAGATCGATATAGAACTATTTGGATAATCAATGAATTGTGTTGCAGAATGACGACCTGGACGACCTGTTCGAAATCCTGTATGGTCCGGTACCTACCGCTCCACCACCACCGTCACCTCCATCGCCTCCAGAGTCCAGCCCTTTAGTCGCCCTCGACCCCCCGACCCTCGTGCAGCCAGGTGCCCTGTACGATCAGGCAGCGCTCTGTGGCCGTGCACAGGTGAGATACTAAGAAGAAGCTAGGGGGAGATATCATTTAGATCTGAAGGGATGAGTCCATGAATGATAGATCAATATAGAACTATTTGGATAATCAATGAATTGTGTTGCAGAATGACGACCTGGACGACCTGTTCGAAATCCTGTATGGTCCGGTACCTACAGCTCCACCACCACCGTCACCTCCATCGCCTCCAGAGTCCAGACCTTCAGTCGGCCTCGACCCCCCGACCCTCGTGCAGCCAGGTGCCCTGTACGATCAGGCAGCGCTCTGTGGCCGTGCACAGGTGAGATACTAAGAAGCGCCAGTAGGATCGTCTTTAGTGGCGTCTTCTGACAGACGGCTGACACTGAGGCAGCTTCTCTAACCAGCTGCTCTGTGTTTGTGTCTCTAGGATCAGGTGTATCTTATGCCGCAGCAGCTCCAGACCCTGCCTCTTTATGGATACCTGTAAGTAGCACACACCATGAATATACACACACGCACACACACACTTGTGCGTGTACACAGATATTGAGCTTGTGCTTCTCTTTTTAAACCCAATCTTTCTATGAACTAGGCCAGATGGACAGGCGGTGTACGTGCTGACTCCACCGACTACACCGACCACTTCACCGACTCCACCGACTCCACCGGCCACTTTACCGACTCCACCGGCCACTTTACCGACTCCACCGGCCACTTTACCGACTCCACCGGCCACCGCTCCGACAAAGTAAGTGAGCTCTGCTCTTTTGGCCACATTCACCTTTTATTTAATTTCTCTGCAGCTGTTGGATTCAAGTGTCAGTTGTTTGTACCGAGCTTCCTGCATGAATAATATAATCCGTCTGTCGTAATGAACAACAGCGCAGACAAAGATGCCTTCCTCCCATGTCTTGTATCATTCTGCTCACTTTAGTGTTTCTTCCTAAAATGCTTTTGCTTTTCTTCTGTGTTCCTACAGAAAGAGGAAGCGTGCGGAGAAGCACCATGAGGGGCCCTACGTGAAGAAGCCGCCCAACGCCTTCATGCTGTTCATGAAGGAGCAGAGGCCAATCTGCGCGGCCCAAATTAAGTCGAGAGGGTCTGCTGTGGTCAACGGCGTTCTCGGGCAGAAGGTACGTGTGTTTGCTCTGTGAGACTCTCAATGCGACGCAACCTTCATGACAGTTTGGTAAAACACTCTGCATGTGTGCTTTGACGATTTTTTAAATCTTCACATCTTGACAGAAACTTTTGATAACTTAATGCAAACTGTTAGCACACGAATGCACCGTGGGAGTCTGTGGGAGCGCGCTCTCATTAACGTTGTCCTCTCCCCACAGTGGAAGTCTCTGTCCACCGAGGAGCAGGCCAAGTACTACGGACTGGCCGACGCTGAGAAGCGTCTCCACGCTCAGTGCCACCCTGAGTGGACCCCCGGAAACAACTACGTATGTACAACTCACGTTAACGCCAGAATACTACAGCGCATTTATGCAAAGTCACTGAAAGAGTTGTTCGGATCAGCACACGTCGGGTGGGAAGTCTCACGTGTTTTGTTTTTGAGCAGGGAGTAAAAAGAAAGAGAGACCGGAGCAAGGCCGGAAAACTGGCAGCCGAACCGTCTGAAGGTAAGACGATACTCTGAGGACCGCAGCTCGCTTTGATGTGAAACGGATGATAACTGAACTGACAGGCTCCTATTGGACTGGGATAGTCAGACAGTCAGCATACATAGAGTCAGAGGCGTTTACCAGCTTCTACCCAGTTGTAGAGGATTGATCCGTGTTGTTGTTGGTTTGTCCTGCAGCTTCTTCCTCAGCAGACGTCACCCAGCCGGCCTAGAAGCAGCGCGCCTCCTCAGTGTCCACACAAGTGGAGGCTCCTCCTCTCCAAAATGTCACATGGATAATGGAGACCGTCCCCTTCTGGGGTCCTGAAGGACAGTGAGGTTAGTAGATTCTCTCTGTGTCCCAACAATGTTCCCTTCAGGCTGAGAGGAAACTAAATGATCAACTTGAATCAATCAGAATCATGAAGGGGTTCTCCTGAAGCTCAGGGGTTCCCTCAAACCCAAAAACATGAAATACACAAATTAAAAAATCTAATTCATGTTCTGTGTTTCTGCCTCACTGGTTCAACATAATCAGTGTTAATATAATTGCGTGGCATGATGTTGACTATAAAGAAGAAGTACTAGTATCTGTTAACGCTTGACTCTAAACTAAACTTTACTTTCCGCAGATGAACCGATGAACTTCAAGTTACGCCTGAAGACGAGATCGACAGTAACTGGAAGATCACACTAGTCGATTCGCCTGGCAGGCAGTCTCAGCCCCATGCTCACTGCATGGAGCGCAGTCTCTCAGACACCACCTCTGGACCTGAGACCTCGTGAGGTCAGTGGAGCAGATCCAGGACCTGAGACCTCGTGAGGTCAGTGGAGCAGATCCAGGATCTGAGACCTCGTGAGGTCAGTGGAGCAGATCCAGGACCTGAGACCTCATGAGGTCAGCTGGTGGTGGTGACCAGGGCTCTGAGAGACTGCGCTCCATGCAGTAACTTGGGGGTGAGTACTGCCCCTCCCCCCCTCTGCCTGGGGTTCTCCTGGGCCAACAGAGGCGTGGCCTGGAGGACGACTGCCGCCACAGAAAGATGACCGCCTGCCAGACCTGGAGACGCTTGTGGTGGAGGGATGTCCAGTAGATGTGGCCCTGAAGTCCTCCACACAGATCAGGCCAGAAGCTTCCAGACGCACGTCTCCGTCCAGTGAGACGAACCGGGCTCCGACATGACCGGATGACCGCTGGGAGTCGGCCCACCAGTTTGCCAGGAACCAGTGCGAGGCTCGGCAACAGAGGAGGCGGTGTGCAGCGTCCAGCTGCCCCACGAGGAAGGGGAGGGGCCTTCTGTCCTAGAATGGCGTCGAGCATGGCGCCTCCTCGTCTTCATTCGATAATAAATACGTTGTTGCATTTAAAAGCAGTTTGTTGTCATGTCTTATTCGTATCAATAAACACGACACATATACCAACGCTCCTCTACCGGGTCGGACCGGGTCGGACCGGCTCCATCAGGCGCTCCAGCCCAACATCAAAGTCCTCCGGTGGTCCGGCTTCCTGGAGAAGGACCCGGAGCAGTAAACATGAACATGTGTGTTAGTTCATGTTGGCGTCCAACACGGAGCCCAACGAGCACAACTTTGTATTTTTAGGCCATTTCCGTTCTTTTTTTAGGTTTAGCCAGTGCTTATAATAACATTGTACAACACACACACACACACATACACACACATCTCTACAACAGAGATACATGCTGCAGGAATCATGATCCACCAGGTTGTGAACAAACCATTTCTTCACTTAGATCATGTCAACATATTTATGTTGTAGATGAACTGAAAGGGAACATCCACTATGTCCAGAAGAAATGTTTACGCAACGAAGGGTAAGAAGCATCGCCGATATCAATGATGGACGAGAATACAGCAAATGAGACTCTTAAAATGTTTAAAGCCAGAATTCACTTTCTTATTAAACAATTGGATTAAACAAAAAATAATGAATGAAGCACGGAGCCTGACTGACATCAGACAGACAGCGATGGGTCCCAATGTCAGTGAAGTAAATGTCCTGCAGTTTCCTCTTTGGAAATCTGTTTTTGAGTCATCATTTTTAGTAATCTGCACAGTCAGTTCACACACACACACACACACACACACACACACACACACATACACTTTTATATGCAAATCCAAAGATCCCTGACCCCTCGGGGGGGGGTCATACAGCCCATGCTCCAGTGGCTTCATGTTCTCTATCTTGACACTACTGTACACATCCAGACGGCTGTTGCCCCGAGCAACAAACTAAAAGGACCATGAAAGGTACAGCGCTGAAGAAAGGAACACGTGCACGAGCGCCAGAGGAAATCCCCGCGGGCTCGTGTGTGGGATTTCCCCCGAGACGGCAGACGGATGAATCCAACGTGAAATCATAGATCAAGCATCATGACATGGAAAGAAATTACACATTGATGGTGAAATTACACATTAATAGACAAGGACGACTGAGAGAAAAACGATATTCTTAAACAATCGATGGAAAACTGCTGAGTTATATGAGTGGATTGATTCCATCGTATATCTGTTAGATATAAAGCTATAAACAGAACACAGACAAGCTTCATTTTGCACAAAGTCTCGAAAGTCAAATTAAATGTGTGTGTGTGTGTGTGTGTGTGTGTGTGTGTGTGTGTGTGTGTGTGTGTGTGACAATGGGGGTGTAGTAGTTATAAAAAAACATTATCTAAGTGAAAAGTGATCAGATGTTTTACTAAAAATAGAAATACTACGGTGTAAAAATACTCCATGATAAGTAACGATTACATTTCCTGCAATTAAAATATCACTGAAGTAAAAGTTTTAAAAGTCGAAGCACTCACTGGTCCCCGTCGGAGTCTTATTATTACATTACTGGATGAATATAATATTAATATATGATTATCATTATTATTCATGCATGTAAATGACTTGCTAGGTTACTTGATGGGGAATACTGCTTTATTCAGATTATTTATTCTAATTATGAATATTAATGTGCGTCCTTTATCGTGAGGATGAAGCCCAACTCGAGGTCTCCAGTACAGAACCAGCCTTCACATCAGCCCTGAAGCAGTCATTCAAGCCTGAAAACAAAGAAACAAGCAGCTGATGCTTCAAAGTGTTGGATTATAAACCTCTGGCACCTCTTAGTGGTAGAATGTAAACACAGTGAGGCAGACATGGTGAGCGCAATCAAATTCTGGTTGTATAGTATTTGTTTGTTTGTTCATGTAAACAAAATGATTTGAATGATGCTATAAAATCTACAAATTGTTTCTTTATATACAGACACTACTCGAGTTGAAATATGATGAATCGTCACCTCAATCGCAATAAAAAAGTGAATTTAAAGACATTATAAAAGGTGTTTATTTTCCTGTAATACATACGCAAAACGAATAAAAGGATTGCATCCAAATGTTTAATTAAGTAGGAGTACAAATATACTATTATCATCTGAACGCATCAAGCAAAAGTACTCGTTATATGAACGGATTATCACCACTAATCCATAAATGGTGCACTAAACTGGTCAAATTTGAGCGAATTAAAAATGTTAACGGACTTCAATTTATATTTGAACTGTAGGGTACCGGTAGTTTAATCTGTAACGTGCATCATACATTATAGGATGATGTGAATCTGTAATGCAACTATAACACAATTATAATGTACATCACATTGTGCAAATATAAGAAACTAGAGAGTTGCATCTCAGACAAGATGCTTCAGTGCTCAGATAAATGTTGCCTTCAACTGTTTATCATTCACAATCAGCATCATCATCCTACCGACTGATCTGGATATGTTTTCTGTTTCTTTTTATCAACATATTGATTACACACACGTTTGGTCTCCCATGTAGCGTCAAAATTACAAACTAGTGGGAGATTCCTGAAGACCATTGAACCGTGCAAAGCTGCAGGAGGACAACCCCCCCCCCCCCCCCCGGGGGTCCGTGGCCCTCTGTAGGGGGTCTGTGATATAAGTTGGTATCCACTGATACATATTATATTACGTGTGTGTCAGTACTCCTACAGCTGCAGTTGAGAAATAGTTTTTTCACTAGATTATTATCTGATCGACTGAGCACATTGTGTCCATTACCTCAATAATGATTGTGACACATAGCAAATAAGTACATTATGTTTTCTGTAAGAACTTTTTTTCTTTCTACTGTTCTTTTTCCAAAAGTTTTTAGAATCAATTAAGTGTGGGAAACAACATTTAAAGTATTTTTACCAAGCAGATTTCTGTTCTTAGCCACAGGGTCCATTTCAATAATTAAAGGTAAATAGTAAGTACAATATGTGATTATTCATATAATATTAGAATGTAACCAACAGAACAGTTAAACATTATCAAATATTTATTTATATTTAAGACAAAGATAGATTAATTAAATGTAGCCTCCCCGACATATATTGTTTAACCTCCAGTCTGCAATGTAATAAATGTAAATCATTCTCCTTTATTATTTTGCCGCCACAGGATTTAACTATCGAGTGTCCATTTATCAAGAGTAGTGGAATTAATGAACAAGGTGCAAGTGATAAGAGGGAAAGACTGTTTGCTAGTGTTGTTGCACCTGTTTCCAATCCTTCCTATTGGTTTGTTGCTGATGTAATACCAGTAGAGCGACAACCAGTAGTTAAAGACAACTAACTCGTTAACCCGAGCTCTAAAACGTTGCAGTCGATGTTTGCGAGAAAATGACGAGTGAAAGCAAAAAGCAACAGTGGTGTGAGAACATTTAAGTTGCTTTTATTTTGTGCATGTTTTTGTGTATAAAACATTAAAATGCGATTGATCATTTGTGCATTAAAATCACAGCAGTTGAAAAAAAAAGTAAAAGACATAATCAATAGTCGGAGAATCTTGGTCCAAACTTATAAGGGGTAAGTTGGTCCAATGTAAACAAACCTCAGACAGGGTTCTTACACATTTGGAGCAATAGATTTCCATGACTTTTCCATGAATTTTCCTGGACTTTTAACCAAATGTCCACGAACAAACTGAACTCTCTGTATAAACATGAACAATTTATAAAATGTAGCGTATCGAGAGCGTACACCGGCTTAAATTCTGAGCGTCTTTCTTTAAAAAAAACATAAATTATTTCAAACTCAGTGTAAATGAACATGTGATTATAACACATTTACATGACTTTTCAAAAAAGTTGTTGATTTAAGTTTTTTCCATGACTTTTCCAGGCCTGGAAATGACCATTTTAAAATTCCATGACTTTTCCAGGTTTTCCATGACCATTCGGACCCTGCTAAGACACATAATCATTTGTGGGATATATTCTACAGATCATTTGGTCCGTCAATTATTATTTATGCGCGAGCTTGAACGACTGATAAAGAGGAGTATAAAAGGAACATCTTTTTCTTTAAATGGTGAATAGACGTGTGCTGGTGTAATGGAGCTGCACTTGTGTCGTGCTTTAACGCTACACGTCCTTCACCCATTCACACTAATGACAGGCGCTACAGACGTTTTTCCATTACCAGAATCGACACCATCGTCAGCGTCATGACCCAATTGGAAACATGCGAGTTGGTGTGCGAGACGATGATGCTGAACCACAGCTTCTGGTACAGGGCCACGGCCGCGGCCTGGGTGGAGCTGGTCTCCAGCGCCACCTTGGAGAGGCCTCGCTCCTTACAGAAGTCAATCACAGTCTGAGTCATCCGGAATCCCAGGCCCATCCGACGGCACGACGGCGAGATGATCATTTGGACCAGTTCTCCGTACCTCTCTTCCCCACTTTCTTTGGTCACCAAAGCCACCATACCCAAGATCCGGGTCCTCCCGTCAACCTCGGCCTCCACCACCCAGAAACAGTCATCCGGTCTGCTCAAGTAGTTCCCGGGGATGTCGCGCATGTCCGACTGGAGTATTTTCCTGACGAAGCCGGCGTATAGCTGGTGACAGCAGTAGTACACAAGGCCCACCCAAGCGCCCGGTAGCACCACGGCCCCCAACGCGGAGCCCAGCAGGAGGCCGGCGCCGCACAGAGCCAGGGTGACGGCGAGGTGGAGAGGGCTGGTCATGGTGTTGAGAAAACACGGGCGGATGTGCTCCCGGATGCCGATGCTGTAGAGGCTGAGCACGGGGTCCTTTGTCTGAGGGACGGTACCGGCGGATCGACAGCTCCATGACCGGATGGAACTATGGGAAAAAAAGAAAGCAAAGGGGTTCACATGCGAAATCTAATGTTATTTTTAATGAGAGTGTGTTCATTCATTTTGGGATGTTGCAGCACAAGTTTGCATCTGCGTGACCGACGCCTGTGTTCACAGTTTTCATTTGTCCCAGAGTGTGAGCAATATGACTTTGTCTTATATTTAATGTGAAATGTGTCAAGAATATTTTTTTGATGAGCTCACACAAAAAAAAACCCTCTGCATATTGAAACATGTTGCGATATATGCATTAATTTAGTAGACGCTTTAAAAAGAATATCGTTAAAATTGATGGATGATCAAAGATATTGGCCAAGTATTCACATTAAAATGAGTGTTGCAGCAATTAGTCCAATCAATGATTTGAATGATAGACAATGTTGATAATATATAAGCATGTACATGTAATGTAATAAGCCATATAACTAAACCTAAGAAAAAACATCTGACTTCACAAGTTCCATATTCTCAAATATGATGATTTGCTGTTTTTCCAGTTATCATAATCATCTTAAACTTAATAATTTGGGGATTGGGACAGAACTAACTGTATAAAGATCTTACTTCTGGCATGGGGGGAAATGGATAAGGTGTTTATTTGAGACTAGAATAATCCATCTGCTATAGGATATGATATATACCTTTATTCATCCCACAGTGGGGACGTTTCAAAAATCACAGCAGCGGTGCACATCAGAGCATTAATAAAACATATTATAAAACTGAATACTAATACTAAATATACAGGGGGGGGAAACAAAGTAAAGTGCTGAGTAAAGTAAAGTGCTGAGTTTGCCAGGATCTCCAGCGATCTACTGCAGATAAACAAAATAATCAATACAATCAATTTATTTATCACAGCTGTTCCATTATCATCTTCCAACTCTGTGTACATTACAGCCGAACAGCGCCGCTGGTTTTATTCAGAGAGTAACTGCAGACAACTTGCTACTGTGTTTCTATCTATTTCTCCTTTTACTGAGTTATAAACACCCCCCGAGCTAGCCCGAGCGGTTAGCCGACCGTCACCGCGCTCACAGCTTTAAAGTCGCCACATGAAAAACCGGATAACGTTACCGGCGTCGTTCCTCACTCGGACTGAATCTAAACACCCCGTAGAAACGTTCCTCGGAAACCCCGTAGAGTAGGTAGAGCCTACAGCCACAATAAACTTAACGTCCCGCTAACTTCACTTCTTAAGTACAGGCCTGACGTTAAATAGCGTGAATGTAACGTACTAATAATTAAATGTCCGCAAAACACGTTTAAACGCCACTACGCCGAACCACCTTGTCCGCTAATTCCATGATAACATCGCACTTTAATGGATACTTGAAGCTCTTTAAACTTACGGAGCCCAGCCAAAGTGGTCCTTTGTCGAGCAGCGCCGCCACCATGGAGCAACTAGCGCCTCAGTGCACTCCGGGCGGGCGTGAACATTAACTCAACCTGAGACTTTTACATTATGTAAGTCGGACCGAAGTACAGCGAGGAAGGGGGAAAGTAATGCCGCTCCTCGCGTGTGTAGACTTGTTGGGTTTATCTATAAAACATTTATTTATTTATATTTATGACATTTTGACTTGTTTTTTAAGACTTCTTAGACACTTTATGTGCTTTCTGCCGGAGTCGTATAGTTTCAACACCATCACGAGGGAAATTACTGCATCAAAATGTTGTCGAAGCAAAAATGCATAACTTTATTGGGGGGTAAAGCAACTTTAAGTACCGAAACTAGTCTGCCTAATTAGGCAGATACACGTTGCAGCTGTGAGTGGTGGCGTACGGTGCACACGCGCACATAAACACGCACACAACATTGTTATCTTACCTTAACAAGCATAACAATTAAACATATATATATATATATACAAATAAGATATTGTTCATGTAATTGTGTATATTATTTTATATTATATTTTATTTTTGTTTCAATAGTGAATGTAGAATAAACATATCATAATGTTATTGCTACTGACTATATACCCCCCTCCTCCTCCTCCTCCTCCTTCCAAACTCATTTTGGAGGCATATACACAGAGCTGCTGCCAACTCTCACGGCTTCGCTGTGTGACACGGTTTTGCGTGTTTTCACACGCTCTCACGCCACACAACCAATTTCTCACGGCAAAAGAAATTCTGATTTGGGCCGAAGCGCGTTGGTTCCTTTTTCAAACTCCGCGACGATAGATGGCGCTAAGGAGCTGGGCTACTGGAGTTCTGCTGTGAGGTGCCACTTATCAGCAATCAAAAAGAAGAGCTGGGCTACACAATAGCCAATCAAAAATAAAACTCTGTGGTATCTGGGTAAGATTTAATCCAGGAACCAATGAAAATAAAGCATCAGTCACTCTTACCTGTCTTTAGAACTTGAGAGCCCTGTTAATGGCATGTGGTTCAATTAAGTTCTCACTCTCTTAAACTTTAAATCTTGAAATAAATAATTGTTTGTCTTTGTGCGTGTGATTTTGTGAGGCGATGTAAACTCGGCTGTTATAACAAGCAGCAGGAGAGCACCTTGTTAAGCTGCCCACATAGCATTTATCTTTTTATTTGCAGGCCTAGGGAAAGGACCCTTTAAAAAATGTCAAAACAATACTTTGAACAAGTAAAATAAATTAAAGAATTTAAAGAACTTAACATGAAGATAGGACATTTGTGCAATAGAATTAGGCATGTTTTTGTAAATTCTTTAAGGTAGCAAAGATGCCTCGTAAAAGACCTTTGCCAGGCCAGAATGCAGGTACAACATGGGTACAACGCCAAATTAATTCAAATTTCCTGATATCTGAGCCACCAACGTGTGTGGCTGCGTGCGCGGCAACATTTTGGTCACCCCCGACAAAATCTCACGCCAAGGTTTTTTGAAAAGTTGGCAGCGGAGTGCATATTAAGAAATGTACATTATATTAACATTTTAACATTTTAGCTTGCTAGTATTTTACTGTTATTTGAAATAGATACATAATTGAGAGACTTTGGTGTTTTCGGTCAACACATACACATGCCAGTTATGTGGATCTTCAACCCATTGTTTTTTCTCAATAACTGGATGTGTGTCTCAATAAACTGAAATTGTGTTTGGTGTTAAAAGTACATTACTTTTAGGAAAATGCTAATTGTGTAAAAATGAGGAGAATTCTTCCACTTGAGGTCTGAAATAAGTAAACAATACATTTAAACCGCACCTTATTATTAGAGTATTTCACCGATTTCACATGCTCATTTGTTTCACATATCTATTGATGATATACTCTTTTTTTATGCAAACCTAAACTCATTTATTATATCACTGCCATCCAAACAATATCCAATATGTGCCTCATCATGACTCAGGGCTCACTTACCTGGTTCTAGCCATTCACATAGCTTTGGTTGCAGAGTGATCCTTCTTTGAGATTCCCACTGTCATCCCAGTGCATGAAAGGAAATTGATTTATAAATTAAATTTCAATTATTCATAAAGCAATTTATCTTTCCCAGAAAACATGTTCCTCTGTGAGCATTGACTCGGTTTATAGTGAATAATTCAAAATGCATGATGTGAATCAGGATGAGATGCTATAATCACATGAATATTCTACACATAGTGACACAGTTGATTCATTTGACCCATTTAGGTGAACATGTATATTAATAGATGTTAGTGCCACGTTTAGGCTGGTTGCAAGTGTACAAATGTAGTGAATGAAAGACATGTTGTTTCTTACATCCTACAATAAAGGTTGTCATATCGTTCTACTAATCTTTATATTATCAGGTGTTTAAAGAAAGTGATACTATATCAGTTGTAATTATACTTTTTTACATTATTGATGGCAACAGTAACACAATCTAATGGCACAAAGTATTTTCTCTCGTCAGGTAAATGGTACAGATGATTCTTACTTCCTGCTAGGCTTCAAACTACGTCTTTAATAGAACGTCTTTAATAGAACACATTACAGGAAGTACACTTGTTTACAGTTTTACTTATTTAAATATATCATCTGATATCATCAAAACATAAATACCTTTTCATGATCTGAAACCCATCACAGTTCAATAGCTGCATGTATTTTTAGCAGAAGATGTTACTGACTCCCGGACACTCGCAGTGCCATTTTACTTCCCTCTGCATTCAGGAAGCGTGAGTAGGTCTAAATAATCTTACCCGATCTTTACAGTTTTACTTCTAGTCAGATGAAAATATTAATGATCTTGTGCGTCCACAGACATAATGGACAAAGTGGAAACTGTACACATTCTATGTTTATAAAGATAAGTCTACTATTTGTATTCATCAACGCGCCTGTATAATAATTAAATCATTCAGAACAACAAAGGAAATCTTGCCTCACACATTTGTGGCCAGGCTGTTCATGTTACTGTTGCTGAGGTTGATGTCTGTTGTCGGGCAGGTCGGAGACGCTTGGGTTTCTTTTTCACATGTGATGCACCGTCTCCAGAGCTTCAGGTACGCCGCCTTGATCTTTTCTATTTTGAACGCGTACACGACTGGGTTCACCGCCGAGTTGGCGTGACAGAGCAGGATGCCGACGTGGAAAGCCGTTCCTGGTACGTCTTTGGGCTCACCAAAGTAAACGATGCAGTTCATAATGTGGAGCGGGAGCCAGGAC
This sequence comes from Liparis tanakae, assembly GCA_036178185.1. NCBI lineage: Eukaryota > Metazoa > Chordata > Actinopteri > Perciformes > Liparidae > Liparis > Liparis tanakae. Next base: position 5,457,841 of record CM070109.1, on the reverse strand, counting down.
AGGCCAAACAGAACCAGGACTAGGGACAGAGAGCCTGCCAGCTGTTTCTCTTTCTCCAGGTATCTCTGACACGGTTTCTGGGGCCCGTCGCCTGGTTTCTCTCGCAGGGTTCCTCGGATAGTGCAGAAGATGTAGCCGTACAGCACGGCCATCACCAGCAGAGGCGTGAGGGTGCAGAGAACGAAGTTGAGGTACACCAGGTATGACATGGGGATCACAGCTGTAAACTGGCACACTATGGTGGAGTTGGTGGACGCGGACAAGGTTTCGCGGTTGTACCATCCAAACATGGGAGAGAAACTCAGAGGTACTGCAACAAGCCAACATGCTGCTACCACCAGCTGAGAATGTCTCTGTGTTACAGTCCGTTTGTACCTAAAAACAGAGATGAAGTAACGGTTGGTATCTACAACACATATTTATGTATTTGAGTGTTCTGACTAAAAGGAGTCTAAAAATATTTAAATATATCATCTGATATCATCAAAAGTTCAAAACAGTTTTTGATACCCTTTCTGCAGTCTTTAATATTTGTATGTCTCCATGCCCTTTGATTGCTATGTTTGGGGTGTCTCCTGTTGTGGGAAGGTTTACTGGATGTCAAGCTGATTTTATTGCATTTGCTGCTCTGATGGCCAAGCGTCAGATACTATTGCATTGGAAAAACCCAAAACCGCCTAGCACATACTCTTGGTCTGAAGCGGTAATGTCATTTTTTCACCTTGAAAAAATCAAACACACTGTCAGAGGATCTCTGAAGAAATTTCATAAAACCTGGGACCCTTTCCTGTCTTACGTAAATAGCTAGCCCTCTGCCAACAGCTAACCCCCCCTCTCTCCTCCTCCCCTTACCATTTGTCTGCTTATTGTTTTTGTCTTGTTCATTCTACTATTTTGTATTTTTGTTTTATTTTACTATGTAGTTTTATTTTCCTCTGTATGCCATTTCCTTTGAATTTGTGAGCTTAAAAAAGAAAAAAGCAGATCAAACCCTGTTAACTACAATCACAGCCTGTATCATTTTTATTTTATTCTTTTCTCAGGTTTGATCAATAAACATGTATATATATATACATATATATATATATATATATATATATATATATATATATATATATATATATATATATAAAAAAAAAAGTTAAAAACATAAATCCCTTTTCATGATCTGAAACCCCTCACAGTTCAATGGCTGCATGTACTTTTAGCAGAAGATGTTACTGACTCCCGGACACTCGCAGTGCCATTTTACTTCCCTCTGCATTCAGGAAGCGTGAGTAGGTCTAAATAATCTTACCTGAGGGGCAGACGCACCCGGAGGAAGCGGTCCACTGCGATAGCCGTGAGGCACAAAACCGAAACGAGGCTCAACAGGATGACCACACAGCTGATGAAGAGACAGCCGTGGAACGAAGTCTCCACTCGCCCGTCCATCACCACGGCCAGAGGTATGACCCCGCAGCCGACCATGAAGTCGGCCACGGCCAGACTGACGATGAGGCAGAAGGTGGGCTGGTGAAGGCTCTTACTGGTCCACAGCGCCAAAACAACCAGCGCGTTACCCAGACAGCAGCTGACGGCGATGAGCACCTCCAACAACGTGTAGATCACTTGTTCCCCTTCCATGGTGGTTCCTATCTGACGTCTGGTCGTTGATGGTGTAGTGAGTCTGCTTGTGAGTCTGAGCATGAATGTGCTCTTGTGAAAACTCAGAGGAAGTCTTTAACCTTTTAGAAGTTTTTTTTCCTGTGTTTAAAGAAAATAAAAATAGACTATGCATGCCATATTTCTACTGGTCTGACAATAAATCTAACCTCAGTCAGCTGCAGCGGTATATGATTCACTAGAAGAAGCTAAGTAAGCCACAAAGCCACTTCCTTGATGCAGCTGATGTTGTATCTATGCAGACCAGGGGGCACATTACCACATTTTGTAACACACTATGGCATTAAGATATTTCTACTTACTGAGCTTACAGCTTGTGTTCAATGCCAGCTCTGTTGATGGCAGTGCATGCACACGTACACACAAACACACAGACCGTTTATGCATGTTGAGGTGGCACTCTCTAATAAGCCACCCTTTTTTTAAATGCCTCATAATAGTTAATTAATTACACTGTTACAATGACTTGAAAGTAATATTATTAGTAAACAATGTTATTCCCAAAATCTCTCATTCCTCTTGCAGAAAAAAATGTCTCTGACATTCACTAAATTGAACAAACAGACATAACAAATAAATGTTTCCTCTCTTTAAAAAAGTTTCAGAGAAACTGGACCAAAATCCAATTATAAAGTAACTTCATGAATGATGTGTTCCTGATATGGCACCAGGATACAACCTGAGCTTTACCAAATACAGTGGCTAAGAGAATACAATAATAGTAGAAATATCAATAATAAGGAAGAAGAAGAGATAGCTGAGGCGAAAGGCGAAGCTCTCAATTTACTGGTCGGTCTACGTTCCAATCCTCACCTATAGTCACAAACTTTGGGTAGTGACCAAAAGAACGAGGTCGCGAATACAAGCGGCCGAAATGAGTTTCCTCCATAGGGTGGCCGGGCTCAGCCTTAGAGATGGGGTCAGGAGCGTGGACATCAGGAGGGAACTCGGAGTCGAGCCGCTACTCCTTCGCATCGAAAGGAGTCAGCTGATGTGGTTCGGGCATCTAGTTTGGATGCCTCCTGGTCGCCTCCCATTTGAGGTTTTCCAAGCACATCCAACTGGGAGGAGACCCCGGGGAAGACCCAGGACACGCTGGAGGGATTACATCTCACGGCTGGCCTAGGAACGCCTCGGGATCCCACAGAATGAGCTGGAAAATGTTGCGGGTGAGAGGGGAGTCTGGGTCAACCTGCTGGGTCTGCTGCCCCCGCAACCCGACCCTGGATAAAGCGGTTGAAAGTGGATGGATGGATCAATAATAATAATACTGTTGGATGGATTTTGGTTCATGTCCTTCGCAATGGTGCATCAATCAATCAATCAAATGTATTGATGAAGCACATAACCTCCTCAACCTCCTAAAAGCATGGAGGGAGGCGGAGTCTGTTTCTCTGGTGTCCTCGGTATCTGAGAGAGAGGAGCTGGGGCCTGAGGTCCCAAAATCCACTAATCCGGCCTTGCTCCTTTGTGAAGACCGTCTCTCCGGGACCCAGAAAACAGACATTGCCCGGTTGCAAAAGCAGTTTGCTGATGTGTTCGCTCTCCTTCCAGAATGAACAAACTACACTATTACAATGACTTGAAAGTAATATTATTAGTAAACAATGTTATTCCCAAAATCTCTCATTCCTCCTGCAGAAAAAAATGTCTCTGACATTCACTAAATTGAACAAGCAGACATAACAAATAAATGTTTCCTCTCTTTAAAAAAGTTTCAGAGAAACTGGACCAAAATCCAATTATAAAGTAACTTCATGAATGATGTGTTCCTGATATAGCACCAGGATATAATAGGTTTTTATCCTTCAGTGCTCCTCTCCAGCAGACTTGCCATATATATATATATATATATATATATATATATATATATATATATATATATATATATATATATATATATATATATATATACCTGTGCTTTACCAAATACAGTGGCTGAGAGAATACAATAATAGTAGAAATATCAATAATAATAATACTGTTGGATGGATTTTGGTTCATGTCCTTCGCAAAGGTGCATCAATCAATCAATCAAATGTATTGATAACGCACATAATAATAAAAAACCTTGTAGTCCAAAGTAATGTACAGACTAGAGCAGGTAACTAAAAGTCCCACATAAAGGACACACTGACACAAACAGCAATGCTCAAACTGCTTTAAGGCCAAATTGAGTTGCTTTTCAAATGTTTTGGCTTGATCAGATATCACATCAAGGTCTATGATTTAGGGTTTCCCAAGAGTGGACAGGTTGCCAAGGCTGTTGTTAACCCTAACCGCTCTAATCTAAAGGTCCACTGTTTCAAAAGCGCTGTTTGTCATGTTTGACTAAGTATGGAGGCGACTATGGGTCAGTGGGGAGCAGGTCCGTCTTTCAATCAGGGGGTTGGAGGTTAAATCCCCGCCCTAGTCGATGTGTCCTTAAGCAAGACACTTAACCCTCCTGTTACCTTCAAATTTACTAACATCTTTTACCCTTTAAACCTCCGGAAAGTTATTAGAATTAATATTGTTTTCCAAGTTTAAGTGTCAGGTACTTTATGCTTGTTTGTTGACTACCTAAATAGCTCTTTAAAGATATAAAAATGTTGATATTTCTTATATGTTTTACACAGTGAAAAACAGCCTGGGGTCAAATTGACCCCAAGGAACACTGATGAGTTCAAGTTGTGTACAAGACAGTGAAAACACATCATCATGTGAATTTAATCTTTTCCCAGGTTGTCCCCAATAAATTAGGAAAAGTCATGAAATATGAAGCAAAAATAAATTATGTCAATCATTTTTTTAGAGTTGTTAAAAATGTAATGGGGTCAGATTGACCCCAAAGCTAACAGGAGGGTTAACTTTGAATTTCTCCCTGTAGCTACGTCTACTACGGCGTATGAATGAAACAGGATTATAAATCGCTTTGGATAAAAGCGTCAGCTAGATGACATGTAATGTATGGAACGATTGACCCTGAATGTTTTGGTTTATACACACCAAACTGTTATAAAACTGCAAAACAGACAAGAAACACAACCCCCACTGACCCCCAGTCAACTTTTCTCCAGTTCGATATTTCTGCAGCATTGCCATGCCAGTTCTTTTGATAAGTAAATAAAGCTGTCTGCTCAAATTCGGGGTTAAATATTCAGTTCAGTTTCCCAACAGGACCCGGGGTGGGCAGATGAGGCCCAACAATGATTGGTCAGTGATCTGTCAGGTCTCCCTCTATAAGACCGACCTCACGGAGACAAACTGGCATCAGAGCCGCCATGAAGACTTTGTGTGTCGCTGCTGTTGTTGTGCTGAGTCTCACCTCGGCGTGCCAGGCTGCGTCGCTGGCTTGTGAGAAGCTGCTCAAGCCAGTGGACAAAGGTCCCGATGTAAGTTACACATTTATAACTGAACTTTGTATTTTACAAACTGAAACTCAACTGAATCCAACCTGAGCATTTACAAACAACCGTGCCTTCTTTTGTTATTTCAGATTCGTGGGAGTTGGTATTTAATAGCCATATCCTCGGAAGAGTGTTGGATTTCAACATTAATTAATTCTGTTTTTTGGCCAAGTCTGAAAATTAACTTCACCTCCACAGATAAGCCGAACATCTATAGTGCCGAAGTTAAGATTAGAATGTGAGCGACCTTTCATCTTGTTGAGTATTTGTACACCATGTACCGTAAATATAGTATTGTCAGGTGTTACATCTTTACAAAATCCTTTGCAGTCATGGATTTTGCAGTCCTGAAGCGACATTGTATTACTATGAGAACAACACCTTGTCTGATGTCAACATCAACAGTAAGTTTTGTATTTACTTTGAGCCCTGTTGTTTAATTGTTAAATTGTATCCTTTTCTCTTCTTCTTCTGATCACTGTTAAACATTTACACTGCAGACCAATATTACCAGTACTAAAAATAATAATAATATAAAAAAATTATATTAATATTCACATTTTTCCAACAGATACAGCACAGGGTGACCCAAATGAGCTGCTGCACAGTGGCTGTCCTGACTGCATCATTATAAAGGAGAAGGACAACATATTATTCCTCTTAAGTAAGGACAACAGAGGGATGAAATAAGAAATGATGTGATCATATTTCCAATTAAGGCCACCATCTTAGGAGCTAATCAACACTAAGCACATAGCTAACACGCTAACACATTGATAGCCTATTAAGCTTGTTTAACGTTTCTCATGTTCACCATCTCAGGAGCTAATCAACACTAACACGATAACACGCTAACACACTGATATTAAGCTTGTTAAACATTTACCATGTTCACCATCTCAGGATCTAATCAACACTAAGTACATAGCTAACACGCTAACACGCTAATGTTAAGCTTGTTTATTGTTTCTCATGTTCACCATCTCACAAGCTAATCAACAATAAGTACATAGCTAGCACGCTAACACGCTAACACGCTAACACGCTAACACGCTAATGTTAAGCTTGTTTAACGTTTCTCATGTTCACCATCACAAGCTAATCAACATAAGTACATAGCTAAAACACTAACACACTTAAGCTTATTTAACATTTCCCATGTTCACCATCTCAGGAGCTAATCAATATTAAGTACATAGCGAACACGCTAACACGCTAATGTTAAGCTTGTTTATTATTTCTCATGTTCACCATCTCACGAGCTAATCAACAATAAGTACATAGCTAAAACACTAACACACTTAAGCTTATTTAACATTTCCCATGTCCACCATCTTATGAGCTAATCAACACTAACACGCTAACACACTAATGTTAAGCTTGTTTAACGTTTCTCATGTTCACCATCTCACGAGCTAATTAACACTAAGTACATAGCTAACACGCTAAAACGCTAATGTTAAGCTTGTTTAACGTTTCTCATGTTCACCATCTCACGAGCTAATCAACACTAAGTACATAGCTAACACGCTAAAACGCTAATGTTAAACTTGTTTAACGTTTCTCATATTCACCATCTCATGAGCTAATCAACACTAAGTACATAGCGGAGACTGATCGTAATGCCATCAATTTTGCAAATATTTGGCAATGTAGCTTGCTAAATAATGATGATTTTAACCCTCCTGTCGTGTTCGGGTCAAATCTAACCGATTTATTTTAAACAACCATTGTTGTACATCTGATTTCCTCCACACTAGGCATTTAAACATATATCAATTGCTGATCGCCACAATTTTCTGTGTTTTAGTCAACTTTCTAACAGCAATGGTGTTCCCGGTCAAAAGTGACCGCTATAGGAAATTAATGGGAAACACTAGATTATGTCCGTTCATCAACCCCATACACACTCATATCTACAACCACAACCCTCTCTGTCTGGAGGTGGTGCACCTCCAAACAAAGATATTGCTGATTACTATGACTGTATTTAGGTGTCATCTCTAACGGCCCTTTAATAGCATGCACTGTAAACATACATTGAGTGTGATGTGACTGGTGTGGGTCAAACCAGTGCAGACAGAATATCATCACAAGGCCTTGGTCTCTAATGTGTCACCTCTTTAACAGGTAGAAGAAAGACTGTCACTGATGCTGAGTTGAAGGAGTTTGAGGCCCAGACGTCGTGTCTCGGCTGGACCAAGCCAGAAGTCACAAACTCAAATCACGGTGAGTCTTAAAAAAATATGAGATGTCTTTAGAGTCAATGTATGAAAACAGAGGGAGAGTGACGCTACAACACGAGAATTATGTCAACTGATTATTAGAATAATTATCATTATTATTATACATATTATTATTATTATATTCTCTGCAATGCCATATGTAATATCCAACACATTGCATTATGAAATTGTATTTCAGGGTTGTTCTAAATTACCCTGTACATTAGAGAATTCGATGTATAATAGTTTGATTAATGTTGGCGGTACTTTTTCTTATATATGTTTTTGCACCCTTTACAGATTATGAACAGTGCCAGTCATTTGAGGACGACGTGGATACTACAGGATTATCAGCCTTGATCTTGAACAGATTGCGAAATACATATCCTGTGGCATTGACGTGTTTCACAAGGACTTTTTTTTCTCAATCCAACCCGATCCTTTTGTTGGCTCAGGAGAGTTGGAATGATATGTGGTGAAGTGAATGTGCTATTCAAACACCCTTGTTCTTTTATTTAGGTTTTTAGTGCTGCTCCACGGGGCTTTTCCCAGCAAAGACAAATCAATATCAGCATTAATAACTGATGTATTAATGAACAAGGTTCTTTCAGTATTACATTGATTTTCTTTTCTTTCCTTTTCCATTTTGAATGAAGCCAGGATCCGTAGTGTCTCCTGCTGCAGAACACTGTGCAGCAACTCCTGCTCACAGATCTGAAACACATTCATAGACTTCCCAGTTGTCGTAAAAGACTAAATGTTTGAGAATATGAGATGTGTCTCGAAATTAACCTGACGAAGTTGAGGTTATTTTCGTTTTTCCGAAAGGGTTTTGTATTTGTGTGTAAAATGTTTTGAATGATTAATCAAAATTAAAGTTTAAGCCTTGCATTCAAATTTGTTTTGAGTGATCAGATTGCAATTAAATAGTAATTGACAACATAAAAGTACAGGTGTGATATCAAAGCATGTCACAGTGCTGGTTTGTGTGGTTTCATATTAATTTCAGACTTATCACAACAAATATGTTGACTTACTAAACAATTGTGTAGCTAATTGTATTCATCATGTCGGCATACTATTGCGGTTCCAGAACAATCCTACTGCAAGCTGGCTCACTAACACAATATACTGACACAGGTAAGGCTCATAGAAAAGAGACATTTCTGTTGTTAATGTTACACTTGAGGATGTCCTGCATTATGCCAAGCGGACATAAACACACTGCAGTTGATATGAACCTCTCAATTCTTATGTACAAGATCATTGACTTACATGAAGTCGACATAATAGAAACACTATTCAATAGAGTGAAATACAATTGGAAATCACAAACACAGACTTCATTACACCTTAGAAGTGTATTCCCGTCACAATAAGCTTTGTGCACGAGTCCTAGCTGATCTGTGTTATTGGATATCGTGATAATAACTCAAAAACGATGACGTGCTTCAGGGATCTCACCTCATGTTTCCTGATAAGATGTTTGCTTGTGACATTTTGATTCTGTACCAAACTAATGAGGCATTACAGTCAGGAGGACATGTGTACATGCCACAGTGTTAAATGAATAATTAACAACTAACTCAGGTTTTTGTTTCCATCTTTTGTAAATAATGACGCCTCACTGTTTTGATTCATGGGACAGTTGAATAGAGCAGATTTGTTTTTACTGTTAATTAAACTTTTCTATTACAACCCGTCAAAGTCTCTCTTGTGTAAAAACCTTATTTGGATGGAGAATGTGAAAGATTAACACTTGCTCTCTCATTACCACCACAGAGGCGTCCATTGAGACTGCAGCTTGTCAGCAGATCAGACTGGTTGTACTGGGCGCCAGTCCATCACGACTAACCCCGTTTCACACTTCAACAGTAAATCACCTCCCACTTGTCAGATGTGTCCAGCAATTGAAATAGAACAAATTAATCAAAGTGAAATGAAATGAAATGAAGTCTGATTGTTTCTTTTCAGCGATCGGCCAACTCCTTCATGTTGGCCGATCACTGAAAAGAAACACCTCTAAACCTTGGATGCCACCCACCTCAACTATGACTTGATTAACCTGGTAGGGGAGCACAGCGAATGGGCCCAAATCAATGTTCAATTAAATTGACATAAAACAGCTGACACAACATAATAATAGTGCCCCGAGATTTCTGGAGTGCAGTGTCCTGTCTAGTTGTCAGAGATGGACGAAATATTAAGATATTCTACAAAGTACAAAGGTACTGACATATCATTATATTTTAACCAATATAATTGTGCAGAATGGCTCATTCTAATCATATTACTGTATTATTATTATTATTATTATTATTATTATTATTATTATTATTATTATTATTATTGCATTAATATGTACATCACTTAAACTTTGCAGGTAAAGATGGAGCTTTATTATAATCCACAGCTGCCAGTTTAATGTAAAACACACCACATGCTTCCAAAATGAAGTGGGAGGGGAGCAGTGCCTACTTATTTACAGTCACACATCAGTTTCCTTTTCTTTCAGGATTTATTATTAATATTTACACATCAAACTATTTTTTCACCCCAAGAACACTGCCGCCTAGCGGCAGCAGGTGTAATAACTGATCATCACCGTGTGGTTGCCTAGCAACGCCAATTTGGAATCTAGATTGTCTGCGTTGCTCTGAATGGCCGTCATTAAAAATAAAATATAAAAGAACATTACAAGATAAACCAGTTGAAACGATGTTAAGTAGAATAAAAGGCTGTTTCCCCCCCCGTGTGTTTACGTTTTCCTTAAAATACACAAGGTCAGAAAACTTCGGCTCTAGGACCCAGGGGCGCGCGGCGGCACCAGACACCGGTTGATGAGACGGTCCAGTCGGCATCACACGTCCAATTACCCGACAAAGAGCGGCTGCTCGCTCGCTCCGGTCATCGTAGTCTCAAGTGAACTTGTCAGACGGGTCGAAGGTGGACTACAATAACCCAGAGAAGCGAGAGCCGTTTCCCCGCTGCCTTCTTGTCCGTCAACCCTCCAGTCACCGTGGCAAGAAGACTCCGTCGCTCGTCTCACCGGCGACAACCATGAGCCAGAGATTCACCGTCTGCAAGAGCGACGGCAACCGGCGCCCCTCGGACATCCAGGGGGAGGTGAACCAGCTGTTCGAGGGGGACGAGCCCCCGAGCAGCAGCGGCGCGGAGGGGGAGGATGCTGCCGGTGCCGAGGTGGTGGTGGTGGTGCTGAAAGGTAGGAAGGAGACACTTGAGCCGCGGCTCCACTCAACCTCACGCTGTGTGTTAGCTGTGGGGCTGTATGCTAGCATGATGCCCGCCTCCTGCTCGGTGGTCTGTGGACAGATGTGTGTCTCTGTGTGTGTGTGTGTGTGTGTGTGTGTGTGTGTGTGTGTGTGTGTGTGTGTGTGTGTGTGAGTGACTGGAATGTGTAATGTTCACAAAGGGCAACAGCTCATTTTCCCCACTCCCCATGCAATATTTGCTATTTTTTTTCTACTGTTTGCATACATTATAATGTCTGTGTTTACAAACAGATGGAGGGTATGTTTTTTAAATTGGTTTTCAAGAGTTCTCTTCATTGTGTGTGCATGCCCCCACTGTTGGCAACATTTACATATGTGTTTATTATTTTACAGCACATATCATCACTTCGAAGGGCATCAGTTCATTTCCCTAGTGAGCCCTCAGTAGTGACTCAGACAGCAGCGGATTTATACTTTCTTATATTTTAACGGCCATAATTTCACCCTCTTGACAGGCCACTCGCAACTACTGCGTGTGAGCAGTGACACGACTTCATTCCCATGGTGATGAAAAGGAAATACATCATTGTTCAAATGTGTTTCATCCTTTTGTCTTGGCTCGGATGTACAGTACGAGTGAAATACCTGAGTGTGTTATCTGTCCGTTTCGGGGTTATTGCATACGGGACTATTCCTGCGCTCATTCATAAGAATTAATTTGATTCAAAGGGTGAGAAAAAATAGCTGGTCAAGCCTTTATCTCCCCAGTTAATGTGTGCCCCTCTGAGTAGTCCAAGCTACTGGGAACCCGAGCCATTGTTGTGCCATCGTGTCACCTGACCGAAGTAATCGATGTCCTGGCAGTCATCTTCTGAATTGAATGCAGCAGTGCAGAACAAATGGTGGCAGAAATTCCTATCCTGCCAGCAAATGGAAGCTATTGCCATTACCATCGATGAGCAGTAGAAAAAGTGCAATCATTCTGGTCCACTCAAGTGAAAATAAAGATTTAGCTGCAACTAAATCAATATATTAATACTGCTGTAACTTATGAAGGCTGCCAAACTATAATGGCCTGTCGGATTAATTGGCCAAGATCCCTAGATTCCCATAAATACCTATATTGGCTGCACTATTCATTTCTGTGTATTTCGCTGAAGTCTATACAAGAGTAATGCAGTCAGAGTTGCATATTTTATCAGAACAGGTTTTTTCCGGATATATATGACTACCATTATACCTCAAACTTCATGATATATATATATATATATATATGTATATACTTTCCCCTCTCACTGGATATATGAGATGTCATCCCCTGGCCGTGTCCTTCCTGTCGCGCCGTCACTTAGCAGTGCTGACAGATCTCCACTATTAAACCAGCCGGCCACTGAAATGAGGAATGAAAGCTTTTAATTACCGGTGCAGCAGCACTCCCCTTCATTGCAATAGAAAGCCTCGCAGGTTCAACACATGCCGTTTCAGTTGAATTAACATATGCCTCCTCAGCATTTCTCCACGCGTGTATCAATCATTCCTCTGGACATAAAAGATGGCTGTATGGGTCACAAACCTCTCCATCTTCTTATGTTCCCCTTAAGAGATGGGGAGTACTTTATTGAAGTACCTCGCCTCATGCACGTTGTATGTTCTCGCTGAACTGCAGCCTTGTGGAGACTGGCGTCTCTGCATCCACTTCACCGGTTGCCATGGTGACACAGGACATGTTCATCAGCGTTGTCTCGCAATAAGGGCAACACACTCCAGATCACGCCCGTACCATTACGAAATCATCTCTTGCTGCATGGTGTGGCATTTCCTTTCTTGTTTTCTTTTGTCTGTGTGGCTTTGAATCTCTAATAGAACAAAAAGATGAACTATAAAGCCTCAGATTTGTACTGTACACCATACGTGGTAGGATAATAATGTAGTTAGCCAGTCTATATATGCACATTTATACTGTTAATAGATGTGGTAAATCTGTTAAATTGTGAAACGCATCTTAATTTCGCAAACCTAAAGGTGACATAATAAAAAAAACACATTTTATGTGACCAGGAATCCTCAAAAAATGCATAAATATTTATTCATACAAGAGAAAGAGACGCAGACATCTTGACATTTGAGAAACTGAAACCAGAGAATATTTGGCATTCTATCTTAAGTTATTGATTCTTCTATGATAATAGTAATTATTTTTATTTCGACTGATAAATTGACTGATCTCAATGTGCCGTCTAGTGTACGACGATGGATACGGCACTATAGGTAGAATCAAATCCATTTTGTGTGTGAGTTAGTTCAGCTGAAGCCACGGGCTTGGTTAAACACAATGATTTCTTGCAGGGGCGTGTGGAATAAGACTGCGAACATGTTAACGTCTGAATATGTCTCTGTAATTATGCTATTGTTAACTCTAGTGTCTACCGAAGACCTCATTCAGTCATGTTCTTATTTTAACTGGCGGTACCCGACCAGAGCGATCTCTAATTTCCATCCCCCCTTTCTCCTGGACCGAGGCTCCGGTTTCCATCGATCCAGAGAGAGGTGTGAGCCGAGTGGGCTCGGCCGGCCAATGTGGTTGAAGATGACGGCAGCAGGGAGGAAGATCCTCCTCTGCTGCCAAGTGCCCCCTCTGCCCTTGACCTTGCGGTGGTGTAAAGGGATATATCTTCGTTAGATCGGTGGGGCTCGGTGGAACGGACTCGTGCGGGTTCACGATGGGCCGGGGGTTTGCCGTTGCAAAATTCCATGTCATTCATAAATCTTATATTCCCAACATATTTAGCATTTAAGATAAGATAAGATATTCATGTATTAGTCCCACAGTGGGGGAATTCAAGGATCACAGCAGTGGGTGTACATAGAGCATTAACAAAAACCAAACAATTAAAAAAAAAAAAAAAAAAAGATACAAATAAAAACACAAAACACAATACTAAATACTAAAATACTAAGTAAAAAATACTAATACTACTAATAAAATACAATATACTTATACTAAATTACTAATACTAAATACTAATACTAAATACAAATACTAAATACGAATACTAAAATACAAAAAGAGAAAAACAAAGTAAAGTGTTGAGTAAAGTGTTGAGTTTTTTAAACCTGCAGTCCTTGTTTTTTTGTTTTTTTTACCGCTTGGATTGAGAACAGCAAGCTGTAAACCCAACCGTGTTGTATTAGCTGTTTAACAGAGACTGTGCATTGACATAATAATAGTAATGACATATCATGTTGTGTAAGTAAACATTCGTTATGAGTTGTGTGTCCACCAGATGAATGTAAACGGGTTATTCGCTTTCCCTCGAGCTCCGTTTGGTCTCCATCAGCTCCTGAGGGGAATATCTGGCCGTCAAGCTGCTAAAAGCTCAATAAATGTTCATCAGCTCGTTTCAAACCTGTTCGGTCAAATACAGCCGATGAGAGGCGCGGAAAACATTCAAGTTGTGAGCTGGAAAACCCCAAAGAATTAGCTGAAAGATGGTCAGAATGAGTCCTGTAAAGCAGAGTCCCCTGATAGCAGCATGCGGGTTACACAATACACACTGTTGTGATCCATTTTGAATGCAACGCTATTGATTGGAGCAGCTGTAAGAGGAGAATGTGTGTTGAAATCCTTTGGACTCTCGCTGTTACTACCCCAAATGAAATATCGTCTTCACACGAGTGAGCGGAACTCCATATGTCTGAACTATTTTAAGTGATTTAGTGTGGCCTCTCTTTAATAACTCCATCCATCACAGAGGCCTCGACTCCTGCCGTTTTCAGTCGAGCTGTGATTGCTCCAACAGTTTAAAAATGTGCCTGCGCGTGAGGGTGAACTTGTGTTGTGTAGTTACCTTCGCATTGAAAATGCAGAAGGTAATGTTTTGGCCGGCGTGTATTTATTTGTGAATATGTCCGTCCGTTTGTCCGTTATTCGTCTAAATCAGACAAAACTAAGCCGATTCTTATGAAACTTGGTGGGATGATTGGTCATGACCCAAGGAACAATCGATTAGTTTTTGGGAGTGATTGGGTCAAAGGTCAAGGTCAAGGTCACGAAAAGGTGAAAAACGTAAATTTGCGATATCTCGGTAAATTGGCATCCGATTTGCGTGAAACTAGTGCCAAATTGTTCATAATTCAATCTTGTGATATGCGAAGGTATGCGCTCTACCGAGTGCCCATTTTAGTTATTATATGATATGATATGATATATGATATGATATATGATATGATATATGATATGATATTCCTTTATTCGTCCCACAGTGGGGAAATGACATTATTATGTTATTATAATAATAATAATTATAATAATTATAATAATTACAATAATTATATATATATAATAATTATATATATATATATAATTATTTTATTATATAATTTAATATAAATATAATATTATTAGTATTAATAATAATAATAATAATTATTATAATAATAATATTATAATAATACATATTATAATTATAATTCATTTTTATTATAATATTATTACGACATTACATTTCATGTTATTTAGCTAACGCTTTCATCTAAAGCGATTTTAAATCACGTTACATTTGTACACCGTCGACACAACTACAGGGAGACATTCAGGGTTGAGTGTCTTGCTCAATAACACATGGACTAGGGCGGGGATTGAACCGCCAACCCCCTGATTTAAAGAAAGACCTTCTCACTGACCCACAGTTACCCCTAGTCGTATTCATGTATCAACATAACTATCAGGAGCAGAAGGGATTAGCTCTTAAAAGGAAGACGTTTAAGGTTAATAACGAGACTCAAATCTGAGCAGCAGAGAAGCCGACATGGCTGAGCTGCAACCCGAGTCAGGATGTCGAGTTTCCTCGTACGCAAAGACAGTCCAGAAGACAATGACACAGCGTGGGAGCCCCGCGACAACAACACCCACAATAATAACACCTCATAACCTCTTGAACGCGGCAACACTTTTCTATTCCTCTAATGTCAACAAAAACAAACACGGTTGTTGTCAATCTCTACTCAGTCTTGTAAAAGAGGTTATCTTCCTCAATATGCCTTTCTAATTGAAGTAAGCCACGATTCCTATACAAAAAATCCAGATCTTTAAAAAAAATGTTACAAATGTACATCCATTTTTTTTATAACAAATCTTTAGCTCATATTATTGAATCAGGAATATATACGTTATCCGTATCCAGCGGTGGCTGCCGGCAATTGTGCTCCCGCGATGATAGATAGATAGATAGATTTGTTGAAATTTGTTCTTACAGTAGCACCAATAAACTAAACACATGAGAATAAAATATACATATAAGAAATAGAAACAGTGACTGTGCACAAAGGGAAATATAAAATAAACGTATATATATATATATATATATATATATATATATATATATATATATATATATATATATATATATATATACACAATTTATATGCAAATATGCAAATATAATAATACTGGTGACAATGACTGCAGTGTAAAATTAAATTAAATATAGACAGAGTGTGCAAAATGCAAAGTGTGTGTATGTGTGTAGTGTAAAGGCGGAGGACTGTTTGTGTGTTTATTCAGGCATTTCTGCCCCTGTGCTTGTAATGAATGCCGTGTAAATAATAGAGAGCGCCTTTGATGTAGAGGTGTAGTCGGATGGCGAACACAGATATTGAGTCACAAAGGGCCATTGTGGACGACTCCCATTGAAGGATTAATATAGTGGCTGTTTATAGTCACGACTGGGGAAGAGTGTGGACACCTGATTAGGATTTTTATGGATTATTTATCAACACCCGGAAAGCTTGGTGTAATCACAGCTTTTCTTGTCACGGCGGGAGGAATGTGATACTAAACATTGCATTTTGTTGTCGTTGGCCATCTGTTCACACAAAAAAGAGATTAGGTTTGAGGCGGCGAGGTTTTATTGGGATAAAAGCTACATTCTTTTAGTCTTTGAAATGTAGAAGTGGAAACGCGACTACGACGTCCTCGGTTATTCGTGTTAACTCGAGAGAAACTCACCAGTTTGTTTAGCAGGCGTCTCATGGTTATCCAGACGTAGCCATAAGGAACGATACAGGAGAACATTCCTGCCGACGGCTATGAGGCTCTACAACAAAGCACCTCTTGCCAGAAACTAGTGCAATAACTGCAATAACTATTACTGTACACATTCACATTCACATTCATACTTACACTGTGTAGATCTGCACTGCACACATTTCATTTACACTACACACATACACACACTTTGCATTTTGTCTATATATATATATATATATATTATTTTATTTTACATTGCTGTATTTACATATATGTTGTGTATATATATATACACATATATTATTTTATTTTGTATTTTATATTTCACTTTGTGTACTTTATACACAGTCACTTTCTTTCTTTCTTATATTTATATTTTATTGTGTTTAGTTTATTGGTATTACTGTGTCAACAAATTTCCCCTTGGGTATTAATAAAGTATATTTCTATTCTATTATATTCTAGCTGTATTGTTTTGCTTTGAAAATACACATATCATAGAACTTTTCTTTTCCGGCTGCCAAATAGCGCTCAGACTTTCCGCCTAATACGAGCCCCCTTCGTTATTGCAAAGGTTATTTCACTATGAAGTGTTATGGCATTCGGTCTGCCTCCTGTTGCTTTGTGCAAATTTCGAAAAAACAAACATAGCGCTTGTGAGTAAAAGAGGAGACCTAATGGTTTACATCATCATACGCTGCTGCTCGGAACACAAACCATGGGGTTTGCAGCAGCTTAATGGGATTTAAATGACAGAGATTGTTTTACCTGAGGTCATCTCGGAGACTTTAAGATGCTCTCAGCTCACCAGTGCCCTACTTGGGATTCATAGCGCCACGCTCTTGTCTTGAATCCTTCCCGACTGCATTAGCAAAGCCGGGCTGGGAATTTGAACATGGGAGAGCCTTTAATGCTTGACTGACTGTACCGTCTATGCACATTTCCTTTAGCGCGTGTGTCTCTCTGTGTGTGTGTGTGTGTCGTTGCTCGTGGTGGGAGAGGGGGATTTTGAGGCAATTGGTTTGTTTTCTCATTTTATTTAGGATTCCTGTTTTACTCCAGTTGTTGACAATGCCCCACTGTGAATGTATCGGCGTGTCTCCGTGTCGCGTGGTTACATCGGACAAACATCCTGCACTTTGTGACTACAATGCACGAGGAACGTCGAGGGGCAGGAAATGAGACATTTTTGTTGATATTGCATGAGGCAATTTTAAGACCGCCGTAATAAAACAAGACTTAAAGCTCAACATTCTTTTTACGGTTCTGCTCTTTATTTGTTTAATCTTTTTATGTTTATTTATCTTCCAAATTTGACATTTCCAGTGGTTTCCCATCGTCACAGTGCGTCTACCATCTGTCAGGATGAAACAGAGATTCTGACTCAAACAGCTGGCCTGAGTTTTGGTGACACTGAGCATAACAAGTCACTACATTTATATCTATATACACTACCGTTCAAAAGTCTGGGTTCACCGAGAACATTTTGTGTTTTCCATGAAAACTCCCACTTTTATTCATTAAATGAATACAAGATTAATACAAAATATAGTCAAGACATTGACAAGGTTAGAAATAATGATTTTCATTGTAAATATTAATGTGGTTCTCCAAACTCGTCGCTCAAAGGAAGGCCAGTTTTAGAGCTTCTCTCACCAGCATAACTGTTTTCAGCTGCGCTCACATAAAAAGGGTTTCAATGTCAAGGAATAATCTGTTAGAATAAAAAATTATACACTTTTTTACAAAAGTGTTTCAAGGGGGTTCTACCCCTCTGCTAGTCTTCTAAGGCAATAACACAATGTACCACTAGAACACTGGAGATGGGCCTCTACACACCTCTGTAGAGATTTCATTAACAAACAGAGAATAGTCATTTACCACATTAACTATGTAGAGAGTGTATTTCTAATTCATTTAATGTCATTTTCATTGGAAAAAAACTGAAAAAAGGGAAAAAAAAACACTAAGTGACCCCAAACTTTTGACCGGTAGCGTATTAATTTTTTATATTCGTTCTATAATGTAATCTCAAGCCTGATGTTGTCTTACACATAGAATAATGATCCCAGTCACTTCCCGTCCAGTGAGTTATTAATAAAGCCTGGAATTGGATCGCTGCTCGCTATCGGCTGATCCCTATAAATCTAATATTGGTATTGTAACTGGAAACAGTGGGATGAGTGCCTCCTATCATTTTCAATTGCTGCATTCCGTTGAGTACCTCGGTTTCTTTCCCCACTACCTCTCAGAAAAAATAATCTGCGTAGATAAATCTAAATTGTTTAAATTATATTCCTTTCTCCGGACCCGGCAAACCTCTTTAGCCTTCCACTTATCTTCCTTTGTCTCGTCGTCCATCTGCCCTCCTCCTGCTGTAATGCCATTTAATGGCTTGACATTTCCCCCCCTCAGAAGAGCCATCGATTTGTAATCTAGCGAGCCGTATTCATTGAATGCCACGGCTCCCCCGCCATCATTCACCCTGTTTTTCCTTATTTTTCTGCCATAGAGGGGGACCAGCAGCAACGTGCGGATCAATGCAACTCATACACCATTACCTACGTGTGTCCAGGCCCTGTCTAATCATCTCTTCAAATTGAATCAAGGGATTAAAGGCTTCTTCGGGGGAGGGGGAGTACAGTACGGTGTGGTGACATTGAGCCGACAGCAGAGGGCAGAGACAGTTTAATATTAAGACTAATTAATGCTCTTAGTGTAGCTTCGGGAGAGCGCTTCAGAAACCCTGTTCATCTCTTCGTGTGTCAAGAGCTTTATATTTGTACATATTGTTTTCCTAATATTCATCAGACATCTGTACTTTCAACAGCTGCTTCCTGCACGTGCAGCATGTCCCAAAGCGGAACGGGACACGAACCAATCGCTCTGCAGTGACCCGGGCGGGTGTGTTTCTCCGCGGAGCCAACAGGGGGCAGTCACGTCCTGACCAAGACGGCCAGCGTCACCCGTGTTCCCTTCAGTCAGAAATCATGTGGGAGAAAACCTGATCAAAGAGAGAGGATGAGGACGCCAGCGAATTACACAACAGTCTGTGGTGTGTGTGTGTGTGTGTGTGTGTGTGTGTGTGTGTGTGTGTGTGTGTGTGTGTGTGTGTGTGTGTGTGAATGAAGGCGCGTTTTAGGCATATGGCAAGTGAGCAGAGAGACTCACTGCGTGCGCTATTATACGTGTGTGTGCGTGTGCTTGTACATGCATGTGTGTGTGTGTGTGAGAGAATAGGATTGGATGAAAAAGTAGAAAGAGAGAGAGAGAAAAAGGTAACAAGAGGGGGAGTAAACCTCCCATAGCCCAGAAATCCTTGTGCCGTTATGTAACTGTCTGCAAACAGGGGGAGGAGTTTGTGTGCATATGCATGTGAGTGTGTGTGTGTGTGTGTGTGTATGTGTGTGTGTGTGTGTGTGTGTGTGTGCGTGTGTGTGCACGCACGGTGGGGGATTGTGACCAATTAATAGAAAGTGACAAAATCCTCATCACATGCAGGCGGCTGCAAGGCAGACCTCGGTTATACTGACATGGGATGAAGGAGTGAAGAGGAAGAGGAGGAGGAGAAGGAGGAGGGGGGGGGGGGGTAGAGCATTTCTCCTCGACCGAGCGACTCGGACGACGACACATCCGTCGCGGGTCCACAGCTCCAGCTCGTCCTCATCGGCAACCGCCACGCTCTCGCGTCTGCGTTCTCACGTCGCCGCCGCCGTTAACGCCCCGCAGCGGCGCCGTGGTCATCTCGTGTGTATTCTCTACTTCAGTCTCAGAGGTACACCTAAAACAGGGAGCGGAGGGCTCCCGGCGTTGTTTCCTGCATATTGCATATTTAGCATTGTAACATTGCAACACTAGAATATTCCTCTGTCGGGTTCTTTTTGGGGCCTAAACCGACTAACAACGAATATGCATAACTTGAACAGGATGGAATAATCTAGATTTGGCCTGTGATGGCGGTCAATCTTAACCCCGTCTCCTCCCCCGTCTCCTTTTCCGTCGCATATTAGTGACTTCTCTGTAGTGTACGTTTGTTTTTTCGTTTTTGCGTCGCGTGCGTCACAGTTGGGGTAACACGGCGTTGCAGTTAGTTGCATCATTCTGAACTCACGTATGAGTCCCGCGGGCCGGGACGTCTCGGAGGACTTTAACAGCCCAACGCTCTTTGTTTGTAACGTTTCCCACCAAAACAAACATCTGCACTATATTTAGGGGTCATATGAAATGGGACAATGATTGGGGACAATATATCTTTTTTATATGTCAGTGTGTTAATTTGTTAGAAAACAGGTTGACACCTGAATGCAAGAGATTGGAGTGTGTGTGTGTGTGTGTGTGTGTGTGTGTCTGTGTGTGTGTGTGTGTGTGTGTGTGTGTGTGTGTGTGTGTTACGGTCTGATTTTAAGTGCAGAACACGCTCTACTGAGGCGATGGAGGCTGGGAGCAGCGGCCCAGCGATGCAGGTCATGGATCCCCAAGGGCCAGGGCTGGTACTCAGGCATTATACCCCCCCGTCCCCCAGGACCACCGCACTGTGTTCTCTCGCTCCCTCTATTTCTCTCTCTCTCTCTCTCTGGCTGGAAAACAATGTGGGTCTGTTGGAGCATCATTTGTTGGTTCTCTAAAGGTGAACTGTAAAGGAAGATGGATGTACGCTGTCAGGCTTGTGCCACCAGCTAAATCCGTTTTAATTATGTGCCGTCGGATGTTGGGAACGCTCCCGGCCGGCTGGCCGTGAGGCGCGGTGCCGTGGCGCCGCAGCGGGCGAGAGAGGGAGGAGGGAGGCGCCGTGGCCCCGTGTCCGCCACCTGGGCCTCTCCACAGTCCACGGGTTCCGTGAGCTCGTCGTGCTCGGCTGGCGCCACGCTCTCCATCACCGTTACCGCGCACGCCACCACCGTGGCGCAATGTCAAGAGGGCGAGACTGCGGAGCCGGCCGGGCTAAAAAAAACATATTTCCAATTACTTCTAATTGTCTTACGTCGATGTTCAGAAAAGAAAATTACAGCAATTAATATCTTTTAAAATGCCGTTGCCTGCCTTCACGACAGTTCACCGCACTCCGTTAACGAGTCTGGTCCTCTGAAGAGGTTACACAGCCACAGGTTGTCACATCTGGATTCAGACCCTGCGGTTCTGGTTGGGTCAACATGCGCCACCTAGAGGCAAGGAAAATAGACGCAGCAGAAACCGTCGACGATACGGGTTTTACTTTCATTATTACCTTTGCATTGAAAATGCGGAAGGTAATAATGAAAACAATGGTTATGTTTTGATCGGCGTGTATTTGTATCCGTGCGTGCATATGTGCGTGAGTGAGTGTTATTCACATAAGTCAAAAAGTATTAAACCGAATCGCATGACATTTGGTGGGATGGTTGGTTATTATCCGGGGACCATTTGATTCGATTTTGGGATTGATCGGGTCAAAGATCAAGGCCATGAATAGGTCAAACTCTTCTTTTTACCATAGCGCGGCCAATTTATATCCAATTGGTGTCACGGGAGTATTAGGGTGGACCCAAATGCACGACTCAGGAGACAGAACTGGAAAGTAATTTACTTTACTCAAAGTTCCGGCAGAAACAGACAGGAACAGATGAACACACTTGGTAACTCTGGAGGGCTTCAAGAAGAACACAAAACAATCTGGCAGAGGACAAGTGGAAGTGAGGGAGCTAAATAGTGAGGGACTAACGAGGGGATGGGCTGCAGGTGAGAAGGGCGTGAAGACCAGGTGAAGGTAATGAGGGACTAACGAGGTGATCAGAGGCAGGTGAAGGGAGTTGGACTGACGAGATGGGAAGCAGGACCTGGAATGTCATGATAGTTAGACAGGATGAAAACAACTAATAAAAAGGTATGGAGCTGAACTGTTACAATTGGCATGCAACTAATGCCAAACTGTTCATAATTCAATGCCCAATCTTGTGATATGCGAAGGTATGCGCTCTACCGAGTGCCCGTTCTAGTTCCCGATTTATTGATTGACACCTTTTGGACTCTCCAAGATTATTCAGTATGAACTTGAACGGGTACGTTTGGGTTTTGTTGGTCCAACAATGTTGTGTTTGTCGGTGTTTTACCGAAACCACCGCTTCATGGAAATGACAATAAGTCTAATAGCCCACTGCAGTTCTTATAATATCTTTTTTATTTGCAGGACAGGGATGCGAACACACTTTACTCCACTCAACATCAGAATCTGTCGCCTGCTGCCGTGCACAACTTCGGTTTGGTTGTAAATTAAAATGTCCTCATAGTTTCATAGTTCATCTTTTTCATAAACATTGAAATTTTTTATGTGACAGAAGTAGGTGTATTGTTTATTTATGTATGTGGAGGCTAAAAACTAATGAGCTTCATACTACTTTTGCTACATGTCCAATTACTTTTAATCACTTTCAATACCGAGTTCGATTTTAGCGATGCAAGACATTATTATATAGTGTTTTGTTATCGCGGGCCATTATGTATTCATGTATTTCATTTATTCAAATAAGGCTTCACAGAATGGCAACAAAATACTAAAAATAGCATTTGCATTCATTATGCCACATACACAAGCACACATACACACATTCAGCTCTCTCACACTGGTCACACATTTGTAATTGGACGGATAAAGGATATTTATCTACTTTAAGTCCATAGATATGCTTTTATAGATGAACAAAGATGGGATTTTGAAGAGCTCTGAACAGTGATGCTATGATTCACAATGCTTTTAATTTGACTTGTAGTGAAACTACATCCCTACCTTTTACCATATTAAAGTTGATCTTGTCCTACCATGGAGTGTTTTAAATAAATTAGCACGGCATATACACTACTGTTCAAAAGTTTGGGGTCACCGAGAAAATCTTGTGTTTTCCATGAAAACTCACTTTTATTTATTAAATGAATACAAGATTAATACAAAATATAGTCAAGACATTGACAAGGTTAGAAATAATGATTTTCATTTGAAATATTAATGTTGTTCTCAAAGGAAGTTCAGTTTTAGAGCTTCTCTCACCAGCATAACTGTTTTCAGCTGCGCTCACATAAAAAGGGTTTCAATGTCAAGGAATAATTTGTTTGTGGAAAATGCTAAATAAAAAGTTATAAAAGAATATAAAAAAGGGTTTCAAGGGGGTTCTAACCCTCTGCTCGTCTTCTAAGGCAATACCACAATGTACCACTAGAACACTGGAGATGGGCCTCTATACACCTCTGTAGAGATTTCATTAAACACCAGATAATAGTCATTTACCACATTAACTATGTAGAGAGTGTATTTCTGATTAATTTAATGTCATTTTCATTGGAAAAACATTTGTTTTCTTCTTTTTTCTAAGTGACCCCAGACTTTTGAACGGGAGTGTATATACGGTGATATAAACAAATAACAATCTATGTATAATGCTACGCAACAAATGACACATGAATGGTAAATATGCCGATGATGATATTTGATCACATTTGTCATAAATTGTTGATATGGCTTCCGGACTCTTCACTCCATAAATGTTAATTCTCGGCAACTAAGACGCTTTGACTTCCCGCATGTGTTTACCACTTTGGTGGGTTGTCCATGTGTGCACAGCTTGTTCGGTAATTATGATATTTCCATGAGCATTGGAAGACAGGCCGGGTTGCCCTCAACGATGCATTCAAGCAAGATGGTGAAACATGTAATTTCAAGCTTCAAGGTGAGCAGAGTTACAGTACAGAGTCACCCGGTGGATTAAAGCTGTGAATGTAAACGTGCTGGAGCCGAGATCAGAGCTCAACATCATTGAAAGCGATAATAAATAATAGATGGAGCTCACATAATGACCGTTTCCTCCACTCATACTAAACAGCAGACCATAGGTGGTGTTCCCGACGGAGCTGGAACGATCCTCCCATTAATCAGTCGGCAACAATCGTTAGCATATATTTCTGATCATCAGGTTTTTTTTATTGCAAAAATGTGCCAACACACAACTGGTGACATATGCAAATATTTATTTGTATTATATATTATATTTATATGTTTTTCTTCGTCGACGATAACAATTGAAGTGGGTCCTTCTGGGTTTTGACTGTTGGTTTAAAAAATAAAATAAAATAAATAATAATGTTGTTATTGTTTTCTGATATTTTGTGACTAAATGGGCAGGAAGCAGTGAAATAAAATACAGATGCCCAAGGCGACACGTTGAGATTCTTCGTTTATTCTTATCTTCACGTCCGTAACGCAGACATAATAAATTCAGAGATCGCTTAAGAAGCTGACATCTCGTCGCATTCTGATCGAAAAGCGACTGAAATACAAAAAGAAAATTTGCTGATTAACTTTATTACAACGGTCTCCTCACCTTCACTCCTCCATCTGCGGCCCCCACAGACCCCGGAGGTACACCTTTTTGTCGTACCTCCCAGGTAATTTATTATCATTTCTCCGGTCGTTTCACGACCTCGTCAATCTCCCCCCGACGACTTCATGTCGTCGTTTCCCCGTTTTGATTTGTGCTTTTTAAATAATCCTGCCTTCCCCTCATCTGTTCATCTCTCGTCTGCAAGTGCACCCAACTTCGATTCAGACGCACGGCCACCATCCACTTCGGGAAGCGGCCGCGCTCCGAGAGTGGATCGAGTCATCCCGACCCCGTTAACCCTTTCCCTTCTCTTCCCCCCTCTCTCTGGTTGTTTGCTCTCTCGTTCACCTTTCCCTCTCTCCGTTATCTGCCTCTGGAGTTGCTTTTAGCGTTGAGTAATTGAAGAATGCACGTTGGCAGCCTCCGTCTCTGCAGTCATTTGTTTTCCGTGCGCCTGTTGTCGGGCAGGTAAACTGCAGAGCGCTCTGCATGCACACTCCATCTTTATCATGTGTCCACTCCATGTGTGTTTATGGCCCACTCTCAATCACTTTCCACCTCCGAATTTCACACGCAGCACCTTTTTTCCCCCTTACCTGCATCCAAATAATCTGTCTTTTCTAGCCCACATCTCTCTCTCTCTCTCCTTCTCCTCTTCCCCTCTTTTTCCCCGTGGTATGTCCATTCGGCCCGGGGCCACTTTGCCTGTCTGGCTTTGCTGAATGGACGGCGAAAAAAATCCCCAGTGTGTGAATGGGTGCGTTTTGGTTGGCTTGCTTTGGTTATGGCGTGTGGAGAGGAGGAGAAGTGAGAGGACGGCTCTGCCCTGCATTTTTGTGAGTCAAAAAGAAGCGTGCAGGTGTGCGTGCAGATGTGTGTGTGTGTCGCTTCGTAGAGTCGGGGATCCGGGATTGTCTCTGTGAATAAAGACGGAGAAAAAGGAACGCGGAAACGTTTTGGACTTGAGCTATTACCCCCCTCCCCCCCTCTCTCTCCCCAATTGTCAGCAGCGTGAGCTAAAGCTAGATGGATGCCATGTTTTACTCACACACACACACACACACACACACACACACACACACACGTGCACCCCCACTCCACTCTCTCTCCGTCCGCCTCTGTGCGATCTTTCTTGTTCTCTTTCTCCCTCCTTGATAAAGTCTCTTTTTGCCTTTTTGCTGTTACCCCCCCCCCCATCTCTCTATTTTTTTGACTCCCTCTCTTTCCTCTCCTCTCTATCTTCCCTTCGCTCTCTCTCTGTCTCTACCCACCCCCTCACTCTTACACCCTCTCTCCCCTTGGTTTTGGTGCATTGCAGTGGCTCCACCACCACGTTGGAGACACAACAGCCTTGGCAAACGAGGTCTCTCTCTCTCTCTCTCTCTCTCTCTCTCTCTCTCTCTCTTCGCTCTCTCTCACACACACTCGCACACACACACACACACACACACACACACACACACACTTTTCTACTTTCCATTCTCTTGTTTTAGCCCCCCGATTTCCATTTCTCTTTCACTTTCTCGCTCTCTCTCTCTCCAGGCTTATCGCGGGCGAGCGGCAAAGCCTGGAGAACGAGCGTAACTGTAACCTCAACCATTCCCATATCAAAAAGCTGCACACGATTTTGAAAAGAGAAGCCACAGAACCCCCAATCCTTTGCCCTCATTCTCGCAAACGGGAAAAGGACTTGCGGATTTTTTCTCTATACGCAACACACAACACAGAAGCCCAAAAACACAGCATCGCCAAACAGTCGCACGGCAACCACCTCTTCACTTCTCACATAATGGACCGCTCCGTTCTGGAGAGACACGTCTGTCTTAGATCTGGAGCGGAAAAAGACTTTGTAAGATTGGCTGTTTGCGTCATCTATCACAGACTCCCGGGCGAGGGGCGGCGCCCTGTCGCCCTGCGCTGATGAAACATACGTCTGAGGAGCGATTCTTCTCCAGCATCGTGTATTCTCAGCCAGGTAGATCAACAGAGTCACAAAGGGATTCCAGTATCACGCCCGCAGTATAATGATCTCACATCTTCCAGCGCCTCGCTGTTCCTATGTTTCTTCTGAGGCGCCGGTGACTTGAGGTGTTTAACAAAGGGGGGAAGGAAATCAGTAAAAACACCTTCAGATGATGCTGCAACAGGTCCTCATGTGTCTTTATTACCAGCAGTGACAACAACTCTGGTATTGTTTTCACCTTGGGAGTGTGTGTGTGTGTGTGTGTGTGTGTGTGTGTGTGTGTGTGTGTGTGTGTACCTTGAGTATTTTGCCAGGGGTTCAGGCCGATTCTGTCGCCGTGGTGATGTCGCCACCGTGCAGGACGCAGTCATCAAAGTGTCCAGATGTGCAGCTGAGATCTAAATGGAGGTGGATTTTGAAGACGGCCGGGGACCGAGTCAGGGGAAAAAAACAAATGTGTGCAGACGTGTGCTTGTGTTACTTCTAACACAGTCACAGAGAAGGGTTGAGTGAATGATCTGCTCCCCAACCCAGTCTGTCTTTTTCATGTTTATTTAAGAGTTCTATCACTCGTTCTATCACTCGCTCTATCACTATCACTCGTTCTCACTGTCTCACTGTTTTTATTTTCTTTCTCCTATGTGGGAGCTCAAAACATTTAGTTGATGTGAGGTTTTCAAAATATCCAAATAATAAAAAATCTACTCAACGTGGCGTAGCTTATGATATGAAGTAGTTAGAGTTCAATAAATAATAACATTGTATTAAGTTTGTGTCACTGAAGCACTTAAACTAATTAGTGCCCTACTGGACTGACCCCCCCCCCCCCCTTTGTTTCTATTAACCCATCCTATTGAGTTCTAGCTTGTAGATAGAGATGACGACTGAAGAGATACTTATCATTTGATGCAAACCTTCCTTGCAGATCACTTTAAAACGTCATAGTTTTATCCGCTTACAACCAAGATTTGAACGTATGCAACTTTATTGATCGAGACAAGCAGTGGATGTGTAATATTTTACAGACACATGATGCTGTATAGTAGTAATTATTCAGCACACTGCTGTATCATTGAGGACACTCATGCACTTCATTTCGGTATAAGTATTTCCTGTATTAATACGACTTTTAAAGTAAATGTAAATCCAGAAAACGGTGGAAGTCAAAGAGGAGTGAATCGGGTATTAGTTGGGGTTTTATTTTGAGCCGTGGATTAAAACACATTTGGTGCTCTGGTGATTTTCTTTACTCCAGTCGGACGGTGTGTTTGAGTCCAGCTCTGAATAAACGACAGCGGTGGCGTTCGTTCATCATAATGACCGGCCGGCGCCAGACGGTGCAGCGGTGTCGCTCACCGATATAACGGAGCTCTATTGCACAGAGGAAGACGTTATTTTGGGCTCTGGCTTCACACACAATATATTTTGGCAGGACCCAGCTATTGTTGGTTTTGATCTATATATAAATATAACATATTGCCAGCCCTCTCCTATAAAAGGTGCAGTCTGTACAATTTGGCGACATCTAGTGGCGAGAATGCACAAAAAAAAACAGCTGACGCCAAAAATGCGAAGTTTGGTTTGTCTCTTCTGAGCTACTGTAGAAAATGGCGAAAAAAAAGACGATCCGCCAACGAATCCTAACTTTAGGTTATTGTAGAGTAAATAAAACTTTATTCAGATTATATTCCATTCCTGCCTATAGAGCCTCTTTAAACGCCACACACTGTTCCTTTAAGAACAGACGGAAAACAGGCTTGCAATGTTTATTCTGATCTGGAATCAGTTTATATATATGATATAATATGATATATACCTTTATTCATCCCACAGTGGGGACATTTCAAAAATCACAGCAGCGGTGCACATCAGAGCATTAATAAAAATAATTATAAAACATAAAACTAAATACTAAAAAATAAAAAATAAATACAAATACTAACTATACAAGGGGAAAACAAAGCGTTCTTAATAAAGCAGTTATAGCACGTTTGCAAATCTTTGCCCCGCGGGGCGTTCAGCACCGGACGGGGTAAACCCCGAGAAGCAAACCCTCGTTATTATCCAAGCTATTTAAGGATGACACTCCCACTCGTGAAAAGAAAACCCCGAAGCCGAGCCTGTGATTTCTTATTCCGTGCGTGCGTTATGTAACGCGTTTGTCTTTCATGCTCCAGCTCCTCTCCCGGTGTAGTTTATTAATGAAAGGGATTGCATGATTGGGGGGTCGGTTGTTGTCTGTGCGCGCGTGCATCTGCATCAGCGAACAATAGGTTGTCGTATATATATCTGCGTGGGCAGCAAGTGTACTGTGTGCGTGTCTGTATCTGCTCACGTGTGCGTGTGTGTGTGTGTGTGTGTGTGTGTGTGTGTGTGTGTGAGTGGGGATTCCTGTGCTCCTGACAGAAGAGAAGCACGACAACGTGGCCACCCACGGCCGTGAGAGGTCAGGGTCGGTCTCCCCTGACGACGGCATAACGGCCTGTCACAGTTTGCACGGATTACCCGCTCACGCTAGCGGACACGTGTGACATGAACAACCTCACGAACCGAGCGGAGACTAATAACAACGAGTTGTTGCTCACCGCCGTGCATCAAGGGTTGTCGTCCTATTTATTCTCGTGAATTATTCAGACGCGCCGTCTCGATGCAGTCATCTTCTCGGTCGCACGTGTTATCTTTATAGCTGAGCAGCGCACATTAAAGAGCCTCACGGATACGGGTTTTACAGTTAAGTTAATTTAAGAAGCAGTGTTGCTACAAGTTTTTGTAATTTTGTAATTCCTTTTTTTTTTTTTATTGATTTGACTTCATGTCCCTGAAAAATGACCTTGGAAGTTAAATTTAACTGTCACGACGGGATTTAGGGTGGACCCAAATGCACGACTCAGGAGATAGAAAATGCGAATAAAGATGCTTTACTTAGAGTCTTTGTCAGGAACGAAACAATGAACACACTGTGGCACGCTCGAGGGTTGGTCTGAGAACACAAGACGATCTGGCAGAAGACAAGTGGAAGTGAGGGAGCTAAATAGTGAGGGACTAACGAGGGGATGGGCTGCAGGTGAGAAGGGCGTGAGGACCAGGTGAAGGTAATGAGGGACTAACGAGGTGATCAGAGGCAGGTGAAGGGAGTTGGACTGACGAGATGGGAAGCAGGATCTGGAATGACATGATAGTGAGACAGGATGAAAACAACTAATACAAAAAGGAAGGTGTGGAGCTGAACTGTTGCATTAACAACTGAGAGCGTGACGCCCTTTGTGTTCATCGCACAACTAACACGCTTTCAGAAGACACTTTGTCTTTTCAAAGATGTCATCAAGCTGCCCTCTCTTGCTCTGCATCAGTATTTAGCGACTTGGGTCGAAAACCAATGAGAAATGACTTGAATAAATGAATAATTAAAAAAAGAAGAGAAAAAAACAACAACACAGACCTCAAAAGGGCAGCCATGAGGAAATGGATTATGTAAGCTTTGATCGATGGCTCTGCGAAGCTTTCTCCCCGTGGAGCGGGTCCAAGCGCTCATCACGCTTGGTCAAATTAATACACGCGGCGGCGGCGGCTCACGCCGGAGCCGTCGTTCCCCGATCCCCCGCCCGTCTCCCAGCCCCTGCCTCGTCTTTGCAGGCGTTGGGTTTTAATTTAATTGATTTTCGTCTCCAGCGAAAGGGAAACTGATGTAATAGATAGGCAATGTCTCGGAGCTGCCTGAAAACCTCCCATCGGGCCCTGATGGGGTTTGAAGGCTCATACGTCTAGAATTGTACAAAACAAAGCCTCTCTTGTTAACCTGCTCTTATGACACGCGCCTCGGCAGAGCGAATACACACACCAGGAAGCGACAACCGTTGCATTTTATTTTATCGCCGCGCATTTGTGTAAATTTGTCCGCCTCGCTCGCCGTGTAAACATCTAATGAAGCCGTTATTTCAGCTTTAACTCTTCCTCCAGTGCTCTCGCCCGTCTCTCTCCGCATCCCCTCTTCCTCTATCTTCATCGAGTGACTATTCACCGTCTGTGTAGGTGTGTATCAGTGGAGGATCTCTTCTTCTTCTTCTTCTTCTTCTTCTTCTTCTTCTTCTTCTTCTTCTTCTTCTTCTTCTTCTTCTTCTTCTTCTTTCTCTCTCTTCAAGTGGGAAAGTAGTGACGAGGCGTTGGAGTGAGCGGAGGCTTGTCCTTCGGCATTTTAGGCTCCGATTGGACCGCAGTGCAATTGTCCGGGCTTTTTTCTTCTTCTGTACACCTCCTAATTGAATTGAATCAGACCAATTGAACCCCCCCTCCCCCGCCTTTTCTCGTTCTATTGAGTCAGACGCGGAGGTGAGTGCATTCGTCACTTTTCCCGCCGCGCTGAAAGGAAAGCCCCCTCCTCCTCCTCCTCCTCCTCCTCCTCCTCCTCCTCCTCCTCCTCCTCCTCCTCCTCCTCCTCCTCCTCCTCGTACCAGGGGTTCGGCTTCCCCCGAGGGCGGGTCAACGCCGATTCGGCACCACGGTTTCTGCCGCTCAGTCCCGTGTATCTCGATTGATGGCTTCACCCCCCCCCCCCCCCCCCCACACACACACACACACACACACACACACAAAACCTGTCTTCCATCACGGCTGAAGGTCTCGTCGGTCCTAATCCCGGACACAGCCCCCGCGTTATGGATCGGACACTGGAATCCCAACAGTGGTCAAACATTTAGCTTCCTCGTTCCTGTGAGAGACGTTTGGCAGGGGGGGGGGGAGAAAAGAAAAAGACAAAAGAATTCCCTGTAACGAGACGGTCACATTTTCTCCCTCTCTGTTTTCTTCTTCTTCTCACCCATTATTCAGTGAAGGAAACCGGCGTCAACGTCACAGTGGGCTATAAATGGATGTGCCCAGGATGCCGCGTCGCCAAGGAAACCATTTAAAAGAGATGTTTATTTATTTTTTTCTTCTGACAGAGGACCGTTTCTCTGTGTGCAGCTGAGCTGAGTGATGCACATGTAAAAGATGAACGTAATGTGAACGTAACAGTGTTTTCCCTCGATATTTAAAAAATGGTCGCAGAAACTAGAAATCCCTTCGCGTGGTTTCTCCCAAAGATTTAATTTGCGCCCGAATCCGTGGAGTTCCTTTTCTGCCGCTCTGATTCTGCTTCTCCTTGGCAACGAATGCGATGTGGGAGATTTACAAAGTGATTCATCTCACTACTGTGGTATTTTGGCTCAGTCGGCGAGCGGCAAGTACACAAACTAGCCTCCTCCTCTCACGCTGTGTGTAGGATCCCGGCTCCAACGTCACTCCGAGAGCCTTCACACACCTTCACACACCTTCGCACACCTTCACACACTCCTCCAGAACAGACCCGTTGGCTGCCCTGTCTGGGAACGTTTTAAAACACAGGTTGCAACTTTATATCAGATAATGCTTTTTTAAATTTTCTATTGATATTAAAGATGCTGAAAACGTCTCGTTGCCATGACTTAGGTTCATAATCTCTCCCCTACGGCCTGCTAAGTGTGTGCCCTCAGCTGCTGCTCCAGATTATTTGCATGTTGCAATTAGTGCGCGCATCATTTTTGTTGTTGTTGGTGCCCCACTGTACACAGTACAGTAGATGTCATGCCTCAGACCTTCCAGCAGCCCCTCTTTAGGCTTTGTTTACCCCCCCCCTCCCCCCCCCCCTCCCTCAACCCGAACAAACGCAAGTTAATTAATGAAAGGATAATTAGCCGCGCTAATTAGCGAGCCTGTTGAAATCTCTCAAAGTGCATTCGCCTGACTCGGACACTAGTCCTCACACCACTAAAATAATAATTTGGTTTGTGCTTTCCCCCTGGTGAACGCATAAGCGACTTATGCATTTGCCAAACATTGATTTGATCTTCTCCGCTGACACGTGCACACTGTGATGGTCACGCTTGTAATCCTGTTGGCTAAATATGCTTAGCTGTGAAAGCAGATTAAGACGGGGCTCGGTTTTCTTGGCCAGATATTCCCAGTCGGCCGATTGATCTAAGCGGGAGCTCTGGAACATCTGTCCAGGGTTGTTGTGTTTTTAAGGCGGAGGTTACATCACGCACATCAATCAATACATCACACTTTTATTTCAGACTCAAGGTCCAGATAGCGCAACACATTAAAATAGAATAAAAACATAAATCACGAGTCAAATACAGCTGTACCAATGTCTTCACAGCTGGGACTGGTGTAGTACTGCACTTTATATTTGATAAAGACTTAATGATTTCATTTTCCGAGTCATCAACCCGTCAGATAAATTCGTACATAAGATTTCTTAAAACAGTTTTTAATGCATTGACTCCTGCAGCCATGTAGTATAAACACAATATAAACACATTGCTCATGTTACTGTTGTTATTCATTTAGCGGAAAAATAATAACTTTAGATAAAGTAACCCAGCCTATGGTTACAATGCAAATGAAGTGCATTTTTTTTAAATCAAAGAGTGCACCTATTTTAAATATGCTCACTTTTACAACAACACTTATTTTCAATTTATTTTTGTTGGTGCCATAAATTGTTGTTGTTGTTGTTGTTGTTGTTGTTGTTGAGAATAGCTACGATTCAGATGTAAGCATGAACAGGAGCACTGCCTGCTGTAAAAGTCCGAGACGTTCCTCTGCCAAGGTGAGGTAACCTGTCTCGGGTTACTCTGTCTCTGTAAACATGAAGTGCTTCGCAGCTAATTGCAAATATTTTTAAGTCGTACTGTGTAGTCGGGGAAAGATGCAAAAGGTCTACACATAAATCAGCTGAAAGTTAACCGACGAAAACAAGTGTTTCAAATAATCTCAGCTCTATAGCAGAATGCATCCGTAGCAGACTGATAGGTGTACCACTTTTACAACAAACTTATGTTGCACCATATATATATATATATATATATATATATATATATATATATATATATATATATATATATATATATATATATTAAAAAAATCAGTGTTTCCCCTACAAACGAAAATTACAGGGTGGCGGGCGGAGATTTCAGGGTGGCGCCCCCCCCCCCCCCTTCAACACATGTCGGCTAGCACTGCACGCTAGGGCTGCACGCTAGTGCTGCGCCCGCCGGCATATCGCTGCACGCGCTGGCGCATCAGAGCTCTGCTCCCGCGCACGGGAGAGCACCCTCGCTCACTAGCCCCGTCCCCCGTCAACAACTACGGTCCGATGCAGGCGTGCGCCTCTCAGCTGTTATGCGCGCAGGCTCGCTCGACGCCCCCCACCCCCCCCCCACGGCGTCATTTCAGTTGCCCTATCGAGATATTCATGGCACCATAGTCACACCTAACATTAATGGGTGCCTCCATCACTTCGATTCGCCTACATCCAGTCTCCTCCTGCGAGAAGCTTCCTCTTGGAGGCGACTGACAGCGGGCCCGGTGGAGGCTGCATATGGCCGAGGGGGAGTGGCCTGGAAGAGGCCCCGGCTCTGGCGGTGGGCACCAAAGTCTGGCTCATGAGCAGCCAGGTGGAAAAGGGCAGTCTGGTGAATCTGGTGCCGGCCAGTGACGTGTTAGTGGTGGATTGATCTGAGAAGGCACTGACACAAATAGTGAATATAATTTAGGTAAAGACATAATACCATAATCATAGTCTAAATTCACCAGTGGCTGTTTCCTACTAAGAGTGTAGGTGAAGCCGCTCCCCAGATCAAAGCAGATCATACTTTGGCGTAACGGACTGTGAATAGATATCCGATTACTCACGAATCTAGTCTCGCAAAATTGGGATTGAAAGTCAAACGCGAGCGTTTCATCTGGTGGGAGCCAGCGGGACTCGCTGGTGTCTGAAAAGAGAAATCCCTCAGCCCCTACTTAAAGACACGGCCCATAAAGGAAGGCGATCAGCGTGAGGCCGGTCGTACCAACAACAAAAAAAGCAAACATTGCAGCAAATCCATGCTGTGGTATTTACACATTCGACACCGAGATAAAACAGCGAGGAAGATGAGACGTCGAGAGAGAGAGAGAGAGAGAGAGAGAGGAAAAAGGGAGAAGGAAGCAGCGCTAGAGAGAGAGAGAGAGAGAGGAAAAAGGGAGAAGGAAGCAGCGCTAGAGAGAGAGTGAGAGAGAATGGCAGTCCCACTGCTTGCTATATTGGACAGGAGTGCCGTTGCCATGGCAACCGGCAGCCCTCGATTGGTATTTGGAGCAGCGAGGGGGAATTACTGCAGAGGATTTGATGTTCAGTACACATCTGGGGTCAGCTAATATGGCGCTACGATCAGCCACTGCTCCGCTCGCCCCGCACCGCGCTCGCAATCCCGTGGTCGGGACGCGGCGGCCCCGGCGTCCAAATCTTCTCGCCGAGTGCCAGATTAACCGGCACTCGGTTACCGGCACCCCCCCGGTGCCTGTTTTGTGATATACATGCCTAAAAGGGGGATTTATCTGGCAACACTGAGATCAGTCGACCAATGACTGCTCAGGTGGAACGTAAGGGAGATACCATTTACAAAACTTGTAAGGGGTAAAAACTTGTGAAAGACCCAGAGAAACGGAAATATCCGACGAAGCAAAATCCCGGACGTTTTTGGAAACCCTGCCGGACGCTTTTTTTTGGTCTCAAAAAGAGGACATGTCCGGGGAAAACCGGACGTCTGGTCACCCTATGTAAACAAGAGAGTGTGTTAGTTTCTGGGAAGCGCTCGTTATCGGCTCCGAGAAAATAGATGTTCAGTCTTTTTTTAAAGCTGCAGAGTTCAAGGTCATACCGTATATGGATGATGACAAATGGCAGTAATACCGCCGGCTGCTACATAATTATTATTAATAATTATATATTATTATTAATATATATTTATATCTCCGCATTATAATCTGTATATCATGTATTTATTCGGATACTTCTGTTGCACTTCTGGTTAGATGCCAAACTGCATGTCGTTACTCTGTAGTTGTATATGTGTAATGACAATAAAGTTGAATCTAATCTAATCTAATCTAATTTAAAATTATCGATGTAGTGTTGTCACTGTCACGGGAACGTGGGATTATAGAGCTTTATCGTGAGCTTTCAGAACAGCGTTGGCTCTTTTAAGGTGTCTTAAGTCCTGAACTGTGACACCTTTTTAACCACAGAGGGGCATTCTGGGACACGATGAGGGAAGCGTGCACATTAATACTGCAACAGGAAGAGAAGAGGAACTTTTGCGTAGATGTTGCAGAGTTGGATAGAACATGTTTTATTACAATGTTGTTCACCATTCATTTCAGGGCAAAAAAAGAAAATGTGTGTGTGTGTGTGTGCCTGGGCAGCCGGTTGAGTGAAATAAGAGGGTTTACTTCAACAATGAACAGATGTGGGAGACACGCCACCGCGACGCGTTGCGATTGGTCGTATTCAACGGAGCGATTCCAGACGCAGGAGCCCGAAACCCTCAGCGCCGGAGAAGCTTCTTCAGAATCAGAATCAGAATAGTATTTATTGCCAAGTAGGTTTACGCCTACCTGGAATTTGTTCTGGTGTATAGGTGCACACAGTGAACATAAAACACACAAACACAATAAGTGCTACATGTCACAAGAGTATGGGTGGACCCAAATGCACGACTCAGGAGACAGAACTGGAAAATAATTCAATTTACTCAAAGTTCCGGCAGGAACAAAACAGACGGGAACAGATGAACACACTTGGTAACGCTGGAGGGCTTCAAGAAGAACACAAGACAATCTGGAAGAGGACAAGTGGAAGTGAGGGAGCTAAATAGTGAGGGACTAACGAGGGGATGGGCTGCAGGTGAGAAGGGCGTGAGGACCAGGTGAAGGTAATGAGGGACTAACGAGGTGATCAGAGGCAGGTGAAGGGAGTTGGACTGACGAGATGGGAAGCAGGATCTGGAATGACATGATAGTGAGACAGGATGAAAACAACTAATACAAATGGAAGGTATGGAGCTGAACTGTTACACTACACAAACACAATAAGTACTTGACGCGTATAGGTCGGACGATCTTCAACCGCCAGGAAAGTTGGCTCCAAATACAGAGCCTCCCATTTAGGGACGCCGATCCCCATCATTTAAATGTCATTACAATCCGCCCGTCCAATATCGATCACAGATTGACTTCTGCTCTTTCACATTATCCATCCGTTATCTGTCGTCCTCCGTGGCTGGAGGCGATCCCCGGATGACATTCTGCGAGAGACGGGGGAGGGGGGGGGGGGGGGGACTCCGGTAGCTAGTTAATCACAGGGCTGACACACATCGACAATATTTTTAAAGAGCCGGAGTGGGCAACTTAACAAAGTATAGGATAAGGCTGGTGATAGTCCACGTTTTGCTCTTTTCTTTTATCAATTAATAACTAAATCCAATAATGTTCCTCTCTGCCTGTGGGCCACACTTTCACTGAGTAGCATGTTCCTTTATTACCATGAACTTAGTGTGACATATACAGTAGTACACCATAGATACTCGGTTGCGCAACAAATGCTTATAAATCACAGTTGAAAACAGTTTCCAGCAAAGACAATATTTCCTCCTGTTTGTTTACTTGGTGAAAACTATACGGTGCCCAGCTGTTTTAGGATAATTACGTTGTTTATTTACTGAAATGACAGTTTCTTGACTCGAGAGACCGAAATGTACAAGCCCGGTATGAAAGTGTTAACGGACTAACCTATTCTTGTTTTTTGGACTCTTTTCCAACGATACATTTTGCAACACCAAGCGTATGCTTTACTTTACCGTACGATATTGGCAATATCTTCTTATTGTGTTAGAGCCAGCTGAACGCCTTCAGCAAACATCTGTTGTCCCTCCCCTCGGCGCCTCTCTGAGCGATCACTGAGGGATCCGTCTGAAAACAGATATTTGACGGTTCGGGTACGTCGCGTGGGTTTTAGTTTAAGTCACGAATAAACCCAAACACCCATTTAGAAAAGTATTTTTTTTTTAAACACAAAAGCAAACTGCGGGGCTTTCCGGCATCGTCTTGTCGCCTTTTATGATTTGATAAACAAGCTTCATATTTTTGTGTAATGATGTTTTTTTGTGCCGGGCATGCATCACTAAACACAACTTCAAATGAATAGCTCTTTACATTTCAAAGCAAACACTCTTCTCTCTCTCTCTCTCTCTCTCTCTCTCTCCTTTATTCATGGATTTCAACTTTGTACTTTGGATCCGGTCGTTTTTTTCTCCTTGAGTTGATAAATCTGTTAAAAGGGTTCAATGTCACACCCGCATTGTCATTTAAATATTTGAATGTCGGTTTCACTTCCAGCATGAAAAGAGGACGGCGAGCACTTTGAATCCATTTTTAGCCCCCGGTTGTCGATCCGCACCACTTTCACATCCTTCACCACACCCTTTCCTTTCCCTCTCACTCACGTGTGTATACTGTACACACACACACACACACACACACACACACACACACACACACACATATACCCCCACACACACTTGTGTTTATACTATAGACCTTAAGGAAAGATTGTATCTCAACCTTTGAAGTCTGCAAGCCACAAAATGTTCCCGAACATAATTAGGGAAAAAAAGAAAAATAATATGATGATTAAGCAACGACCGCTTGCGGATTAAAGCTGTCAAACTAACCACAAATAGATCATTTATATCTTTAGGTGCTTTGCATTCTCAGTCAAGACGCTGCATTCAAAGACCCGTTCACTCAGAAGAGACCCACATACAAAGACACTAGTTTTATTTGAAACATTACCATTACTGGGCGCCCTTTTCATAGATGTGTACCGATGCATTGTGGTTGTAAACGCTATACCGGCAATGAGCAAGGCATTACGGTAAATCAGTGAGATTTCTCTTCTTTTCTTCCCTGAGACAAAGTCATCGCTGTGCTGCTGTCTCATCAAGAGACAGAGCGATTAGTTTAGAACTGAGTGGCTGCAACATCTCCCCCATCATTTGTTGTAAACTGAGCAGGGTAAACAAAGTCATTCAGCGACATAATGCTCCTGGCAATCAATTTTCCCACAAATAAAACTCAAACAATGCACCGCGGCGGCTCGCGTTCAACGAAAACGCACCGTCATCGTGGAAATTGACATGGATTAGGTTTCCCATTTTTTTCTTTTTCACGGGGTGATATTTTTCTGCTGTGCGATGAAGTGAGCGGAGTGTGACCGGACACATTCATTCATCGGGCAAAGGTCGTCGGAGGTCTGACCCCGGGTCGCAGTTTTTATGGAGGAAGTGATTGAAAGGAAAAGGGGTTCTACATCAGAAGTAGTCCGGCCCGGTGGCGACTGTCTGCGGACCCACAGTTCTTGTGATAAGTATTGCGAAATCTGCACTTTGCCAAGCCCCGCCCCTCCGCTGGTACTGTGCCAAGCTGTCCCAGCTACAATGGAAAGAGATTAATGAGATTAATATTCATCACCGTTCCTTTATCCACTGTTGCAATCATTCATAAGCAGAAGAAGCATGTGTACACATTTAGTAGTCAGCTGGTAATGTAGCATTTAAGGGCAAATGATAGTTAATAATGTGCTAATGTACGTTGGTAATGTTGGTTCCACTGGTTTTAGAAACCTATATCTCCTTCCAACCTCTGATCAGGGTTTGTACGGTCATGGAAAACCTGGAAAGTCATGGAAAGAAACTTAAATCATAACATTTTTGAAAAGTCATGGACATTAGTTATATTCACATGTTTATTTGAGTTTGAATTTTCTTTTAAAGAAAGACCCT
Source organism: Liparis tanakae (assembly GCA_036178185.1). Classification (NCBI taxonomy): domain Eukaryota; kingdom Metazoa; phylum Chordata; class Actinopteri; order Perciformes; family Liparidae; genus Liparis; species Liparis tanakae. The sequence goes on along the minus strand of CM070109.1, from coordinate 5,418,313 downwards.
CAAAATATAAGCCGGCGATATCTCTTCATACGCAACATTTTCTACATTTTTCATGTTTATACCGAGATTTCAGTTTGCTCATGGAAATTTGGTTTAAAGTCGTGGAAAAGTCCTGGACAAGTCCTGGAAAAGCATTGGTCTAAATGTCTAAGAACCCTGTCTGATGATTATCACTAGTACGTTTGCCCAAAGAATGTTTCATCATCACTAGTTGAAAATCCCCCCAAAAAACTGCCTTTCATTTTTTTATAAATAGGAAACAATTGAATGTGGAGAATGGAGAGCTAGCCGACACAACACGCTACGATTGTCCAGTCCGTGTTTGAGGGGCATGACTTAATGAAAGGTAAATCGAGACTTTTAAAAGCTAGAGACCATTGCACGGTTGTAAACAATACACATTCCAGATGTGTTCCAGTGTATTCCCAGTGTCTATGAATGACATGAGCAAACCGGAATTAAACATGGACCCAAGATGTCGCCTCTGCCTGAAATCTCCAACACAGGATCCATCAGGTGTGTCAGTTACGGTCAGTTTCGTTAGCCGTGGGGTAAAGAACGTTGAGTTGTAGATTGTAAAGGAAGATCATCGTCACGACAACTCTTTCCTCATCACCCCCCTGGTGGCCGGCTGTGGTATACGTCATACGTCAACATCCCGCTTTTTGTTTTTTACTTTTAATTTATTCATCTGGTTGATGAACATGTTTTTTTTTTCCAGAACAGCGAACAGTACAAGGGACAAAAAACAAAGAAAAGTGAATATTCCTGTAATTCTCAGTAATTCTCATCACACTTTGATGTGTGTGTTCAACTGCTATTTTTTCTGATCAGGGTTCTCAAAAAAAAAAGAAAATCACTAATGATTCTTAATAAAAATCCACCCCGATGCTCCGACCCGGCGGGCGGGCGGACTGGCTCCAGCGGCTCCACCGGGTTTCCAATAGTCTGGCGGGAAACCCCGCGGTGTTCTGTTCGTTCCTCCGACTCCGTGTCGCTGACACACCGACGCTTTCTTTGTTTATATTTCCCCGTCCGGAGCATCCTCGTCTTTGTCACGTTGACGCTGAAAGCTTTTCATTGACCCAAAATGTAATGAATGTGTTTGCCTCCCGTTGAATTTACGGAGCCGAATGCACCTGTATCGACGCGCGGGACAAAGTGTCTCAGACGGATCGGGGGGGATCTGCGTCGCACAATGCGTTTCTCCCCTGTGTAAATATTTGATAGAGAGGAAGCTTTACAGCGAAGCCCGTGTGTCTCTGTGGAGGATAAAAGCCCCACGCCTCTCCTCTCACTCCTCTTAAGACCCAAACAGTTTCGCAAACACTCTGTTTCTCTAACTCACCCCTCCACCTTCAAGTATTGACATTTATAAAAAAAGACATACACAATCTTGTGTTTATAAAACAAACAAAGAAGACCCGGCCTCATTTGTCACTTTCAGATTGCTAATGAGAAAAGCAGCAATCCTGTAATTAATTCAATTATTATGTAAGTGAACCAGCACCCCCTTCCCCTCCGCACCCCTCCTCCTCCTCCTGGGTGTATTATTCATCATAGAGGACTCCTGCCCTGCTTCCCCGGGCTATTTTTACCCAGCATGTCCGTCACATTAACCGAGAGCCCCAATCCCCTGCTGCTCCCAGCAGCAAGCCTCCCTCCATCTGGATCATGGATTACATCCCTCATTTTCTACCCTTTCTCCTATACTCTTGGGTACCTCTGAGTCCACCCCCTTCTCTCTCTTAACATCCCTCCATCTCTTGTTTTATCCCCACTCCTGTTTCCTCACCACTCCACTAACCCTCCCGCTCCGCTCTGCTCTTACTTATGTCTTTCAATCATTCATATTAGTGTTCCCGGGCCCCCTGGGAACGGTCGCTACACATCTCTTCAGAGCGCAGTCATCGTCCGTCTCACGGCTTCGTTTGTTTACGCTGACCTTCAGCCACGACTCGATCACAACGGGGATGAAAACTGAACTTTTTAAACTCATAATATGAGTTTATTAGTGAGATTTAAAAAAAAAAAAAAAATTAAAAAGTGATGTTTTTTAGCTTTCGTATCATTTAGAGATGATGACACTTGTGAGCTGACTATGTGGGTAATAATAATCATATAATAACTTTTAACTTTATTCATATAGCACCTTTAAAAACTGTTTTCAAAGTGCTCCACAGAGAGTCAAAGCTAAACAAGTGGAATAGCAAGAAACCAATATTACATTCAAAAGTATTTATTAAAATAAAAAAATAAAATGGAAAATAAAATAAAAATTAATTTAAAAAAAATCAATAACAAATCAATTAAAAACAGACAACTAAATTAGGGGAACCAAAGTTCACAACACACACAATGCTCAACCCTCTTTGTTTAAATTAATTGTGGTTGTCCCCTCCCCCATCAGAGAGGAGAGCTGGACAAGGTGCACGGAGCTGTCGGCTCAGATATGACGGGAAAGTGCTCTTGTTGCATTTGTTCTGCATTATAATAAACCAACACATTGGCCCATGAAAGATAATATACTAAAGAAAAGGAAATGAAAAGGTGGAAATGCATCTTTTAATAAAAGTTGTTTTTCCGTTTCTGTAATAGCAATAGAGCCTCTCTCTCCAAAAAACACGCTGCGCCCCCTCTGCAGGACTTTTATTTTTTACAGCCTTTCTCTCTCTCTCTTTTAAAAGAACAATAAACAGGTCTCCGAGAGGGAATTTCAGGGGCACTAACTGTCAAAAAACAAATGCTCCTTGTTTTGCTCTCTCGTCGTGAGTCGTGCTCAGGCTACAAAACCAAAGTAGGAACGAACTCCAGCAGTTTGTGAAATATGTTTATTTGCTGTATTCACCGTCCGGGGAAAACAGCAATATCGCTTTCATTGGTCCGGGATGTGTTTGGACTCGCTCGGCTTTAGAGACTATAAGAGCTCGGGAAATAAAAAATAAATAAATAATATATGCGAATATTGTTTTTATCATTTGGAGGTGGCTCCTTCAAACAAGGGCATGCATGTCCTTACGCCTCCTCCTCTGCCTCCTCTTGTTTACTCGGCGACTAATGAACATACTTTTTATGTTTACGATGAACGTCGCGGCTATTTACCTTCATGCAAACGACACAGATCGTCATGTGCAAATGTGACGCTGGTGCAGCAACATGAACGTTTTATTTTTGTAATATTGAATTGGACTAACAGATATTTACTTGAAACAATGGGAGGAAACGGAGGGACATTCCTGAAACACTGGAGTGATTGTCCTTCAGGATATTTCTACATAAAAGCAATCCTAAGGCGCGATGTCATCTCATCTCCCGCGACTCCCCTCCATCGCGGCCCCTCATCAAATAAACACGGCCCCTTCTGAGACGCAGGGCCTGTTCATTACCGCCGGTGATGTCTCGGTCTCCGAAAAAAAAACACTTTCTCTCTGCAGAGTTCCAGGCTACCGTCACCATTTTCTTTATTTCCCACTCAAACCCATTTCCGCTCACGGTATAGCGACGTTAATATTTGATGAGCCCCCCCCCCACGAGCCGACATCATCTAGAGGTTGCGCACTTCCAAAAGAGCTCCAGACAATCGCTGCTATTTCGGAGCCTCTGCAGAACAACAACCTGTTGTCCTCTTTGTTTTGCTCTACCTTGTGAGTGTGTTCAGTCGGGCGCATTGTGCACTGCAGCACTAACGACTCGGGGAGGTTAATGATGTCGTGCACACCGAGCTGATTAAAAGCTGATTTCAGTAAACAGAGAAAAGTAGTGTTTGCTTTTTTAATCAGAAAGTGGCAGAATCTAAGACTACGACTGATAGACCGGGCAGAATTGTCACCATCGTCTTTGTTGGTCTTCAGTGTATATATATATATATTTATATATATATATATATAGAATAACATATATCCTCGAGACTCTAGAGATTATATGTTGATTGTCTCTAGAGTTTAAAGAGCAAGTACCAACCTAAATATTTTTTTTTAATCTATTACGCTTACAACAGAAAAAAAAAAAATATATATATATATAAAAATATATATTATTTATATATATATATATATATATATATATATATATATATATATATAAAAATATTGATTGACAAAAACGTTCATCCAACTCCCCACCTGCAAACTAGTTTGCACTATTTTCTCTTTGTGGTGTCACAAAACATATCCAAACTATATTATTCGAGTTTCAGAAAAAAGTAATTGGTTTAGGGAGAAAAGACGTGCGAAAAGTGTGAACCCATCAGAAACACTCAAATATCTGCTCGGCAAATCACGAGTCCGACAAAAAAAAGATGAATTTTATGATTCATATTTTCTCATTTTGAAACGTACCACCCTCATCGCTCTGCCAGAGCGTTGCTTCAAGGGTCCATCCATCTTTCCTACGGATGCACCCGTACATATTTAATAATCCATGTTAAATAATCTGGTGGTCATCCAGAATTCATAGAACTGCAGTTGTTTCGTCATTCTAGTTTTAATGTTTTTTTTCCGGGCACATAATGGACTTTATTCTATTTGCATGACCTGCAGCCTCTCCCTGATGGCGGAACTCCCATCTTGTTGGAAAGTCTCTCGGGAGGCAGCTACGGCCGAGGCAACGGAGGGCTAATAATATGGCGTACAATTAGTCTGAAAATGGTCACATATGAATATTACATGTTCTACAAACTAAAAAGGATGATTTGTGTCTAACTGGGTGCTCACTAAAGCGTTACAGACAAATACTATCTGAGGCGTTATCTTATATTTGCACGTTTGCAGAAGTGGAAAATGCAAACGTTCTTGGATCAGTTTGTTGAAAAGGTTTTTAAAGGGAGACGTAAAGGAGAAAAATATTATAATATATATTATTAGTATAGTATTTGACGTACATATTTCTAACTTCAGCTTCACATGTAGGTTTGTTGGTTCGATCCCCTCTCTCCCCATTAGTTGCAAGTCAAAGTGTCCTTGAGCAAGGCACTGAACCCCTAGTTACTTCCTGAGCGCATCACTGCAGCCCACTGCTCCTTAATAACTAAGGATGGGTTTCGTTGCATGTTTACTCTGTGCAATGACAATAGATTGAATCCCATCCAAATCTAATAAATGCCTCAATGTATTTGCGACGTTCTTTGGTACTGAGTGACAGATTGTTCAGGACGGATCAGGTAACATTCGCTTTCGGATTTTTGAGATTATCTTGAAGGTTTCCAGCTCCACACAGATCCACATTGGTTAACTGCTGCTAGAAATGACGTACAATATTTCCCTTGAAGCTGTCGCAGTTTTCAAAGCGGGAAAGACTTTTATTTCTAAAAAGACAAACGTCAGATGGGATGTTACTCATTATATTCTCATTATGGTTTAATACTGTAAACCCCGACCGCATATCCCGCTGCGCGGACCAGCTCGGATCTCTTTTGGTTTTCACATTTGCAGAAGTTGAGAATAGTATCTGGCAGCCGGGACTGATTCATTTTAAATCCAGCTATTGTCGGGAGCAGACACAATCTTTTTAATATTCAGTTCACCAAGTAAAAAAAAAGAAAGTCAACCAGGAAAAAAACAACGTGGTGGTCAGTCAGCTCAGAGTGGGATGTATGACGTCATACCAAAGCCTACAACAGTTGCCAATTTCTCCTCGTTGCACGTATACAGGCTTTTCAAAATAAACCTCTTTTCGTCACAAGAATCTCAGTTAGGTTCAGGCAACACAACGACCTCGTCAGGTTTAGGAATAGATCGTCATTTGGGTAAACGTAACCATGGAAATGCCGTTACTGAGACATCGACGGTGACCTGAGACGACACGGATTAATTGTTCTTTACACGGCAGAATTACAATGAATACTGGAGACTGGGACCAGAATTATACGTGAGTTATAATATCTACACTACCGTTCAAAAGTGTGGGGTCACCCAACAAGACAATTTCGTCTTTTCCATGAAAACTCACTTTTATTTATCCAATGAATTGCAAAATGAATAGAAAATATAGTAAATACATTGACAAGGTTAGAAATAATGATTTTTATTTTAAATATGAATTGTGTTCTTCAGACTTCAAGCTCAAAAGGAAGGCCAGTTGAAAAGCTTCTCTGACCAGCATAACTGTTTTCAGCTGTGCTAACATATCAAAAGGGTTTTCTAAAATTCTACCCCTCCGTTATTCTACTAAGGCAATAACACAATGTGCCATTAGAACACTGGAGATGAGCCTCTATATAACCGTGGAGATATATATATATATATATATATATATATATATTTCAACCTAGAATAGTCATTTACCACGTTAATAATGTATAGAGTGCATTTCTTAATAATTGAATGTTATCTTCATTCAAAAAACATGCTTTTCTTTGAAAAATAAAGACATTTCTAAGTGACCCCAAACTTTTGAACGGTAGTGTGTATATTAGATATAGTTTTTTACTAAGCGCTAGAGTGAGGAAGGAGCTTAGGATCAGAGGAGGCAGGATGAGTGCTCAGCGGCCGCCTAGGAGGCTCAACTCACCGACAAAGATCCCCCCCGGGCTTCATCTGGGTTCACATCTTTTAATGACATCACCCCTCTGCGTGGTTCTCAGTACCGACGCCCTCCTATGTGTGACAGACGCCAACGCACCGCGGTAGAGGCTCTTGGGACCGAGGTGATTTTCCTCCTAACGCTTACTTGATTACATCATCTTCTTTTCCTCGACGCTCCTTTCCTCTCTCTCTCCGTCACCCTCTATCCCGTCCACGGGACAGCCCTCCGAACAAAGCGTTCCCGCCTCCTCTTTAGCATCCGTCACCGAGCCGCTCCGTCCACTCCTCTGTCTCGCCCTCCCTCTCTCTCTCCCTCCCTCTCTCTCTCTCTCTCTCTCTCCTTCGTCCTCCTCTTCCCCGGTGTCCTTTCGACCAAACACACTTCACATTAACTTACCCTTCCCTTCGTTTTGGCTCAGTCACTCGCTCCGTCACCTCGGAACCGCTCCGTGTCAACCCCCCCCCCCCTCCCCCCCACACCGCTGAGTCAGCAGCTGTTTTTTTTTCTTCTTCTTTTTCCGAGGTTGTACCAGTCCGTGTGTGTGTGTGTGTGTGTGTGTGTGTGTGTGTGTGTGTGTGTGTGTGTGTCAGGTGGGAACAGGTGGTGCCGCAGGGCGCGGGCTGACCTCGCTGCGTCACTTTCACTCCAACTCACTTCAAGTTCGGTGGAGACTCCCTCCCCTCCCTCCTCCCTCCCCTCCCCTCCCTTCCTCGAGCTCGTACAAGCCTGCATGGGACCGAGGGAAACGCCGGCTTGAGGCGGGAAACGCTGGCAGCCGCCGTACAAATTAACTGTACATCGACTTTCTTCGATGTGTGTGTAATCTGTGTAATCCTCAGGTGGAATAATCCGCTTTTACAGTCCAACGTTTTAGTATCTGGAGAACATTGTGTCATATAACAAATAGGACAACAAATGTGTCTTCCTGGGCTGAACGGTGGTGTCACCTCACAGCAAGAGGGGCTTCTCCCCCCCCCCCCCCCCCCCCCCCCGCAGTCCTCTTGTGTAGTGTAGAGTGTGTATGTTCTCCCCCTGGGTTCCCTCCGGGTTCTCCGGCTTCCTCCCACAGTCCAAGGACATGCAGCTTAGGTTAATTGGACCTGGTTAACCGGCGACCTGTCCGGGGGGAACGCCGCCTTCGACCCCATCTCAGCGGGGATCGGCTTCCAGCGGCCCGGAATAGGATAAGCGGTTCGGAAATAACGGAGTCGAGTGTGTATTCCTCGGTTATCAAAAGCAACGGCGACCTCAGTCTTGACCTCTCCCTTTTACCCGCCGAACCCCTTTGAAATGTAGCAGCTATTCACAGTGCTATTGGGACACACACACACACACACACACCTAGATAATGCAGTGTGACAGTGAGTGCCAACAAGCACAGCGAGGCAGGGAGGGTTCAATCTTTCCCCCCCGAGTGTCAGAGTCAAATGTAAAACAGAATATGCCATAACATTCACATTAGCACGACATTATATTCACCTCCTCTCATGAAACATGCAGCCTCTCTAAATATTGCATAAGTTGTGAGATTTTGTTGATACATAGAACTCCTATTATAACTGAACTGGGATCAATTATTCATGTGATCAGTCTCAGAAGGACAGCGAAAGCCAAAAGCTGTGTTTAGAATTAAACGTTGTCAAAAAGTTTAAATATGGACCTGACCTTAATATGCACAGTGACAAACAATATTGAGATTAATGTGGCAGATGTTTCTATCTATTATTTAAGTAATTGCAGTGGAAAAGGGCAAAATAAATGTAGAGGAACATTTAATTGTTTGTAACTCCTCAACCTAAATATTATATTTTTCCTTGTCACATGACCTAACTTTACACAAAATGCCACTGAGATGTATAATTTGTTTATGTGTGATTATAGATAAACAAACTGGTCTGTTTTTTTTCCTGAAACGGTCAAGTTTATCCTCAGATTTACCAGGTCGAGTTGTCGACGGTGAACTTGCGCCGTGTAGCTCTCGTCAAACTGCTGTTACACATCGATGTAAAGCTTTAGTAGCTTCCTAAAAATGATGGCGTTTAAACCAGTAACTAAATAAGTTCACAGTAGGCAATATTGTTTGACTCATGTTCTTGACAAGCTGTTGCCAAGCATGAAGACTAGTTATAACAAAGTTATAACTAATGAAAAGACAAAATACAAAACTTTCTATTTGCAAACCGATGCTGCTGAACCAAAAATATTGGTGTTTTTTATTAATTCTTATTCGTAGTCTAAACCTGACACTACAATACCAACAATACAACTGGACTGCTGATGGTTCAGTTACATTGTTTTATTGTATTACGATGGTTCAGCTCACTGCTTTATGACTTCACGCCTCCACTTTTTTCCATTTTCAGCCCCAAACAAGTTTTAGTTTTGAGACTTGAGTATCGGACTTCACAGCGCTCTCATATGCACTGGTCTTTGATGTGTAAAATGAATACTGGTTTTACCTTTTGGCTTTGATGTAGATCTCAAGATAAACTGTGTGTTTGTACTGTTTGTGGATGCATGTGGAAGAGACAACAGTGAACTGCATGAGAAGAGTCTAATTCCCCTCAAAAATTCAATCCTGAGCTGTTCTCGTGATGCTGGTGTGAAGTAAAGACACAATCAAAGTACATTTCGCTGTGTGCCAGCTTTGAACACGGCCAGTTAAGCCGCCAAAATAACCTTTTCAGGCAGATGATAGCTTACCAAGATACAGCAGTCTTTTTTTTCTAAAAAAAATTGTATAATCTTCACTCTAAATTACAAAGTCGGAGGAGTAGAACCAGAGAAACTCCCGAGTTCTGGATGTCCAATAAGTGTGTGTTCGTTCCAAAGACACCAGAGCCAATCACAACGAGGGAACGTAGCGCCTCTCTGCTTCCTGCACCAGTGGGCGGATACGATTAGAGCGTTTATATTCAGAAGACATTTGATCACTTTAAGCTGACTAGATCTTCACTGCACCCTTTAAAATATGAGCAGCACTGTATCAACAACTTGCTGCTGCCTTTTCCCCCTTTTATTTGTGGATGCAATAAAGGCTTGCTGTGATTTATTCATTGTCTGACTGTAGTTACACTTCAGTGTATGTATGTGTGTGTGTGTGTGTGTGTGTGTGTGTGTGTGTGTGAGTCACTATTTGCTGCTTACAAATTGCGCGACTTAAAATACCCAACTTTACAGCCTGGTACGTTTATGTTCTCTATAGTTAAACAAGACACACACTGTGGGGAGAGGCTATCTATAAAATTGGTGTTTTAAGATTAAGGTGGTTCCAGATTGTGATACATTCGTTAAGAAAGGTCCAATTCAACTCCAGTATTCACGTGTTTTATCCCAGTACACGTGTATCATGTACTTCAGATCAGAAATTTAAAAAAAATATATCACGATACATGTCCATTTCTGAAAAAGTAACGTGTGACTCAAGCTCGAAATTATCTACTTCCCCGATAGTCTTAATTCTATCAGCCACGAGCCGAGCCGTAATCTTATTATCTGTCGTTAACAGAGTTGGGGATGGGTGGGGGATGGGTGGGGGCTCGGCAGCGATGGGGATCTCCACAGGGCAGATTACCTCTGCATTATCCACTCAGAATGGGACATTATCACCTATCACAAGCCAGAGGTGTCAATTGATCCAATCAGATTGTCCCTCCAGTGATGCGGGCCACTCCCATCGCCAGTTCATTATAGAGAAGATGAGACGACCCACCTCCGTGGGACGAGCTAGCGCCGCCTGCTGGTGTGCGGCTGTACTGCGTGCCGTATCCACGGCTCGACAACATGCTTCACGTGTGACCCCTGTGAAGGTCGAGCCACGTGTGCCGACTGACTTTCAGATGTAGGCAGCAGCTGCTACTCAGATACCGTAACTAGCGGGGTATCCACAAGTGTGTTTATTAATAGAGTATGAAGCTAAGCCTGGTTTCAACGTTGTTCAGTGTTTTACTTGAGCAGATTAAAAGGAAATGTCTTCTCTTCATGTCATATATCAATAAATTTTTAATTCTTTTGTAAAAAAAAAAAAAAGAGCCATTTTAGCATTTTTCATACTGGGGCTTATTGAATGTAATCATTTAAAACTAGAATGGGCACTCGGTAGAGCGCATACCTTCATATATCACAAGATTGGGCATTGCATTATGAACATAAGAATTGACTGCTATGGTAAAAAGAAGATTTTGACCTTTTCATGATCTTGACCTTGAACTTTGACTCAATCAATCCCATAAATCTAATCATATGGTCCCCGGATAATAAACAATCATCTCACTAAATTTCATGCGATTCGGTTTAATGCTTTTTGACTTATGCGAATAACACGCACACATACAAATTACCTTTTCATGACCTTGACCTTTGACCCGGTCAATCCCAAAATCTAATCAAATGGTTCGCGGATAATTACTAATCATCCCACTAAATGTCATGCGATTCGGTTTAATGCTTTTTGACTTATGTGAATAACACGCACGCATACAAATACACGTCGATAAAAACACTACCTTCCGCATTTTCAATGCGAAGGTAATTATATTTTTTGGGGCCGGAATATTTGTTGTGTTGTCAAAGTCAAATGTTCTGAATTGTCAGAGGTAGTCATGTGACCTAAAATCAGAATGGCCACAATTTTGAGAATTGCTCATTGCTGAACAATCTTTATCTTTCGTCAGCCGAAAACTATTCATAAACATTGAGATACCATCCATTACCTTTTAAGTTTCTAGGGTAAAATAGTTGCTTATTTACACATCCAGCAGTTCCAGCATTAGCATTTATTCTGAGGTATGTTTGTGTCCCCGTGATGAACAACAGTCACTCTTTTAGCTCTGTTTGGGTCTCAACAGACTCCAAAAGGGAAATAAGTGATTTCTAAGCAGCTAAATGCTCCACTTTGTTCCCCGGCTCGTTGTTGACCGAGTGTCTGCGGTGTCGTGTTCAACGGGTTTCTATTGAAACAGCCGCCTGCTGCGGCCGTGAACGTCGCTCCTGAACAACCAATCGATGAGCTGGAACTCTATGAAGTTCAGAGAATTCAATACACCCCTTTGATGTTGTCAAATTGTTTTCACATTGTCATTTGATACATTGTAATTCGATATTGAGCCGCTTTAAGGGTTGGTTGTGATGGAAAAGACACCAGAGGACAAACGATCCTTTCCTTATTGATCAGCCATGTCTTGCCAATTAGCTTTGTCTGGTTTTGACAACAAAAAGAATGAATGACAAAACATCCACGTGCAAAAAAAAATAAGATTATTTGATTTCTGGAAACAAAACGTGCAGAAGTCCTCTTTGTTTCTGCAACGGTTGCCTAGGAGTTTAAATGCTTTGGCTGCTTTTCCTTTGCACGTGATAGTTGTATCTGACACCTGTAGTTGATAGTTGTATCCACAGACAGCTGGGCCACCCCCCTTATCTTGGATGGGATGTTTACCTTCGCATTGAAAATGCGGAAGGTAATGTTTTGATCGCCGTTTATTTATTTATTTATGTGTATGCGTGTTACTCGCATAACTCAAAAAGTATTAAACCGAATCGCAGGGAATTTAGTGGGATGATTGTTTATTATCTGGGGACCATTTGATTAGATTTGGGGATCGATTGGGTGAAAGGTCAAGTTGAAGGTCATGAAAAGCTCAACATCTTCTTGAATCACATGCAATTTGGTGGGATGATTGGTTATTATCCGGGGACCATTTGATTAGATTTTGGGATCGATCGGGTCAAAGGTCAAGGTAAAGGAAATGTCAAAATCTTCTTTTTTACGCGGTCAATTATTATCCAATTGGCATGCAACTAATTCCAAAATGTTCATAATTCAATACCCAATCTTATGATATGCGAAAGTATGCGCTCTACCGAGTGCCCGTTCTAGTTTCATTATGTTATCATTTCCCATTCCATCATGGTGTAAAAATAAGAAAGGCGTTAATTAAAGTAGCCCAAACTAATAGCGAAGCGGGACATACATGTGCTGTGAAAGGGCAGAAAGCTGAGCGAACGTCGCCTGCTCCGAGTGGCCATCGTCACTAATGCTCGTCAACTTGCTCTGTACTTGATTCCCCACTGAGAACCCTATGCATGCTGGATGCCGCATATGATTTAACGGAAGCAGCCGGAAACTGTTAGCGAGTACCAGTCAAGCAATCGACATCATGCGGGCGTGGTCACACTGGTCGTACAGCTCTGGTGGGATAAATAGCCCGTGTGATTGTTTTGTGCTGAAACGCATAACATTAACCACCCCGTCGCCCGGCTGAGTGCCCCTCCCGCCGGATCCAGCGCGCGGTATTTTTTATTTTTCGGCGTAAATGTCAGCTTAGCGAGGGCGAGACTATAGGTGCGCCGTGGCTGAGCGGACGGAAATAGAAGCAAAAAAAGGTCAACGCGGCGTCACGTTAAATGGGATCGCTTAATGCGAGACCGGTAATGAGGCGACCTTCCACGGGGATCGCTTAGATCACTTCCCGTGTGATCTTGGAGGACAAAAAGCCCGTGGGTGAAGAAAGGGTTCCAGAGATGTGTACTATACGTCACACTGTACGTGGGTGTGTAGGGTGTCGCGTCGGACACTTTCCTCTCGTAATCGCTGCCCGGTTCCTTCACGCCTCATAATGTAATCTAGATTATAATCTAGAATAGAATAGAATAGAAATATACTTTATTAATCTTTATTAATCCGAAAGGGGAAATTTGTTGACACAGTAGCACCAATAAACTAAACACAATAAAATATAAATATAAGAAAGAAAGAAAGAAAGTGACTGTGCATAAAGTATAAAGTATACAAAGTGAAATATAAAATACAAAATAAAATAAAATAAGATATATATGTATATATATATATATATATATATATATATATATATATATATATATATACACACACAACATATATGTTAATACAGCAATGTAAAATTAAATAAAATATATATATATATATATATATATATATATATATATATATATAGACAGTGTGCAAAATGCAAAGTGTGTGTATGTGTGTAGTGTAAATGAAATGTGTGCAGTGCAGATCAATATAGTGTAAGTATGAATGTGAATATGTACAGTGATAGTTAGTGCAGTTGAACATCTGCTCACCGGGTCTGGACCTCGTATTCTGTGGACCTTTTATGAAAAAATAGTGTGTTACAAATCCGTCCGAGATCACAGTTGGCTCCTAAATATGCCCTCGCAGTTATACAGTATATTCCTTTTGTGGCACGTTCTGATGTTGTGGTTTCCGCTATATAAATGCGCTGATACGAAAAAACAACTCCCATGGAGAAAATATGTCTTTTTTTTTTCACGGTGGACTCGCCCATCATTATTGTTACCAAAGGCAAACTAAACCTGGGCAGTTAGTGTAGACATCAAGGCTGCGCTATCCAGATAAAGGCTTTAATCAAACTAAAGTAACATTGATGTTGGCCAGAGAACATTTCCTCTGATATGTTACAGAGAAATAATGATGACAAGTTTAACTGGGTTTAAGGGATACAACCACAATAATGTCAAGTGTGACTCCATCGTTTCATTGGTGGACACAATCTAACAAGTGTGTGTGTGTGTACATGTCTGTGTGTGTGTGTGTACATGTGTGTGTGTGTGTGTGTGTGTGTTTTCTCCCTCCTTCCGCGCCCGAAGAACGACACGTTTGAGTAAACAAGTGAAAGTAGTTGTCTTGTTTTGCCCAGTGAGTGTGTACATTAAAAACAAGAAGATTAGATTTGTTGTCTGTATCTGCCAGTTGGCATAATAATATGCTAATTCCACCACCGGAGAGACTTTATGTTCTCTGCAATCAAGTGGAGGAAGATATGTGAGCGTATCGGCATCGGCAATCGGCCAAAACGAGTTGGAAAAATATCAGCAGAAATCCAATACTGTGCTGGCCGAGTACACATTTTTATTTTTCGAAAGGCTGACTCCAGGATTCACGAGAGCAGCTCAGAATCAAGACTCACTAACCAAAGGGAGAAACAAGATGGTAATGCACGATCGTTTTCGCATAATTAGCTAATTCATATCACAGTAATCCAAAATGAAATCAGTATTAGCTTCAATATATTGACTCTGGGTCCCGACGTCCATAAATTATAGATTATTTTTAGAAAGCTGAAGCTAAAAATAAACATTTCAGGCTTTTTTCTTGATTTGAATGTATGAATATGTATTCCCCTCACTATCAATACCACAGAAAAATGAAGCTGTCCTCTTAATTGACCATTGCAATATTCTTAATATGGAAGAATATGCGTTACCCACAACCTCCAGGCCAATGGCTTTGTTCCATGTCGGCGTGCCGGTGAGCCAGCATGCACTTTAGCCCTGGCCCCGGCACATCGAGACGGAACACCGTTATTATTAAGTTACACTTGTTTAACTGCCTCTGACAAACTACATCGGGAGTGTAATTCATGTTTTATGAAGGCACATTCAATATCGTTGACCAATGTTTATACTAAATGAAGACATAGCCCCACTTAAGAAAACAAGGGTGACTATATATGAGCATTAAAGGGATTAAGGAGTGCGTATTCAATGGACTAACTGGATTATTGTTTTATTTAGACTATGCCTTGACTGTCCTGTTTCAGTCTGGACATCTCAAAACACAAAGCACCAGGACCACAGCATTAGAACATTAAAGCAGTGTTTAAAAAAATAGCTTTTGTGTTTAAGTGTGTGTACAAAAATAGCGTCGGAGAGAGCAGGACGTCTATAGAAATCTTCCAGCCCACACGTTTTACAATAACCCCGTACAACCTTCTCGCTTTCCTACCGCAGGAGGAGTATTTGTTAAATGTTATACAACAGAACCAAATTAAAAAAAACTAACCGAAAAACTGTTGTGTGATGCGTGAACACACATCCACTGCATTTCATTTCTCCAGAAATGACCACATATGGCTGCCAGCTCCTCGCTCACATAATCCCTGTGATCACGTTTGTGTGAAGCCTGAACCAAACATTGATTTGTGTTACACTGCATGAATCGCCCCCTTTTTCCATCTCAGTCGAGTGTCTCCTGTCTGACGTAAACAGATGTTGTGCGCTCTAAAGCAGCTTACAACAAGCCTCCAGCACAGCTGCTCCGAGGAAGGAACGGCCCCCGGTACGTTGGTGTTCTCCACATCTTGAACCGGAGCGCTTCTTATTAGAAAAAAACATCGCTAGGACCATTTCATTAATTCAATTCAATTCAGTTTATTTGTATAGCCCAGTTTCACAAATTACAAATTTGTCTCGGAGTGCTTTACAATCTGTACACATAGACAACCCCATTAGGGTTCTGTATACATGTACCCTCTTGTATTATAGGGTATACTGGTTTAGAGGGTCACGCATTGTGTACTTAGACATATTTGTACATCACTGTGTTCCAGTTAACCTTCCTGTTACCTTCAAATGTAATAACATCTTTTACCCCAGCAATTAAAACCTCCAGAAAATTATTAGAATTCATATTTTTCCCCAAGTTTAGGTGTGAGGTACTTCATGTTTGTTTGTTGACTACCTAAATAGCCCATTAAATAAAAAGCACCCCCCCCCCCCCATACATCCAGAATACTTACGAAATATGCAGATTACCATTACAATCTCACTGATTGACCTCAAGTTGGAAAGAGATATATTTTTAGTGTGTTAATGACTTTATATTACTTCTAAGTACATATTTTTGTACATCAAATTGACCCCAAAGGACACCGATGCGTACAAGTTGTGTTCAGGACATTGAAAACACATCATGTGAATTTTATGTTTACCCAGTCCGTCGTGATTTGACATCATTGATGATGACAAACCTCAACGCTCTGAGTCTGCGTTCAATAATAAGAATGACGGCCCCTCTTCGTTTCTAACGGCGTCTCATCTCCGTAGAAAACCGGGCGCCGAGGCCTCGGTAACTCTTGCGAGTGTTGCGTGTGCAGGTATTTTTCAGAGGAGGTTGTCGTGACATTGTTCTGCTTTAAACCGACGTGGGGTGGTGGTCACACAGCGAGTTAGCCAAAAGATGGAGGTCCAGGGTGATGCTCCCCCCTCTGCTTCTTCTCCCACTTCAGTTTCTCTCTCTCTCTCTCTCTCTCTCTGTTGCTCCGTCTGTTTTCTTCGGAGGAAATAAAACTGGGTCATATCTTCCCTGCTTCCTCCTCCGTGGCTTAAATGGGAAACAGAAAAAAAAGAAGGGGAGAATGAATGCAGCGCTGGTGGATGTATGGGGGGGGGGGGGGGGCGTCGGGGGGGGGGAGATGGATGGGAAGCGGTATAGGAATGGCCATACACACACTCACACACAAAGACGTGCGCACACACACACACACATACACACACGGACTTGCACATTGCAACACTCGATCCAAAAGCACTTGAGACATATCTCTCCCCTCTCAGTGCATCTTGTCCACCAGTGTGAGTCGTCTTTCTTTCTCTCTTTCTTTTTTTTCCCACACGAGGCGCATCACACTGGCGCTTTTCTTCCTGCTACGTCTTTATCTCACATTTCTGGGGTTTGAGCGTGGACTGCCTGCCGCCACAGCTCAATAGTTCTGTCAGGTTCACCTTTTTAATGTGGGAAGATGTCAGAGGCTTCCTCACACACACACACACACACACACACACATACAGAGACACGCACACACGCCGATAAGCTGCACGCACATGCTACTAGAGGAAGAGGGAAGATAACCAACAATACAATACACCACACGACCAGATGCTGTGTGCTGCACATGATGACAATAGTGCAACGCATTATAGTCCGACCAATACTGCATCTGTGAGGCGGATGATGATATCAATGTATCACCCCCAGACTTTATGAACCCTCAAATACCACATAGTAATTGGGACTAAAATACTAAGTATATTCTATAACACTACATCTGAAAAGTCAAAGCTCTGAACAAACGATATAACGGCGACACTGTTTCTAAATTACAAGCAGTCACGTACTACAATTTGGCATTTCTGGACCTAAATATATTGTTGCTAACGTTTTCAGCATTCGATATGTATGTGCATTACATTACATTACATTACATGAGCATAATCGGCACCGTTTATTCGTCTTTCTAGTTAGCTACGCAACAGCTTCATGACACATGGCGTTTTTTTTAAATGCATTATATTATGGAAGACAATTACTTCATGGTTACTATTCCATTTGTTACTTGTTGCTCAAATACAGCATCCGTCACACTCTTTTTCACTAATTTGAGTTTATCAAAAGAATCAGCATAACAAATTACTACCCAGTAATTAATATATGTAGATTTTAATTTGCTCGCTCATATTTCATTTATAAAACTGTCATTTTTCAACCTTTGTGTATGTAAGTGACTAATGAGGACAACAATTATAGTTTTTTTTGTTATAGATTGTTCCAGTATTGAGGGATAGCGCTGCAGCCGCTAAACGGGCTGCAATGTAGCACCTCACAGTCAATGGAGGTTCACTAAAAGTGCTTATTTTGGCCCCTGTCATGGTCTGGGTTGTGTGTCTTGTTTCCTGTTTTATTTTGAAGTCCTTGTCTCCTGTGTTTTCTGTTTCCCTGCACTTCCTGTCCCTGTGACCGTCTGTCCTGTCCCTGATTGATGATTCCCTTCACCTGGCCATAAGCACTCCCGTGTCTCCCGTCTGATTGCAAGCCCCGCCCTAATTGTTTCCACCTGTGTCCCGTTCCCCTGTGTCTTCAGTCTGTCTTTTCCTTGTTCTGTGCCTAATCTTTTTTTGAACTAAGTAAAATAGTTTCTTCCCTCACCTCTACCCCCGTGTGTTCCTCTTCTCCCGAGTCTCTGCCACTGCCCTCGAAAACGTTACAAAACGTGACAGGAAAGTAGCTAACGGAGAGATTAAATGTTTCTCTTACCTTTTTACTTCATCCGGTCCGTCTGTTATTGTGTTTCGCTCAAGTAGGAGTCTCCTCCTGAAGATTATAGGAGATTATGCTGCAAAACAACGGTGGAAACAGTAGAGAGAGTTGGAGAGGAGTTCCAGAAAGTGTAGTTTAATCTAAAAGATGTTCAATGGCATTGCCCTGTCATATTCATTGAATGTGTTTATGTAACTATGTAATGTTTCCTTCTGTACACGTGACATCTATTGCTTCTGTCCATCCGGGGTGGGAGACCCTCCTCTCTTAATCTCCTGAAGGTTTCTACCATTTTTTTTTCCCGTGAAAGAGTTCTACCTGATCCGATGTGAGTTTTTTTGGGGCTATACAAAATCAACTCAATTGAATGGCTAAATATTTAGCCCATTTTGACAATGTTGATGCCCCCTAGTCACATATGCAACACGGGGAAATAGGGTCCTGGTTTTAAATTGCCAAAGTATCCCTTTTTAATGTTTAATATAACATTCCGACAAATGTAATGATGTCACATTTGTAATTAAAGTCTCTTATGAATATGGATACTAGACAATCACTTAGAAAATGAGAAATCACTCTCAACCAGCCAAAAGAGTTAAAGGAGAGCAATGAACCTTCCTTCACCTCAAATGTACGCTCTGTGCTTCAGGTTGATTGATTTTTTCGCGGCTGCAAATCTTTACGTCTCAATGACCAATATTGACTGATTTAGAATGTAATTCCACCCAAATTATCATCCGGAATGCTTCGTGTGACATTCAACTGACGGGAGAATGATAAACACGATATAGGAATACTGTAGAAACAGACCAGTATTTTCTCTAACTTCTGCATCAGATGAGTGATGAAACACACATACTATAAAGTAGCGATACTTAATACAACATATCACTTTCACTCTAGCCAACTCGGTCCCTTGAATACCAAGTTTAGCTTTGCGCTGCTTTCACTTCTCTGGGATCAACGGTCCTCGACATCCACGTGAACTCTCTAGATATACAGTACACAACGTTGTACGCACTCAGCATGGAGTGAGAGTAGATGACCTCCGTACGCGTCAGGGCTTTTTTTTATTTCCTTCTGAGAGTAGGCAGCGGCTGCCGTGGAAAGATTAAGCGATTAGGTGGACAACACTCTGAGATTGGCCAGCAGGCCTCATCCGATAAAACGTGTTTAGAGCAAACAAAAGCCCGGCTCCGCTGTGTCAGAACAGGACCAGACCACTTTGAAGATGTGAGGCTGGGTTCTCGAAGCCTCTGGAGCGAAGAGCGAGGAGATCAGATGCCCGTCTCGCAATCAAAGCCTGGGGGGGGGGGGGGACTCGTTTCTCAGGATGCCCCGGCTATTCTCAGATTAATTACTCAATAACCCCCCTCTGAGGGCCAAGAGGTTCTGCCAGCCGGGTTTTAGAACCCAACACATCTCTGAGAAGCGTACACATGGAGCAGATTCTCCGCTCCGATGAACAAAATCTGATGTTGTTGTAACGGTATATCCCATCAGCCCCGGGGCTCACCAGGCCCGAGGACCGATTTTTTTGCAGCTTTCACAAAGTGAAACGCAATCGCGCCGAACTGATATCTACCCGTGTCTTTCCCTTTGGTCCCCCTCCGCCACATTTCACACTCATGTTTGTTAATAATGGACAGATAACGTTCTTTCATATTGCAAAATGAGCCTCTCTCCCGACAGACAACACGCTGTGTGATTTAGATTTGTTTTTCTGAAGGATACATTTTGAGAAAAGCGGGTCGATTCAATAACGAGAATTTACACACGGGGTGTAAACTTGTTATTTATTTAGCAGCGTCGGGCTCGCTGATGGACAGCGGTAGATGGAATCCACTCGGCCTCTCCTGAATAACATCCATTATCGTGCACCGCCGACTGTAAATTACCCCTCAGGAGACCCGGGCTGCATTCATACAGTTGCCGGGTAATTTTCTTGAGCCCATCCCAACACAATTTCATAACGAATAAACTGATAACCGCGTCCCTTAGCATTCGTGCATGCGCGTATGCATGTGTTCGTCCTCCGACTTGCCGTAGGAGGATATTAGGCCGTTCTTTGAGCAGCGCCTGATCAGATTTACAGACGAGAGAATAAGACGCATGGGAAATACAATCGAGCTGGACTCCTCCACAGAAGCGCGATGCAAACTGCATCCTCAAACTGTTTCACCACGGCCCTGCAGTAACACTCCCTCGCACATCAGCCTCGCTTTATGTTGGTGGAAGTCATTTTAATGTTTGCATATTAAATTCCCCAAATGGCGGAGACAGGAAACCGAAATGCATTATTTATCACAACGCAGCTTCAATTAGATTCATCGCAGCCCAATAAAGATTTGATTTACGGGGGGTATTTTGAGCTGATTGACTATACAATTGTACACACGCACAGAGTGATTGTTTGAATGCAGGTGCTGTTGTGAACGTCGTAATTTTTGGGATCAAATGTGTGGCTTTGATGTGTCTCATGCTGACGGAGCCTTTTTCTGGCTGGGATTTTTTTTTTTCTTTTTTTTTTTAAGTGTAAGTGCCTCCTCTCAGTCAAAAACTGAGGTAATTCAGAAAGAATATTAAAGATGCCGTTTCATTTCAAAACAACTTGCCCCTCCTTTCGGATGAGTCGCAAATAACCACCTTTTTAAAGTTCCCGAGAATTTGAGTTCACGCCGAGTCTCGACTTTCTGTAACGTTTGTGCGGCTGCCGGGAAAAGCCGCTTGCCCTTGTCATCATTTGGAGGTGCTCAGATAGACCATAATGATCTGGCGGCAGTCCAAGATACCACAACACACGAGGAGACATACTGTAGGTAGGGAGGGGTGGTCCTCTCCATCCATCTCATCCAATAACAGCGCAGGTTCCTTCGGCCGAGAACATGTGCGTCAATATAACCTCTAAATGTCCTACAGGCCGGTCCTGAAAAAAACCTGGACCTGGTCCAACATTGATAACATCTGGAGATTTATTAAGAGACAGTTTTTCAATTTTTTTATTTTTTATTCCTGTAATCAATAATCGTGAAGCTAAGTTTGGACCTATGCATTTCCACTTCCTGTCAGTTAGTTTATGCTGATAATCCTACGTGAGTCCTGTCATCTTCTCGTTGTTTTATGACTTTAGCTCACATTCAATTAAATTAATTGCGTTACAAATTTTCCTCAGAGGTCTTTTAAAATCTGTACACATACGTCATCCTCTGTCCCGTGACCTCACATCGCCCCCCCCCCGCCACAAAAAAAAAACCTTCACCGGGGAGAAACCTTAGGCAGAGCAACAGAGGCGGATCCCTCGATCAGGATGCACAGAAGATCCATTTCCCTTGAAGGTCAGCACCCTTCCGTCATCTCTCTTCCATCCCCTGCTTCCTTTTTTATGACGGAAGGTCACAAGAGGTCAGCAAGCCCCGCTCAGGCCCGTAATTGAGTATTTTGTTTAACCATGACCTGTCGTCATTAAAAGTATTTGGAGTCTGTGTGAGTTTCCGTACTTCATTAGCAGTCTCTCGAGGAGACAAGGTCAACATGACCTTAGCATGGTTCCATTTAGCAAAACATTACTCAACAAAGACCTCATGAGTAAATGAAGCCGCAATTCAAACCCCGGGAAAATGTAAACGCGGCCTTTTCCGTTTCCAATTATTATTTTTTTTGAAAATTGTTCTCTGAAAGGTGATTAATTGGTAGTAGAAGGAGCCCTCTGAGGAAAACACGACGCACAGATGCAATCACACACATGTATGTTCACACATGAATGCGGGCTCACACGCATGTAATGAGGCACGGATAACATGGACTACTTCAGATAACGTGTGATTCATACAACTGCATTTAGTCATCACATTCTCTTATTTATAAATACCCTCTTCGTCTTCTGTCTCTCCGACAGACTCTCTGTCTGTCTGTCTGTCTCCTTATCTTATCGCGCACAGACTGCCAAGCTCACAACCTTGTAGCATCAACACCATATATATATTTTTTTTATTATTCAACTCTTTTGACAACGCCCCTAGGCTCAAGCGCATGCATTTTTTTACGCTTTCTCGCAAACACACAGGCACTCAGAAGCGAGGTCCCAATTTCAGTATCATTGTCAAATTGCATGCATCTACTCGGGTTGTGGTTTTCACTGCCTCAACCTTCGCCAAACCTTGCCGAGGTGCTTTTGGCAGCGTCTGAGTGTTGTAAGGGTTTGTGCTAATCCAATCACCGGGCCCTGTTTGTAGACAAGACGCTGTTAAGTTGTCAGCAAGCCGCGCGCTGCTTCAGAAATGAGAAAGCCTTCAGATGCCTGAGTGAGTCAGAAGTAGAGGCGCAGAATAGTGCCCACAGAAACATCTTGAATGGCATTCATTAGACTCTCTGATGCCTCGAATTGAACCAAATAAGGAAGACAACTCCCAAAAATGAACGTTAGTATTTTAATTTGTCTTCAGAAACCATTTGTGTACGACTCGTGAGTGAAACCTGTGCAGCACAATAACATCGTTGTGGACCCCGGGTCGATTTCCTTCATTGGATAATAAAGCTAGCCACCTCACCGCTACTCGATTAAATATGTTTCTGTTTGTACAAGTTTGTTTAAAGTAACCTTTTGATATGATATGATATGATATATACCTTTATTCGTCCCACAGTAGGGAAAATTAAAAAATCACAGCAGCGGTGCCCATCAGAGC
The DNA here is from genome assembly GCA_036178185.1 of Liparis tanakae. Lineage (NCBI taxonomy): Eukaryota > Metazoa > Chordata > Actinopteri > Perciformes > Liparidae > Liparis > Liparis tanakae. The sequence goes on along the minus strand of CM070109.1, from coordinate 5,395,228 downwards.
GTTAATAATAAAAATAATTATAAAACATAAAACTTTTATAATTATTTTTACAGTGGTAATATTATTTTTAACATACATTTATAATGGTATTTTGGTAACGTTCTCTCACATTGTATCCAAGGGATGCGTCCCGAACATCGACTTGTATACGTGTTCTCCGTTATAACTAGGGTTTTTTCACGATAGAGGTGCTAAACCGGTACTTTTAAGACGATATCGGTGCCTAAACGGTGCCTGAACCGATACTTAAAAAAAAGAAACACACAATGACGATTCAAAACATTAAAAAGAAAGAATTACGACATTAATAACCTCTTCGGCCATATTCCCTGTAAAAGCCATTCCCATGGCCGCACTGACAAAAAAGGGATATCAGACTGTCACCATTGTAGCTCGTAGCTCGTAGCTTGTGCTAGCTCGTAGCTACCACGAGCTACGAGCTAGCTTAAACACGGTGGCCATATTGGCCCCGGTTTTCTGTACCCAACCCTCGTGATGACTCCATCCAGCCTCATCAACGCGTTTCCCTCTGATGTCTGTTTCCTTCTGTTGGTTCCTAATCTGTGATGGAGAACAGCTGCCGTGCCAACAGGCCCCTCTGCTCCAGTGCAGCCGACGCTCGCTCGCTCCTCTTCGTCACAGCAATACAGTCTCGTTAGCCGACGTATGAAGACACGAAGGGGCGCAAAGACGAAGCTACTTCGATGTCAAATCGTCACATTTTCGAGACCGAACCTGTCGCTCTATTTCATTTAACGTGCCGATGCGGTCGTGTATTCTGAAGCGGTTTTGTTCCGGGTGTTTCTGAAGATCCAGAGACCCGGTGGCAACTGGCAGATGAATGCGATACGCCGTTTTCTCCAATCGAACGCATGTTGTTGCCACCATCTGCTTAATAGGTACATGTTCTCGCCTGTCACTTGTTCCATTTAGGTGATACATGGACCACCGCCGCCCCTCCCCCTCCCTTCTCCTCCTCCATAAAGCCCAGCACGGGCACCATTTCAACCACTAATCACAAGATAGTTATATACATTAAGCATTACGCGCTGGCCTCAGACGGTATTTTAGTTGCATGGGTTGTTATTCATCGGCCTTCCAAGTATTATTGATTCAGGACATCTTAATTCCCGCACTACGTTATGAAGGGAGCCCCATTTCAAGGTCAGCGTGGTCAAACAACACGTTATGTTGCTCAACAATGTAAAACAAGAATTACTCAAATTCACAGTTGGCTCTTTGCCGACCCGCTTCATCAAAATATTTGGCAGTACGTCGGCTGGTTCCGATGTGACCCACATCATCTCATCCAGCCAGCTCACGTCAATATTTGAGTTTCCGGGTGTTTGGCCTGTGACATTTCAGCTGAACCCGAGAGATTGGGAGCGATAACTTGGCTCCGCCTCTCTTTGGGCAACGTTTGAGTCGACAGGTGGACGCTGCGAGTGGAGTGACCCGTGCATCGAAGACCTTGGATAGATCACCTGCTTTTAAAGAGTTTCGGATATGCTTTGCACGAGTACTTTCCTTTTTTTACCGTTTCTTCATCAAGATGATGTGCGGCGCTGGGAGTTACACAGCTATCTGCAACATGGAGACGATTTGTCTAAACAACATAGAAAAAAACTCACTGGATATTAATTTCAAGAGGCACAATAAATCTACTGAGCATAAACCTGTTTCCAGACATAAATATTGCCCCTGAAACATTAGCCGACCGTGCTACTAATTAAAGTCGTAAAAGTGGGACTGCCGGCTCTAGATTGGGGGATGTCATTTTAGGGAAACACAATGTTGAAAAATCAATTTCACCGTAATGTGTTTTATGTTTATTTGTCATACTCCCACCACAACATTTATACCCACAGATAGTTGGCAACGCTCATCACCTGGACCGCGGGTCCATCACCGTGTAGTATTCCCACTTCAGTAAAGCACACATTGTCACGGTAAATTGTGTATATATACATATTTGCATATATTTTATTTTATTTTGTATTTTATATCTCACTTGTATAGTTAATGCACACTTGTTCTTCTTTCTTATATGTATATTTTATTATTGTGTTTTAGTTTAATGTTTATTGGTGCTACTTTGTCCGCAAATTTCCCCTTGGGGATTAATAAAGTATAATTCTATTCCATTCTAAATAATTCACTCCCGTTGTTGTTAATACAACATTTCAATTCAATTAAAAGTTATTTACCTATAAACAAACAAAAGAAAATAAATCCGTGTTCCCGCGTGACCAGCGAACCAGGAGACTTCAGCGCCATGATACCGCGCACACCGAACTCATCGCATCGCTTGCATCAAACTACCCGTTAGCATAATAACGTCACGCCGCGATAAGCGATAAGCTGAACTCCACGCCGCGGCTGAATGTAAAGACTCGCCCCTCGCCGATGAGTTCATTTGTGTCTGTTGTTGCTGTCGTTACAAACCGAGTGCCGACGCCGACGTGAATACTAATGAGCAAAGAGAGATGAATGCATCTGTACGCACGGCTCAGTGGAGACATATATCGCCTCTTCCCTGTTAAAGTAATCGTGTCTCGACAAAAGCAGTTTTGTCGGTGACATCGGTAACGGACGTCTTCGCCGGAGCCGAGCGGCCACTTGTCAACGTGTTTCCCTCCTCTTTTTGGTTAATCACTTGAAATCCAGACTGTTTGCTGTCCTGTCTCCTGATTGGTGGAACAAGTCTCTACATCTTCACCTGGAGACTAAAAACACATCTTCTCCGACTATATCTGGATTAAAACACAGATTAGCACTTCAGTGGCTCTTAAATATCTCTTATTGTGGTACTTTCGTAGTTTGACTATGTTGAGGAAATGTTACTTTCTGTATTCTTGTTGTTGTTAGTTTGTACTCTAGGTTAAATGCACTTAAAAGCGTCTGCTAAATGACATGTAATGTAATCTAATGTTCAAATCTGTTCCGTGCATCAGCGCTACCATGACTAAAAAGCAAGATTAATTGCTTTCATATCTCCTGGTGTGGGATCACGGTACAGGTGTACAGGACCAAAAGGAATCGGCGTGCATCAAAATGGTTTCACGGCCTCATGGACAGAGAGGCTTCTCGGTCAGAGACGACCATCTCCACACCTTACAGAAGAAGAAGAAGAAGAAGAAGAAGAAGAAGAAGAAGAAGAAGAAGAAGAAGAAGAAGAAGAAGATGATGATGATGATGATGACAATGAAGAAGAAGAAGAAGGAGGAGGGGGAGGAGGAGGAGGAGGAGGAGGAGAAGAAGTAGTAGTAGTAGTAGTAGTAGAAGAAGGAGGAGGAGGAGAAGGAGGAGAAGAAGAACAAGAAGAAGGAGGAGAAGAAGAAGTAGTATAAGAAGAAGAATAAGTAGTAGTAGTAGAAGAAGAAGGAGGAGGAGAAAGAGAAAAAGAAGAAGGAGAAGGAGGAAGAGAAGAAGAAGAAGAAGAAGAAGAAGAAGAAGAAGAAGAAGAAGAAGAAGAACCGTCCTCTTGTTTCATGGGACCTTGCACACACACAACCAAACTGCCAGCTGTGTTGCAGTGTGTGTGTTGCAGAGTGTGTGTTGCAGAGTGTGTGTGTGGAGTGCGCGGCCCTCCATGTTTATCGTCGCTGCATCCAGATGACGTCGATAGTGCTCGTTCGCCCCTTGAAGAGAGAGAGGCCGCATTTGCATCTGACATTAAAGTCGGCGGTACAAAGACGATGCATAATGCACCTGTGTGGAGCGGGGGGCGAACGCCCGCTCTCTCTCTCTCTCTTTTAACGGCATCAATCCCACTTCCCCAATCACCTCTGTGGCTGACAGCGATGAAGAGAGAGAGAGAGAGAGAGAGAGAGAGAGAGAGAGAGAGAGGGAGGGGGGATAGAAGTAATCTCACTATTGTTTGAATGTGCAATCACTTTGGCATCACTACGGTGACTGAGCATCATCCTCTGACCAGGGGACAGCGACAGTGTTGCAAAACATTCTTTGAAAGAAAATTAATCGGCGAGATCGGGAGGGAAAAAGGAAGAAAAAAAAAGAGAGAGAGAATGAAAAGAAAGAAGGAGGGAGAGAGCAAGTGTGCAGCTTTGAGGCGTTCCATCATCACCAAACTCCTGCAGCTTCCCTCTTCCCTCCTCCTCCTCCTCATGTAGAGAGAGAGAGAGAGCAACAGAGAATAAGAGAGGGGGGGGGCAGCAACAGAGAGAGAGAGAGAGAGAGAGTCACACTTACAAGCCAGCGGAGAAGAGACGTCAAGAGGAGGACCTACAGAGGGAGGGAGGAAAAAAGAAAAAAAAAATCCTTCTCTCTCTTCCGCTGCCTCTCTTCGTGCATCCTTACGGGCAGCGCGGAGCGAGGAGGATCCGGCCGGCGTATATTTCTCGCGCTATTTCTGCGGCTGTATCACGGTGGGTGGAGTGCAGGGAGAGCCGCCGCCGCCGCCGCCGAGGAGAGCTCGACCGGGGACGCCGCTCCGCCAGCAGCAGCAGAGTGCCGGAGGAGAGGAGCCGGGATGCTTAACAACCTGACGGACACAGAGGAGGGGGACGGGGGAGCGCAGAGCCAGGGTGAGTGATGGGATGTGTCAAAGCAGAGCCCCGATCTGCAGAGAGAGAGAGCGGGCGGGCGGGCGGGCATCGGCACGGCAACGGGAGGAAACGACGACGCCGTACCGCCTGCCCACACACACTCGTGAAACGCCTCGTAAAGCACGCGACATGCACAATTTCGCTTTACGGTGATGAGAGTGAGCGGTTATTGGAGGAGGCTGCGTGTGTGTGCGTGCGTGTGTGTGTGTGTGTGCGTGTGTGTGTGTGTGCATGCGTGTGCGTGTGCATGCGAGTGTTCCAGCACTGTACAGTGGTCCGCCTGCTCGCTCCCTCTGCTGCTGCTCTTACTGCAAGGCTGTTGTGACAGGAATAGTAATGGGCTCGCTCCATACGGAGGACGGTTCGTGTGAAGGCATTACGGCTTTGCCCAACACACACACACACACACACACACACACAAGCGCACACTAATACACGCACACACATACAGAGAACATGCATAACACAGAGCGTTTTTTCGCCGCATCCGTCCGATGGTTCGTTCCTTCTTCTTCGAAGCGTAATAATCCCACCACACACAGCACTGGGTGGACAGGCTGTATGGGCATGTGCACACACACACACACAAACACACACACACACACACGCGCACACACACACACACACTTACACATACCGAGTCACCATTGCTGCTGATCCCATCCAACTCCCCCCCAGTTGTAAGAAAAAAAGAAAAGAAGAAGCCCCTCCATCCAATCCCCATCGCTCAACCCGGCCCTGAGTCTCTCTCTCTCTCTTTTTGGGGAGAACCTGTGGGTCGCGGGTTTGAGCAGAACCGGGTCGGGGGTGCTCTTCCATTAAACCGGCAGGTCCACCAGAGAGCGCATACCTAATCCACTCGGTGCAGGTGACAGGCACTGCACATTTCGGGGACATCATTAAGTCAACCAATCAACGATGAAGAGTCAACGATGAAGAGTCAACGATGAAGAGTCCTAGATAAGTTTGGGTTGTTCATCCTTTCTGAAAAACCCATCCACTCCTTTTAAACCCAGGATCATTCTTCAGGAGCTGCACACCGGCCGTATTTCATGTTCCTCTCTTCGATATTTAGAGAATTATTTAGTTCTCTTCCCACTCTCTCTCCCCCCCCACCCTCTCTCTCTCTCTCTCTCGCTCTCTCTCAAGGCCCAGCTCTCTCCTTCACTGCCCTCGTTTTTTTCTTCCTCTCGCTTCTTCACATTGGCCTCCGCTTTTCTCTCGCTCTCTTCCACGCGTCCCGATCTGCGCCGTGGTACCGACCTCCCCCCGTGGATGTCAGAGCTCCCCGGGATGCGGGATGGGGAGAGAGAGGCGGGTTTCGGCCGAGCGAGCCGTCGCCGCGCTGCTCCTCCCACCTGAGAGGGCTCGACGGTAAAAATAGAACCGCGCTGGGAACATGAATATTTTACTTAATGCGGGCATCTCTTCTTGTATGTGTGTCGATGTGTGTGTGTGGGGGGGGGGGATTACAATGGTGCGCTAAGAGGTCGGCGACGTGGTCGAAGCGTGACCCCGTTTTATAGGTGCGACGAATTGAAACCATTCAAGGGCAGGTTACCGTGCCGACGTGAAGCGCTCCCTCTGTATGTTCGTCTACCTCTCAGCGCTGTCGAAATGCGCCTCCCCCATTTGCATGCACCTGTGTGTATGTATGTGTGTGTGTGTGTGTGTGTGTGTGTGTGTGTGTGTGTGTGTGTGTGTGTGCATGGGATTGGAGTTTTAAAGTCATTTACATAATGGAGGCTCAGCCGTGAGTGAGTGAGCATCGTCCCGTTTGATCTTTCCCAGGGTAATGCATCGCCGTAACCTTTGCATGTCACATGCAACGAGCCGTGTTGGGACCCTCAGAGCGGCGGATAAGTGCACACCGCCACCACCACCTCCACCACCACCTCCATCACCACCTCCTCCACCTCCTCCTCCCACTTCCAACACATCGCTCTGTTCCTGTTGCCACTCTCTTCCTACCTCACTCTCTCTCTTTGTCACTCTCTCCTTACATCTTTTCTCTCTCTCTCTTTTTGTCACTCTGCAGTAGCAGCATCTCTCAGGATAGGACCTCATTCTCACACACACACAGACACACACACACACACACACACACACACACACACACACACACATCCCCCTCATCCCTTTCATCTGAATCACCGGCCTGCTAAGCTAGCTGTGCAACAACCTGAATGACTCTGTTTAGTCATCAGTTCGATGCCGGGGCCGCCGCAGAGAGGCAAGGCGCTCTCCAGGGGAATGTCAGAGGCTGTCGCTGTCCGCTCTCCCCCGGTGCTGAAAGCCCCTCCCCCCCTCCCCCTCCTCTCTCTCCCCTCGCCTGACTCCAGTCGTATGTACATTCAGGGGCTCAGGGCGGCCTAGCGCTGTCCGAGGTGCTGATTTATAGGCTTCATTACACGGCTGGGTCACAGCCCGGGAGAGGGGAGCAGAGAGACTCACACACACAGCCTCCGTGTGGATGTGTTGGTGTGTTGATGTGTTTGTGTGTTTGCGGTGCTGTGTGGTTTCGCACTGCGCACCTTTTTCAAAGGGGGAAAAAAAATGTATGCGCATTGCAAAGATGAAAGGCGTAATTCTTTTTTTTTTTTAAAGGCAAGAAGTGGATGCATCTTGAGTTGAGATCAGATTAGCATACGGTCGCCGTGTCGCTTCCCCTCTACGTTGTTAATTATGCGCGGATGTGAGGAGGCGGGCCGCAATCACGAGTTGAAGGGAAGGCAAAGTTTTAGCGAAGCGGTTTTTTGGTGATTTGTGATGCAGGAGGGGTGACAGCTGAAGTGAAGAGTGGCTTCCTTGACAGGTCCAGAATGATGGATGTTGTGGGTCCTTTTTTTTTTCTTCTCTTAGGTCACGTCGAGATGAGAGTCAAAGTTTCTCTCCACGAGTGTGTTTTAAAAGTTGTACCCAATGTGCCACGTGTTCTGAATCATGTAAAGCTCTGATCCCGTCGTCGTTATGGCGATAAGCGGACGGCGTGAACGGCGTGCGTTAAGAGGAGCCGTTCTGGGTTATCGTTAGCGAGCCGGAGCGATTTCATGCTCCTTCTCAGAATGTTTCTGGCTGTCCGCGGTTCTTCGTTTACGTATTCCTCACGTGTCCGTTCAGTTTATTCACTCCAGTTTAATGAATGAGTCGTTTTTGTAACGTGTAACTAATTTAATATTGCTCATGAGTTCTGCCTGGAGAGCCCTTAGCTGATATAGCCGGCTCACTCCACATAGATCACAGTCTGAAGAGAACTTTTCAGAGATTATGGCCTCTGTTAGATTAGATAAACAATTTATTGATCCCATGCAGATACATGAAAGTGTTACATAAGTGTAAGTACAAAATATATTTGTATATAAATGTGTTTATATGTGATAAATATATATATATATATATATATATATATATATCATATTATATATATATATATCATATTTTATATATATATATATATATATCACATATATTATATATATATGTTTGTATGTGTTTATATGAATGTATATATAAAAATAAATATATATATATATATATATATATATATATTTATATATATATATCACATATATTATATATATATATGTCTGTATGTGTTTATATAAATATATATAAAAATAAATATATATATATATAAATGTATATATATATATAGGGTAGCAAGGACTAAAATAAGTGTGTACTACAAGTGAGGAGACATTGAAGTGCAATGAAAAATAAAAGTTGTAATTTGTAAAACGTATTCCTGGTTTATTTGGCGACACCTGAATGTGAATGTGTTCAAACAAACTCACGTGGGTTAGATAAATAAGTCGGTCAATTACATTTAATTCCATGCTGCACCTTGAACGCGTCGTTTTCCAGCAGAGGAGCAGCAGGTGGACGCTGTTGTCTGCTAACAGCTCACTGAACACAAATAAAGCCCAAACTCCTTATTTTATATACACCTTTTTTGATGAAAAATGACATTAACTGTGTAAAAAATACCTGGTGTTTTCTGTGATCGCATCAAGGCACCTGTGTTGGGCCAGTTGAACTCTTTAAACGTGAAGCGGCGACAGGAGGAACGTCTGCTTGGCATTCGTCACCTCACACGGCTGACACGGCGTGAGGAGAGGGAGGCCGGTATCGGGGAGATAACATTACAAGCGGTAAATCTGGATTACATACACGCCTAATTTCCTTTCCAATCCCTCGTGTGTTTGAAAGCAATTTGGATATGTCACGGGAATGGCGGGTGTTAAGACACGGAATGGCGACTGACAAGATGGTAACATTGGTTTCTTTCTTTTTTATTATTTTGTATTACCATAAACACAAAAGACTCGACTGGTTGTGATTTAATTTGTTTCCTGTGCTCCTGCTTCATATCTTTCAGATGTCACATGTCTGTTTGATCAGTATTTCACTATTGGGAGCTTTACATTTATTGTTTCTGTATTTATGACTAGACCTCGTACCAGAGCGAACAATAACGAGGAAATCCTAACGCTCAGTTTTCATTGATTTACAGATTAAATTGAGAAGATACTCATCAGATTATTGGATAATGAAATAATTCATTAGTTACTACCCTCTCTATCCATCATTTCATCCATCCATCCGCTTATTCATCCATTCATTCACTCATCTGTCCATCGGCTCATCTCTCTCTCCACCCACCCATCCATCCACTCATCCACTTCTCCATTCACTCATCCGTCCTTTCGACTATATTCCCATCTATCTATTCCTCCATCCATCTATCTGTCAACCATCCATCCATTTATCTTTTGATGCATCCGCTCATCTATCCATCCGTCCATCAACTCCTCTATCTTTTCATCCATCCACTCATCCAACCACCCATCTGTCCATCCACTCATCCATCCACCCATCTATCCATCCATCTATCCATCAGTCCATCCACTCATATATCTATTCATCCATCCACTCATCCAACTACAAATATGTCCATCCACTCATCCATCCATCCATCCGTCTATCCATCCACTCATCTATCTATTCATCCATGCACTCATCAAACCACCCATCTGTCCATCCACTCATCCATCCATCCATCCATCCGTCTATCCATCCGTCCATCCACTCATATATCTATTCATCCATCCACTCATCCAACCACCCATCTGTCGATCCATCCATCCATCTATCCATCCGTCCATCCACTCATATATCTATTCATCCATCCACTCATCCAACCACCCATCTGTCGATCCAACCATCCATCTATACATCGGTCCATCCACTCATATATCTATTCATCCATGCACTCATCAAACCACCCATCTGTCACTCATCCATCCATCCATCCATCTACCCATCCGTCCATCCACTCATATATCTATTCATCCATGCACTCATCAAACCACCCATCTGTCACTCATCCATCCATCCATCCATCTACCCATCCGTCCATCCACTCATATATCTATTCATCCATCCACTCATCCAACTACCAATCCGTCCATCCATCCGTCTATCCACCCGTCCATCTGTCCGTCCATCCACTCCTCCACCCGTCCGGTCGGTGCTCTCGGTGTGTGAGTGGGGCGGTAACGATGTTTTACTTAGGGCCGACTGCATAATGCTGTGAAATGCTCCCCGGGGCTCTCTCTCTCCTCGGGGGGCAGTTGTTGTGCTCGCTTCACGTCATTATTCTCTGTCTACCCGCTCAGCCACTGATCCACTGGGAATGGGGGGGGGGGGGGGGGAGCAGAAATGCACTGTAAGTGAGAGGGATTGCTGGCTAATACAGAAGCACAGGCACGTGTTACCTGTGACTTGGGCAGGTAGTGCTCTGACCGCACACTAAATGCACTCAATAGCTTGGCGCTACAGTGTGTTATCTCCACAGGAGGAGCCAGACACACTGTCGTAGTCTGCAGGACTGTGCCGGTCAAGTGCAATAAAAGTATTTTTTTAATTTTTTATTGTATTTACTTGAACAGGGATCGTACACATCAATGAACCCAGAGGTAAACTTGTCTTAGCTAAGGCTCCATCGCAACCGTCGTCCCTGTGGCCAGATATTACGTGGTTGAGGTGTCGTGGCCATGTGTCGTACGAAATCAAACAAAACTATAAATCAAATCACCACTGATGCACCGGGGATTTCGGTGTTGACACACGCAAAAGAAAGTAATGTCCATTTCCGCTTGTTAGTGTTCTGATAATTTATTTCTTAAACCAACTAAAAAGAACAAACAAAATGTTGACATTTCCTCTCTGTGCTGTGGTAAAAAACCATTGGCCACCCTGGTGCATGCTGGTCTTGTGCCTATCCACCTCTACATATAACCACAGGTGCCCAGTGTTACCCAATCAGTGAACCTAAAACTAATTCTATTAAACTAAACTACATCTATCAAAAGAAACAACTAACATATCTAAATACAACCTAAATAATCAATATTACTTTACAATAAAACCTAAATACAAATGTCAAATGAAATAGCTCAAACACAAGTCTTCACCAATGCTGTGCCAACCACGTTGATTGTCTGAGTGTGTGTTAGTATTAATATGTACATGTGAATATTTGATATATTTCATTGTAAATTATTTGGTGTTTTTAATGTAATTTGGTATTTATTTTTATGTAATTTACTCAGATTTTTTATTGTAAAAAAATAATAAAATGTCATTATAAAAATCAACCCAAGTTAACTGTGTAGCAGGACAATGATGTGCCCTCTGTTTCTCATCGGGCACACGACCTGTGTCTTTGAAGAGGAGAAACTCCTGTAAATACTGCAAGTTACAAAGTTTTCCTTTATTTGATATTCTCTCACCAGCCCACAAAGATCACCTCCGTATGAGTCAGAGCTATTTTTCATCCGTGTATCAACCGCCAGCGCACAAATGACAAATGTAGATTCTAATTACGTATACTTAATTGAATTGAATAAAGGCAGGTATAAATGAAACATGGATACAATGGCTGGCGTAACGATGGGGCAGATTAATTGGTTTTCTTGCTAATTGGAATACGGCTGCCACCAGAAGTGGGTGTCCATATATAATGGCACGGTATTCATTCATTTGATGTTGTCAATTAAAAAGCAGCAGAATGTATAATCAGCAGTGAAGGGCTCGTACAGTTCTTCTAGAAAAGCTCAGCGGGAAAGATTTGCCGCCATTGGAGGCTCATGCACAAACACACACACATGGTCAAGAGATCCCCGTGTGTCACATGCTTTCTGCATTAATGCATGTTTAAATGTTACTTTTTAATGTATTTTACGCATAATGTGA